>MU225447.1:3927569-3950139 GCA_018584345.1 Thuja plicata
AATTAACAAAGGAAGACAAGACAACAGAGGTAAATCAAACTTTGTATAGATCAATGATAGGAAAACTCATGTATGTTGTACACACTAGACCAGATATTGCACATGCAGTAGGAATTATTGCTAGATTCTCTGCTAACCCCAGGGAAGCACATATGACTGTTGTGAAGAGAATCTTAAGATATCTAAAGAATACTAAGGAATTTGGCTTATGGTATAGAAGAGAAGTCAAATTTGAACTAAAAGTGTTTACCGACGTGGATTGGGCTGGAAATCTTGATGACCGGAAGAGAAAAACTGGAGGAGCATTCTTTATGGGTGAAAGACTTGTCACATGGATTAGAAAGAAGCAAGGATGCATCTCTCAGTCTACTATATAAGAAGTATATGTTGCTGCTGCTGCAAACTGCTCAAATATTGCATGGATCAAACAATTGCTGGAAGGTATGCATATGAAGATCTCAGAACTAGTGATTATCTATTGTGATAACACCAGTGCAATAAATATTTCCAAGAATCCAGTCATGCATGCAAATACTAAACACATTGCAATCAAGTATCATTATTTAAGAGAACAAGTTCAAGAAAAAGAGGTGATACTTGAGTATGTGCAATCAAAAAAACAATTGGTTGATATCTTCACCAAGCCACTACCCAAGGATACATTTGAGTACTTGAGAAAGAGGATAGGGGTCAAACCCTTGTCTACTAGTTAGTAAAAGACTAAAGGCTGCATCAAACTATATATTATCAAAATATCATTCATGTTGATGCAAGCAAAAAGATGAACTTCAAAGCTACATCTATATACAGAAAAGTATATATCAGAACCGAGCACCAAAACATATTTTTGTATTACTGATGGATAAGGGAAATTTAAGGAATATATTATGGATAGAAGAAAATAATTGTTTAACATGAATGTCAGATATTTGTAAAATATTTTTTTGGCATTGTTTTCAAAGGGAGAGAATGTATCCATATTATCCCAAGAAATTATTCATTATCAGATTACTCCAAACAGGGAGAGATCATATCCATAGGGACAGAATTTGTATGAAGAAATCTTACACAAAGGGAGAGTTGCTGACAAGAGACAAAGACATCAAAGAAGATGAATAGTCAAAAGAGAGAAATTGACACAAGAAGAGAAAACAACACATCAGTACAAGAAACACAGAAAGCTACAAGAATCAAATCTAAGCTAACACAGAGCTTACCGGTGGTTAGACATTTTTATCAGTTATCAAAAAAAACTGTTTGGTAATTTGATGAATCCCAAAAATTGTATTTCATATTGTATTAGAATAGTATAGTGTGATAATATAGTATGTTTCCATCAATTCCAAAGGGAGAGATTGATGACATGTAACTAATTGAATGTTTTATAATGTTAAGTTGAAGATGATGCAAGATATTAAATCAATTAATGGTTTGTATTGTCATTGATGTCAACTTGATATCATCTATATGGTCATGTACATAATGCCAAATAATTTAGATAATCAATGGAACAAAGATTATGCTTTCAAAAATGCATAAAATTCAAGTATTCACTAAGTGACAGACAACACCAATGGATTGCACACCATCGGTAAAGGCAGAGAAAAAGTCACAGTGATAATCGACGAGCAGAAGACAGTGTAGCCTGATGAAGCAGAATCAGAGGATGCCTGACAAGCTAAAAATAGAGTTGCCCAACGAGGAAAATCCAATGATGCATGAAGGACAAAGATCCCAAAGCTAACTGGAGTTACACTGATAGAACTGGCAATTGTCACCGATGACAAACTGTAGAATTGACCAACAAAACAGAGAGTTTAGAAAATGACAAAATATCTAGTTGGCAGAGTTTAAGGATAGACTTAACTGGTTGTTATATTTTTTTATTCAACCACAGTTAAGTAATTGATTTAAAGAAGATTTATACAGTTGGAAAGAAGATAACTATGAGATAAATTAGGAGTTAAAGCCATAAATCAGATTGGATGGATTTTTTTTCATTCCAAGAATCAAGAATCAATAATAAAGAATTAAGGAATATCATGTCTATTTAAGAGAAAAGCATAATTCATTTCCATAATCACAAGCAGTCAGATACACGGAAGGGGAGTGAATAGAAAGAGGATGCTGAAGAGAAACTGGTGAAGGATAACTTCATTCAGTCTTGATCAATCAAGCTAAGGGAGAGCTAAAGAATACTGCAGACACCGACGAATAGTGAAGCACAACATCACAGAGAAGAAAGTGTGGAGCACAAAGGAATTGAATTGATACATTGATCAAAGAGGTATTGTACTTAAATAGATCTAAAATAGAAATAGGTCATAATGTTTCAGTTTAACCATTGAAGCATCAAGTCTCTTAACAGAGAAGGACTTAACCGTCTTCTATAATTGAGGTATATCCTAACAGATTTCCAAAAAGGTTGATTCATGAAAGTAGCATTGAATTTACATAAAGCCTATTGAAAATCTAAGAAGAAGGTTGATTCAAGGATGGTAGCAAGATTTTCCTAAAGCCTATTGATAGTCTAAGAAGGAGGTTGATTCAAGGATGGTAGAAAAATAGATGCCAGATACTAAGTGACAACCTATATGTATAAAATTCTCTAATAAGGTCACACTTAACAGTGTGTTTGTAACCTTTAATAGGGTTGGATCCTAATAGGGCTCACTTCAGAAGAGTGAAAATTTGGGGTGCCGGTCCCAGGGGTTTTTTCCCTTAATAGGGTTTCCATGTTAAAATCCAAGTGTTATGTGTGTATGGTTTATTACTTTATTGTTTTACATTTCACATATACATTTCTGGATTGATTGGTATACTTTGCATATTTCCTGAGTATCGATAAATAATTTTTACTGCTTATCGATAATCAAGGAGGATAAGGACAGACTAGGTAAACTGACAAACAATTTATTATTTCAAGTATTTCATGGCATGCATCTTGTAGGGACTTAATAATCTTAGGTGTATTGATTGGTGGATTAAAATTTAAAGGATAAATTTTTGAGGCCACTGATTCATCCCCCCTCTCAGTTATTATTAACACTCTTTCAACATGAAATCCCATTATAAGATGATATTAAGCCTTTTAGACAAAAATAGAGGCCAATCAATCCTTTGTTGGCCCCCAAAATGCAACAAGAATTGACAAAACTCAGAGAGGTTGGGATAATAAAACCAATCAGACATTCTTCTTGGGTGTCCAATTTAGTCCCAGTCAGAAAGAAAAATGGAGACATTAGGCTATGTGTTGATTTTAGAAACCTTAATGTAGCCTCATTAAAAGATAATTATTCTTTGCCAAACATGGAGGCAATGCTACAAAGATTAACTAGTTGTGAGATTTTATCTATGATGGATGGTTTTTCTAGTTATAACCAGGTGTTGGTCCAAGAATATAAACAAATCAAGACAAATTTTACTACCCCATGGGGTACATATGTCTATTTGAGAATGCCATTTGGCCTGAGAAATGCAGGGGCTACTTTCCAAAGAGCCATGGATGTGGCTTTTAAGGAGTTTGTAAATATAATTATGGTGGTGTACCAAGATGATTTAACTGCATATTCCCAAAAGGATGAGGATCATTGTAAGCACTTGGAGAAGATTTTTACTAAAGCCTTGGAGTATGGGATTTCATTAAATCCAAAGAAATGTCACTTTGTTGTGACAGAAGGTAAACTATTGGGGCATATAGTGTCCAAAGAAGGTGTCAGGATTGATCCTGAAAGGTTGGAAGTCATTAACAAGCTCTTTCCCTCAAAAAATATCAATGGTGTTTAGTCTTTCCTTGGGAAAGTAAATTTTGTTAGGAGATTCATAGAAAACTTTGCTGAGATAGTAAAGCCCACTGTTAAATTATTAAAGAAAAATGCTAAATTTGAATGAGATAAGGATGCTCAATCAACTTTTGATAAGATAAAGATAGCTATTCAGAAAGCGCCTATACTACGATCTCCAAATTATGAAAAAAAAATTTCTATATTTTCTTTTGCTTCATTCCATACAATTATTGCAATACTTTTGTAGAAGGATGATGAAGGTTTTGATCATCCCATAGCATTTTTCGATAAGTCTTTGCAAGCAGCAGAACTTAATTATGAGATAATGGAGAAACAAGTGTATGCATTGGTCAAAGTAGTCAAGGTTTTTAGACCTTATCTAGTTTGTGCAGAGAGAATTGCTTATGTGCCACATGATACAGTGATAGATATATTGTCTTAGTCTGAAGTTACTGGAAAAAGGTGTAGATGGATCAACCAGATCCAAGAATTTAATCTAGAAATTCAAGTCACCAATTGGTAAGGGGTTTGGGTTTGGCCAAGTTAATGACTGACAAAAACATGGAGTTGGCTCAAGTCAATGATGTAAAAACAATAAATATGAATTTGACTAGTATAGAATTGCAGCCATGGTATATTGATGTAGTATTTTTTTTCAAAAATGGTAAATGTCCAGAACATATGTTAGATAATAAAAAATGAACTCTAAAGTTGCAGGCTCAAAGGTATGTCTTGATACAAGGTGATTTACTTTGGAAGAATAGGGATGGAATTTTTTCATTTTTCCTAGATAAATCAAAATCTGAAAGAGTTTTGAGCGAAATGCATAGTGGTGTGTGTGGGGGGCATTATTCTACCAAGACCACTGCTCACAAAATAATCAGAACTGGATATTACTGGCCATGTCATTTCAAAGATACTCAGGTTTTTGTACAAAGATGTGAACCTTGCCAAAGGTTTTCCTCTAAGATAAAATTTTTAGGAGCTCTACCTTTAAACCCTATGACTATTGAAGCACCTTTTACCCAATGGGGTCTTGATTTTATTGGTGAATTTATAGAAAAATCTAGTAGAGGCCATAGTTGGATTCTTATGGCTACAGACTATTTCACAAAATGGATAGAGGCAATTCTATCAAAAAGAGCTACTAGTAAGGTATTAATGGATTTCTTGATGGATAATATTCTGACAAAAATTGGTATGCCCACTATGTTAATCATGGATAATGCCATGTATTTTAGGGCTGAGGAGTTTAAGGATTTCTGTGAAGACTATGGAATTATTGTATCTTATTCCTCACCATATCATCCTTAAGCAAATGAACAAGCTGAGTCCAGCAACAAAAGCATTATGAAAATCATTAAGAGGATTTTGGAGAAAAATAAAAAGTCTTGGCATTCAAAACTAAAATTAGCCCTTTGGGCTGATAGAGTAATAGTGAAAAGAGAAATAGGGGTATCCCCTTTTGAAATGGTCTATGTAACTCAGGAAAGATTTCCTTTAAACAATCTATTACCAGTGTATAATTTTCTCCAAGAAGAAGAGTTCAAAGAACAAGAACCCATGATGGAGAGGATGGACCAATTGGTGGAACTAGAAGAAATAAGAGTAGGGGAACACAAAAGAAACATGAAAATCCAACAACAGTCCAAGTACCTATTTGATAAAAGAGCAACTGAAAGAAAGTTTTAGATAAATGATATGGTGTTGCAATGGAATTCTAGAAAAGAGGAGAAGGGGAAACATGGTAAATTTGAATCATTATGGATGGGTCCCTTTGTAATCCAGGAGTTTCATGGTCAAGATTCTTATTTTTTAGAAGACCCTAATGATGAGATGCAAGAATTGCCAGTGCATGGACAATTCCTGAAGCATTATTTCTCATAAAGTTCTTGTTTCCATGCACAGTAGATTAGATTTCCCTGCTTTAGTGTGGTTTTTGTGTGTGCATGTACAATTTTATTTTAGTTTATGGTCTGTCTCCTAGAGTTTTGGCTTCTAATGTCAATTTTGAAATTAACTTTCCCCAGTCGAAGCCATTGTTAGCACTGCATATCAAAATTTTCAAATTTCCATGCTTTGGTAATTTTCCCCTCGTCTTTTGATTCAAAATCCATGTCTTTTCATGTCAGAAATCAAATTTATGGTTAAGTATTCAAATTTCCTTGTTCTAAGCTTTAGTCACACACCCACACTGATCTTTTAAAGTGTCTTTTTAGATGCACGAGTGAGTGATGAGTCATTTTTAAGTGTATCACACAGTCGCGGTCATGTCTCGTTTAGTCAAGTTAGGTGTGCGAGTGAGCGACTTGGTCATTAATTTGTGTTAATCGCACAATCATGATATAATTTTTAAATCGGGTTATTAGTGTGCAACTGAGTGAGTTTGAAATATGTTGTATCTCATTCACTCATGGAGGATCAAGTTTTATGAAAAAGGTTCAACGAGTCAGCAATGAGTTAAGTTTTTCTGTATCGCACAGTCGTGGTGGTCTTAGGTCTTTCACTTTTTGGTTTGTGACTGAGCGAGTGATGAAAGAGAAGATCTAGTTGCTCACTCAGCCTAAGTTATTATGCATATCATTTGAACACGCAAGTGCACGTGGAAGTCATATTTTTAGTAGCGCTCACTCATGCAAGTCTTAACTGTTGTATTTTATGCAGTGCAAGTATGCGATACAGTATATTTTGATCATCAAATGGTTCTTGTCGCTCAGTTGCATAGGAAGTATTCAATGTTTTAAAAGTGCATGAGTGTGTGACTAAGTGATCAGTTTTGTTCTCTCTCACTCGTCAATGGTTTGCTGTTTCAAATGATAAGCTCGCTAGTGCGCGATGAAAGAAAGACAAGAGGCTATCGCCCACTCGCCCACGCATAAAGTCAAATGAGAAAACCCTAGAGGGTGTGTGATTGAGAAAGCATCTTGGCTATGGATCACTCACAGATAGTGTGCTGGTTAAGTTTTCAAGCCCACAAGTGCGCGATGAAGAGGATTGAAAGGCGCTCACTTAGTCGCAAAGGATTCTTTTATAAAGAAATCTCAGTAGCGAGTATGCGACTATAGTGGAAAAGGGTCATCACTCACTCACTCATGCTTATGAACTGAAATATTTTGCAATGCGAGTGAGTGACTAAGTAAAAGTGCATAATGAAAGTAGTCATTGCTCACCCGTAGAGGTATAAATACAAAGCATAAAGAGATATCGACTGCGCAACCAGAAAATAATGTATGATTTTTTTGAAAAACCGCTCACTCGCTCAAGCACAAAGCATTATAAATAGAGGTCAGTGAGTGTGTGACTAAGAAATGATTGAGTAATAAAGATCATATTTCTCACTCGCAAGGTTTCAAAGAAAGTAAAGTTTTGAGCGGCGAGTCCATGACTGATAAAAGGAAAAGTAACTCCACTCACTCGCTCAAGTATAAATACAAAGCATAAAGAGATAGCGAGTGCATGACTATCAAATGATGAAGTTGTAAGTTAGGTCATCACCTACTTGCAGATCATATGAACCAAAGCAAAGACAGATTGTGAGTGTGCAACTGCTTAGAAGGAAAGGTCTTGTCATTCACTCGCAAGGACAGTTTGGAATACAAGCAAGGTACAACGGGTTGGCGGCAAATTGACAACTAGCTCATTTTAGGCTTACGAAGGCAAAAAAGAGAAAATTGAGTACTCTTTTCTAGTAGGGATCAAAAAGTGTGAATTAATGGCAGCATTAGTTATAGAGAGATGATTGCATGACATTGCAAGTGCGATAATTTGGCATTCAAGTGGACAAGACACTGATTTGATGGCTATAAAGATGAATGATTAAGCTTGATTTTGTACAACTCTCATTTACGCTTTTAAGATTTTTGTGAAATCAATAGAGCTTATTTTTCTGAGAGTGAATTCTAAAAAGGAAAGATGAGTCAAGATACTACTAGCTCTGCCTCATAGGGGTCTGAAAAGAAGAAGGTCGTAACAAAGAAATACATAGAAGAATTTGTTGATTTGCTGCCTGGGACATCAAACACAAATAGTGCTAACTGGAATGAATGGAGAGACAGATGGTGTCAATGCAGAAACCCGGTGACTCCAAATTTCTCTAGTAATACTTTGTTCTACTATTTTTGGAATAATAGGATTAAACTAGTGCCTATTTACAATCCCTATGAGTTAAATATGGCAAAGTTGATTGTGCCTGATATATATGTGGATATAGGGTTAATCAGGGAACTTGCTAAGGATTATTGCCCAGTGGCTAGGGTAATCACAAAGAAAAATAAAGAGACCTTAGTATCCATAGATAGGAGATCAGTAGCAGAGGTTTTTGGGATCACTAGTGCATTATGCATAGAGATTGAGCTAGAAAAAATTTAGACAGATTACAAGAAAAGGGAGAAATTAATCAAAAAGTTTGACATGCCTAGATATATGCCCAGGGTGGATAGGAATTTAGTGAAAGTCCTAGAAAACCTCAAACCACCATTTGACTTATCCCTTTTTCATCACTACATAAAGTGCACAGTGTATGGTTTGACCAGAGTACTAGGTTTTGATGGAGATTCTACAGTGCCCCAAGATGTGCTCATGATGGCAATGAATATCCAGCACCCGGAGGTCAATATTGATTATGACTATGTGGGAGACATAGTTGAAGCTATACATGCTGCATTGGTAGAGATACAGTCAGATGCCCCTGTACCAACTTTTAAGCATTATTCCCATTTAATGTGTATGATTCTATATTTTAACGGGGAATCCATGGACAAAGAGCTTGAATTGCTTATTTCAGAACATGGTGTCAATGCACCAATCCAAAGGTGGAAACAGGTATGGGATAGTTCATCAGTAAATTCATCTTTTGTATGCTTCTGTAATTGGATTGTGGATCCAATTTTTGACTTACTAGGAACTGATAGGAAAAGATTTCCAAATGAGTTCAGAAGAGTCTTAAGACCTTGGCAATTTGTTCCAAATTCGCCAATTTCTCACAACTAGGGTGATTTTTTATTCTTTGAGCATATTACTATCATAAGGGTATATGGTTGTACACAACCACCTCACATTATCCCTAAGTTTGTACCCCTTAGAGTTTCTTTCTTAGAGTTTGTTTTGCAGATTACTTAGGTTGACAGAGAGTTTTTAGAAGGGCATAAAAAGGGTACTTTTGTCCCTAGGTTATAAGTTGGTTGTGATTTCTCTATTGGGAAGAGATTTTTTGAGTTGATCAACAATTTCCTAAAGCAATATAGATTGTCTCCAGCAATTTCTAGCTTCTATGATCTAGAATAGTTTGTGAAGATAGCCCTGAAATCTATGACCCCTTGGCAAAAACTTAAAAATCATGAGCCACTGGATGATGAAGATAATGTGAGAAATAAAATGGATAGACATGAAGTCCAGGAAAGAAGGAAATGGAATAATCTTCTCAAGGTAGAAGCTGATTGGAAAGAATCAGACAAGACTTTCTCTAGTTTTTTCCTTGACCTCCCATATCAACAGAGAATGGAGGAGATGCTCAAGTCTTATGATACACTAATGGCACAAGTACCACAATTCAGTGTTGAAGATGCACAATCCCAGGGATCCCCAATTCATGTTGCATTGCATGATCAGGAGCATCAAGAACAAAAATAGGATCAAGAAGAACAACATGAAGAACTTCACCAAGAAGAAGAAGAGGTGGGTGAAGAAGCTACTTCTGCAAGAGAGCCACCCAAGAAAAAACAAAAAATAAAGCACAAGAAGGGGAAAGATAGGAAGAAGATGGCCAAGGCTATAATAATAGAGCATGGAAAATACTTTAGGATACTCAAAAGACAAATGCAAAAGGAACCCTAGGTTGAAGGTCAAGGGGATAATCAAATGGTATTATTCATAGAAACTTATGAGAGAGTAATGATGGAAAATGAACTCATGAAAGATGATGAATTTAAGAGTTTCTTGATCAAAATGAAGCAGAAGGATCTAAGGCAAAGCTTGATCATAGGAGAAGGTTAGGAAGACAAAAACTAGGAGATTGTGAAGACACTCCAGGATTATGATCCTGAGAGTGAGATTATCACTGTGGATCAAGCAAGACTATTGGTGCAGAATAGTGGGGTGCTATTAATGCCAGATTGGGACTTATAGTCCACTTTCATCATTGACCAAATTAGAAGGAAAGAAGACCCCTTAATGAAAACATAGCTTGAAATTGATGAAGTTCTGAAAGGATTAGGATTTGATCCTAAATCCAAGACTCTAGCTATATGGTCATTGGCCCCTGCTACACAAAAGCCTCTAGTCATGACCATAAGAGAGGAAAAGAGAGAAGATAGGATGATTTGGAATCTACAAAAAAATATAGACACTGAGATAGCTAATTTGATGACTCAAGTATCATTCATGAACCTGGCAAAGGTTGATGATCTATCTAAAAGGTATGAAACAACTTTTGGCCAGATGATGGCCTTAGCAAAAAAGCATGAAGAGGTGGTAGTTCATAACCACACATCGGAGGAAGAGATTACTAAGTTGAAGGAGGAATTAGTGGAGAGTAAAAGAGAGAAGACTCCAGCCCATCAGGAAATACCAAAAATTGAAACAGATGATGCCACAGAGGCAAATGAAGATTTAGCAATGGCAGAAGGCCACTCGAAGGAATTGGCATAGGGACATAGCATAAATATCATGTCTATAATATTGCCCATACTTCAACATCGAATTGATGTTTTAAATCAGAAGACTGACATAGTGTATACACTATATGGCTCATTGCAAGAAGCATCAAAGATAGCTGCTGAAGCTATGACATTCTTGGAGCCCACATTTAAGACTTGGTCTGGAAGAGATAGGCTGATGGAAAAATTGAAGACAACCATGTTATACAGTGATGAATTTCCTGATAAAATCACAGATGCTATTGAAATGATAAATGAGGCGAATAATACATATGGCTTCTTCAATGGTAAGGTTGACTTAATAGATAATAAGTTGCAACTATTTGGTGACCAATGTCCTCCCCTGATCCCTAAGATATATGATGAAGCTGGAATTCTAAAGCCATAACCCGATTGGACAGATGGATTTGATGGGATATTTAAATATGAGGAGGTGAAGCAACTCCTGGAGAAAGATGTAAATGCTGAATATTGCAATGAACAGATTGACAACCTCTTAGAGGTTGAGAGAAATACGACAAAGTTTGTTTCAGAGGCCAAAACAACCATTGATGCCAGGTGGACAGAGGCTATTGCCAAGATGGAACAAGAAAAGAACTTTGATTGGCCCACCACCAAAGAGGTAAACAGGTGGGAAGTGAAGCTGAAAGGATGAAGAGGATATTGTCAAACTGCAACAACAAACCTTGTTCAGACTTCACCAACTTTTGCCACCTATTTTTTGTTACAAATTTTGTTTTTATGCTAACTGCAAAATTGTTGTTGAAAAATATTTTTTAAATCCTTCCCATGTAGTCTGTAGCTTGTGGCATCTTTAGTTATAAAATAATTCCAAGACTATTGGGAAGAGGATAGCCATTTTTTCATTTGGAAGTACAAGTTAAAATGTACAAACTCTGGTTTAAGACCAATACATTTTTAGGGTTCTAAAATTACTGTTGAATGTATTAGCAATTCTGATTATGAATACAAAATGAAATCCATCAATAGTTTTTGGAACATATGATGAGTATTTTGTCTCCATTATGGTTTTCTGAATTTTATGTAAATTGAATGCTCAAGGAATGTTCAATTTATACATCTGTTAGACAGATTTTGAAATAGTTTTAGGGTTCTTTCAAGGAAAGATTAAAATTGCCTTAGGATTATTTTCAGTAAGATTCAGGGTTTATAATGAATTTGATGAATTATTTTGTTATATGTGTGAGGATAGATATATAAGGTATATCTATTTTTATGCCAGATTCTCTTGTTGTTTTAAATTTTGTTCATGAGAAAATTGGTTAAAGTTATTCAGAAGTGACTCCATGCCTAGGTTTTAAGCACTGGTCTATTTTCCACTGAATTAAGTGACTATCATTATCAAAATTGATCTTTACCTTTATGTCAGATGTGTCCAATAAATATTATAGTTTTCAATCCTTGTAATTCCATTCATGTTCTACTAGGATAATTTAGTGATTTGATTATTCTGAGTTGGAAGGGTATTCCCACCTGAGTTTATGGAGCTCAAAGTGCAGAGGGTTTAAAAACCCTGTTTCAGTCATTCTATATCTTGCTTGGTCAGTGTCTAGGATAAATAGAGCAATCTCTTTGAGAGTATTTTTATGTCAGCAAGAAAAGGAACTAACAAAACCAATGAATCAAAGGCTACGCTATCAGTAATTCATATAAGACAAGTTTTCACAAAGTGACTATATACACCGACGGAGTGCACACCGACGGATAGAGTAAAAGAAAAAAGTCACAGTGTTACCTGACGAGAAAATACACAACAATACCAATGAGAAAGTCATAGTGTTGCTCGATGAGAAAAGTCATAGTGTAACCCGACAGAAAAAATTACAATGTTGCTTGATGGACGGAGATCCCAAAGACAACTGAAGTCACACTGACAGAATAGTCAGTTATCACCAATGACTAACTGAAGTATTGACTGACAGAATAAAGAGTTCAAATATGATAAAATGCTTAGCTGTCAAGAGCTAAAAATAGACTTAATTGATACTTATCATTGTTTTAATCGACAAGATAAAGCTGAAGATTTAAGTAAAGGATTTAAAGCTACTTTATCCAGTTGGCAAGAAGATCTCTATGAGATAAAATGGGAGTTTTTCTTTAAATCTAATTGACGAGAATTGTGGATCACGCCAAGATCAAGAAAGCCAAGAAATGGTGAAATCATGTCTATAAAGAGACAACCTAATTCAATACGAATTTGGGTGAAGGGGAGTGACAAGAATAGATGCTGAAGAGATTACGAAGCAGAAGAAAGTCTTCTTTCAGACCTGATCAACAAGCTGAGGAAAGAACAAAATTCTACAGACACTGACGAACAGAGATACAACATCATAGAGCATAACAGTGTGGAGCAAAGGTATTGAATTGATAACATTGATCAGAAAGGTAATGTACTTACAATAGATCTAAAAATCTACAATTCAAGTTGTATATGTGAACATATTAGTTTACTATTTTAGTTTAACCATTGAAGTATCAAGTCTCTTAATCGAGCAGGACTTAAAAGTCTTTTGTAATTGAGATACATCGCAAGGAGTATCAAAATTTTTGATCATACAAAGTAGCATTGGATATGCCCGATACCTATTGACAGGCCAAGTGAGTGTTTGATCAAGGATGGTAGCATTAGATGTTAGATACTAAGTGACAAACTATCTTTTAAATCCTCTAACAAGGTCACACCTAATAGTGTGTTTGTAACCTTTAACAAGGTTGGCTCTTAACCGAGCTCACTTCATAAGAGTCAAAATTTGGGGTACTGGTCCCAGTGGTTTTTCCCTTAACTGGGTTTCCACATTAAAAATCCATGTGTTATGTGTCTATGAGTTATTAATTTATTGTTTTGCATTTCACTTAAGTAAATCTAAATTGATCGGTATACACTAATTATTTACTGTGTTTCGGTAAATAGAAAGACTGCTTATCGATAAGCAAACAGAAGAAGGTTTTACAAAGCATTTCGACAAGTAGAAATTTTTTATAAGTATTTCAAGGCATTCATCTTATAGGACTAAAGATAACTAGAGGTATAATTTGTGGTACTAAGTTTGAAGGGTTGATTTAAGTATTAAAATTTGAGGCCACTGATTCACCCCCCTTCCCTCTCAATTATTACTAACAATAATAATGTATGAAATGAAATAATTTTCTATTTTTTGTAATTTTTTGAAACATAAAAACATGAAAATGAAATGAAATAATGCAATCGATCTATGAGAGAAGTTAAAATGAATGTATCTAAATGGCTAAAAATGCGAAAATGCATGAAGAGAAGATCTAAATATATATAATGTAGAAAAAGGTATGATGTAAATATTGATTAATGTGAAGCATACAAAGTAGATCTAGACCCCAAATCAAATGTATGTAAGAGGATCCCACCTCACTAAAATGTACAATATGAAAGGGGATCACATAAAAGAGATAATTTCCTCAATTCATCTGGCACATTGGAATACAAAACCACCTCAAGATAAATATGATTAACACCACTTGAAAGATGCCAATACAATATTTGTGCCTAAAGGGTTTTTATTCCTTTGTTGCTTAGAATTTAGAAGGGGAGGAATGATATTTACATATAAGAGACTAAATAAGAGAAGATACGATCTAATCCAACTGAGAGAATTGATGTGAAAGGGAAAGTAGAAGAATTTGAATACACCTATAAATGAAATAAGAGAAGTGAGTTTTCAGATCCAAATTCTCAACTTTCAAAATCCTGAATGACCTGTAATTACAAATTTGGGACCTGAAGAATGTGACTTGACTCTTTTCCAAATTTGAGCAAAATGCAGGGTATAAGGAAAAACTCATCACGTACCTGGGGACAAAATGCCGATGGCATTCTGTACTGAATTTTTTGGGGTCTCTCCAATTATATCTGACCCTTTTGAATCCCATATGATGGTTACCCCATTCTTGTGCACACAAAATGTGGAAGAAGGTTGGATAAAGGGGGTTTCCTTAGTCAAGCCCCTATTTAGGAATTAACCTTTAAAATGAAAGGAAATTACACAAGGAAAGATTAAATAGAAACCATATATGAACTGTAAAACACTTTATACATTGATGACACAATGCCTCTTTGGATGTGATAAAAAATGTTGATGAAATAGCTTGATCTAAAAGGAAATCGTGAAAAATACCTTGAATGATGGATATTTCATTTTACCAACAATGCTTGATGAAGAAAGAATATTTTAAAAGATTATTGAAGACTTGAATGCTCAATTTTAAAAGAGATCTTAAACTTCGATTGCTTGAAAACTTGATAGTGAATTATTTCACTTGATAATGGATGCAAAAATGAGGAGAGATAGGGGGTTTATATATACTCAATCCATTATTTTGGGGGTTAAAACTTAGGCATGTCAACCAAAAAACAAGATCCCCCACTAATATCTTGACATAGGGCCCCAGGCCAAATTTGGGCCCCAATTCTAGAGTACAATATGCCATTGGCATTCTATACCAGGAAAAAAACACCAATAGCATTCTATACCTGGGAAATGAGCCAAAATTTAAACTGGGTGTTAGGTAAATATGGTAGGTGCATTTTTTTTGGGTACAACTCAATCTGAGATCAGAACAGGTCACAAAGGAAAAACAAATGGGGCTATAGGGCCTAGGTGATGGAATGAATTATTTGATTGGAGGAAAAATAGGGGAGCACACTTAGAAATAAGGGACAACCTTGATTTTTGAAGAAATTGAATCAATATAGCACTTATAATATTAATTAGAAGGTCCAATCAACATTAGGAAAACATGAATTCAATGTGGAAATCCATACATACTAAAATGGGGCTCAAATGAGAACCTAATTAAGGGTACTTACTTTTTAGGATGATACAGGTGGTAACTAGGTTTTGCCCCTACTGCTGATCTCAACAAGACTACACATATGGGGGTTAGGATGCCAGGACTCCCGGTGGATCTTTGGGATGAACAAATATTTAGGTCGATTGGAAGTAAAATTGGGGACTATATGGATACAAATGACGTGACAAAGGCAAAGTCTAGATTAGTATTTTCGTAGTTCTATGTTAATTTTTTTAAATAAAACTTTCCCAAAATTTATTACTTTACAATCAAAGCTAGGAAAATGGAGCTAGACACTAGTTTATGATAGTGCCACAATTTATTATCAAAGGTTCTCCAAACAAATGTATATGATTCAAAGTGCAGGCCCCCCCAGGGAAGCAACCAAAGTTTGAAGGAGAAATGTACTCTCCCCTTGTGATTGAGAAAAAAAGAATGATGGGGAAGTATTAAAGAATAGGTTTTATGAATATCAATTCACATATAGAAATCTAAAATTAATGGAAACTCCAAAAAAAAAACCACCACCCTCATTAAGGAGAAATTTTATCTTGATAACATAGCCCTATCTTTATAAGGGGATCTAAAATCCCCTGAAAAGATGACCCAACTAGAGGAAGGAAAACATTTCTCTACTCCAAGTGTTAGAAAATATAGAGGAGAGACTTCAATGGTTATTGGTAGCTATATTGTATTGGAAAAGATATAACCTTATCCAACAAAGAAAGAGACCCTTGAGTCTAAAATCCCTTCCTACCCCAGGTGCAACCACTAGCAATCAATTCCTTGCAGGTGAGGAAGAATGGACAACCTAAAATAAAAATAAAATAGAGCTAAGAAAATTGATGTGTGTGCTGAAAATAAGATTGGTCGCCCTTCACAAAGGTTCTCAAGGTAGAAAGAGGTAGCAAGGGAAATCACCAGTTGGAGGTAGAGTACCCTTGACACAAATTTGAAATGAAAAAAATGAACTTTCTTTCTTGGAATATGAGAGAGTTGAATAGTTCTCATAAGTAATATTATAATACCCACCCCGTCATTTTCTTTTTAGTTTCAGTTGTCGTACTCTTTTAGGCCTTTTCATGTGTGTGCTGGTTATTTTAGTTGGTTTTGAGGATGTTCAAGTATTAATTTTCATTATATTATTGATCCATTGGATAGTTATGTTATATTATGCCTTACTGAGGGATTTATGGTTATTTCATGATGGTTATTTATATGTTATGATATCATTTCTATTGTGGATTTACTGACAAAATTGACATTATATTATGTGCACATGGATCATTTGTATGTTTTGTATTTCCATTTGGCGCGTTTGCTATGGTATGGGATAGAGACATCATTACTTGCTTTGGCAAGATCCACATGATAAATTGGTCTCAACCATTATTTGTTATATTATATGTATGTATGTTCGTCTTTGTGACGACAAGTTTGCAGGTATCGGGCAACGTCTTCCCTGAATTGGCAGTAGTGAGCGTGCCCTATCGCAATGTCTTAATGGTAAAGAAGGGGAGATAATATTTGGGCCTAAATCCCAATCCTAAACCCTTATTTGTCCTAGAAATGGACAATAATCCGACTGACTATCCTACTGAATCCGTTAAGGTGACATGGATTCATGAGCCTTCTGTGTGTGCTTTTTGTTTATGTTTTAGTTGTTTTTCTATTTAGATAGTTTTCAGTTGGATTTATGATGCTTTTAGCTTGTATGTTTGATGATTATTTATGGTAATTATTAATGTTAATAATTACACCTTTAAATCGATCAGATTTCCACAATCCATATGAATTAAGCTTGATTTTTCTGGTTTTGATTGTGTATGTTTTTTTGACATCAACGTTTCAGATCACACTCTGTGATCCATCATTAGGATGTAAGAGCAAAGAGAAAGAAGGATATGTAAAAATGCTCTTGCTCTTTGCTCTTACATCCTTCTTGCTCTTTGCTCTTACATCCTGATGATGGATCACAGAGTGTGATCCGAAATGTTGATGTCAAAAAAACATACACAATCAAAACAAGAAAAATCAAGCTTAATTACACCTTTGATAAGGTTAAAACATTAATATATTAAATATATGGCTATTTAATAATTAAATATTAATAAAATGCCTATATTTAATTAATTGATTTAATTATTAAGTTTTAATTTAATAATTGAGATTTAATAAATATTAAATCTAAAAAAAAATGAAATTAATTATGCAAATTGAATTATTAAATATTACTTTAAGTTGCATGATTAAATTATTTAATGAAATTAAAATAATCTCATGTTTTTTGATTTATGACTTTATTTTTTTAAGATTTTAAAGTTAAGTTGGGCATTGTTTTAAGTGAAATTGAAATTAAAGTAATTTTTTAAATTAATAATTTATATTCCTAAATAGGGTTTCACTTTTGTAAACCTAATTACCTAATTTTGTATATATCTGAATTGAAAGTCATTTGGAGGCAATTCAATCAGGTGGAAGGGGAATTCAGGAGGTTAAAGAATTGTTGAAAGCTTAGGAGTATTTTGGATTCGTGTGTTGCTTCAGATTTGTATCGAATCTTCTCATCAGTTATTAAGGTAGTATTTTGGAACTTTGTCAATTCCAACTTTCCAAGTCCCTATCTTCTATGCATCTGGACTACTGGGATCCTATGTCTGAAACTTCCTTGTATGATATTGGGTGTTTGATTTGCTTAAATTTGTGTAATAGGTTATTTGATCAGTTTTATGGCTTTTGCTTCATGTATTTCTGTCAGATCTATAATTTTGGGCTTAAGGTTTTCATTGAATATCAAGTTTAATAAATGGGCATTAGGGTTTCGTTTGAATGTTTTAGTTTTCAAAATTACCATTAGGGTTTCAGGCCTGTGCTTTGAACATTAGGAATTTCATTAAATCTATCAGTTTTTGAGGAGGGGAGTATGCTTGTTTTCTTAGTTAGGGTTTTGGGTGTTGTAATGCAAAACCGATATACATGTCTCGTTTACCAGAGTTGAAATTATTTCAGCCTTCAGATCTAGATCTGCATGAAAACATAAAATAGGGCTAAATTGCATTTGTTTAGTTAGAAAATGTAAAAGGGAATTACATGTCTTAGAAGAAAATCATTCAATTATATTTTCATAAATTTAATTGTTATACATATATGATTTTTAAAAATAAAATAAAAATATATAATTTAAATAGTATTTTCAAAGTTAAATGCATGGACTAAATTTGCATGTATTTGGGAAGTATCTCCTTTTAAAAGAAAATTTAAAAATTAATATAAATAGATAAATATATTAATATGAATATGGAGAATGTGCTAGAAAGACATTAGTCTCCATTTCTCTCCTTTCCCATAGGTCATGTCAAAACTATGGTTCTCATATTTTATTTGAGTCTATGCACAAATAATTATGGAGTGAAACAAATTTATTAAGTTTTCTTAATATGTTTCTTAATTGGCAAAGGGGTCAAACTCATACCCAAATTGGTTTTTGAAAAATAAATATTCCCCTCACTTAAATCGCACCACATAGGAGGGAATATTTTATAGTTTTAAATTAAAGTTGCTTTTTTCCAAGAGGCACTTTAATTATTTTTCTTTATTATTTCGTGTTTAAAAAAAAAAAAGAAACGAGGGGAATTGTTTGTTTTATTTAATTCATGCAACTTTTGTCAAACTTCACTTCTCGAGTGGGAAATGGATCTTCCTACCTTTTTGGGGTTTATTTCTTTATTTAAATGTTTTATTTAAATTGTCATGACCATTGACTTTCGTGGGCCCAATATATAGGTTTCTTTTTTATTTAATAAGTTAATTATTATTTGATTATATTTATATTTAATTATTATTATTATTTTAATTATTAAGATTATGTTTGTAATATTATTTTTAGTTATATTTAATTATTGTTTGGTTATATTATATTTATATTTTATTGTTATTTAATTAGTATTTATAGTTTAATGATAAGAATTGTTATGGTAATATTTTATGTCCTGTTAATTTAAGATATTTATAATTAGCTATTAGTGGAGGGGGTTGTATTGTGTGTTTTAATATTCTTATGTTTTGGAATATATATATTAAGAGGAGCAAAAAATTATATTAAAATATTATTGTATAATATGTATAGATTTAAAATTGGTTTAAGTGAATAATCTATAAACGGTAATAATATTAATAAAATTTGAATTCAATGATGTATATTTAGAAAGACATTATGGGGTCGTTCAATCAAGTAATGATTGTGTGTTCAATATTCTTGATGTTATAGTTTTGTTACATTTATGTAATTGGATTGATGATATACTTCAATTGTGGTCTTTAAATTAAGGGGTTTTTTTTGTTTGTTTTAATGTGTATTAATTTTTGGGTTGATTAAATCTCGTATAGGGATATTTGCTTCATCAGTTATTGCTTTTATTTATTGATTTAGTATAATAAATTGAGGTATTGGGGTGAATTGTTAGTTGTGTTAGTGTGCTTGGAGTTAGTGATTTTGTTTAAATCGTGGGAGTTAAGTCAACCTTTGAGGGTGTTCACCAGAGGCTTTGAGGTTTCTATTTTCTATGGCATCATGTGTGTTTCAGTGTATGTACTTATGGTATTTTTCCTGGTCTCGATCATATCTATCCAACTATGTTGTAGTTTTGAGTTCTTTTGCATGTTGTTCAGTACTGTAGAGAGCTTTTTGTGATGATCATGGCTATATGAGAGCTAGTATGTTTATTGTGGTTATATGAGAACCAATATGTTCCTGTATGGGAAGTGGTGCAGGAGCACCTAAAGTTAGGAACATTTCTAAGTAAGAAGTCAAGCTACTGTCCGTCGGTGATGCTCGTCGGTGATGCTTGTTGGTTTTTGTTCGTCAGCGATGCCTGTTCGTCGGCAACGCTTGTTGGTTTTTGATTCGTCAGTGATGCTTGTTGGTAGTGTTCATCGGCGATGCTTGTTGGTGGTGTTCGTCGGCGATGTCCGTCGGTGATGAAGACTGATGTCTTTGTTTGTTGTCGGGGTTGGAAACCGACGATGTTCCTGCTGTTCAGAAAAGTCAACTCTGGTGCTCAGTAATGTTGGTTAACGACCTAGGAAATGTGAGATGTGACGTTTGTGACTAGTTGGGTCACTTGCAATGACTCTCTACGTGTCATTTTTTCTTGAAAGGATCAGGGACACCTATTCCTGCTCTGGAAGGGTTATTTATTTCTCAGTTTGGCCACCTTTGCAGGGTGGTTGAAGTTGTCCATGAGTATCAGATATTTTGGGTGATATTTTGATGGATGTATATATATAGCTGAAAAGATTTTTTAGTTAAGATATAGATGGATATAGATAGATTAGAGAAGGAGATAGACACAGATTGTATCATCCTGTAATAGTTTAGTTCTTGTGAATAAGAAAGAACATATTTAATGGATTCCATGTGCAGTGGGTACTGTTGTGTTCTTCAAGTTGAACTTGTCGGTTTAGCTTAGAGAATGAACCTATCCTAATGGGTTCTAGAGCATGAAATAGTATCTTTACGGTGTAAGCCTGGTCTAGGGCACTTGAGGTGAAGATCTTAGTGACTTCCTCAAGCAGGGGTGAAACAATACCCTATAAGGTCTATGCAAGAGACCTTAGAGCACAGTCAAGCTGACTGTCGGTAACAACTGGACCTGGGCATTTACATCAGATTGGTAACAACTAAACCCGTGCATTTACATTGTTGGTAGTGTTCATCGGCGATGCTTGTTGGTGGTGTTCGTCGGTGATGTTTGTCGGTGATGACGACCGGTGTCTTTGTTTGTTGTCGGGGTTGGAAACCAACGATGTTCTTGCTGTTCAGAAAAGTCAACTCTGGCAATCGGTAATGTTGGTTAACGACCCACAAAATGTGGGATGTGATGTTTGTGACCAGCTGGGTCACTTGCAATGACTCTCTATGTGTCGGTTTTGCTTGAAAGGATCAGGGACACCTATTCTTGTTTTGGAAGGGTTATTTATTGCTTAGTTTGACCGCCTTTGTAGGGTGGTTGAAGTTGTCCATGAGTATCAGATATTCTGGGTGATATTTTGATGGATGTATATATATAGCTAAAAAAAATTTGTAGTTAAGATATAGATGGATATAGATAGATTAGAGAAGGAGATAGACATAGATCGTATCATCCTATAATAGTTTAGTTCTTGTGAATAAGAAAGAACATATTTAATGGATTCCATGTGCAGTGGATACTGTTGTGTTCTTTAGTTGAACCCGTCGGTTTAGCTTGGAGAATGAACCTATCCTAATGGGTTCTAGAGCATGAAATAGTAGCTTTATGGTGGAAGCCTTTTTTAGGGCACTTGAGGTGAAGATCTTAGTGACTTCCTCAAGTAGGGGTGAAACAATACCCTATAAGGTCTGTGCAAGAGACCTTAGAGCACAGTTTTAGAGAACCAATTGGAAATGTGATCTATGAAAGCCAGAAACACTCAAGCTAGACACATGAGATGTTCATTTTATTTCCAAAATCCAAATGTTATAGAGATCAACAAAATACCTCAAATCCAATGTGACGTGAATCATTTTGTTGTTTATCCAAGCAAGTCCAAATCAGCAACAACAACAACAACAACAACAAATCACAAACCACTAAAAATAGTAAACATTAGTGGTTAGCATGAAAAATCAGAGATATATCAATATAGAAATGAAAATAGATCTCTGGTACAGAATATCACATGAGAAAATGATAGAGCCGTGCGAGAAAATGACAGTGTCATGCGAGGAAACAGAAAGCTCATGCAAAGGAATGCACAGCCGCGTGACAGAATGCACAGGCAGTACCAAAAAGTACAGAATAACAAACCAGTCAAATCAGAGCAGTGATGCTGAATCTCGCGTGAGGAAATACTGTGCCACGCGAAGAAGTACACCAAGCCACGCAATAAAACACTAGATCTAGCACAATCTCGCGCGAAGACCCGCAAAAGCTTGCGTAAACTTTCTCTGCAGACAAAAACAACAAGTACAGAAAAGACAAAAATTTTGGATCCAAAAATAAATTGACAAAAAATAGCTAAAAAGATAGAAAATGAATCTTCTGCCCATCGGTGGGCCCCAAAAAATGTGTGCTAAAATGTTGACACACTTCTATGAATCATTCCATCCAAGGTTGCTCGAGAATGAGGCCTTAAATATTGATCCATATCTCTCTAGTCATGGAGTGCAAAGGTTTGAAATGGAGGCCCTCAGATTGACCTAGTTAGTGCCTATGCAAGTACACCATGAAATGAGAGATTCAAATGCATGAAAATGAGATCTACTCT
>MU225447.1:3972822-3986142 GCA_018584345.1 Thuja plicata
AGGTTTCTGGGTAACCAAATATTGTGGATGTTTTATTGCTTTTCATTTCATGCATGCAATCAGATTAGATAATCTAATATTGGATTAAAAGGATTAAGTTTTATTGGTTCCTGATTCACCCCCCCTCTCACTCACATTGAATCAACATATTTCCAACACCATTCCTCTTATTGGTAGGGACATTCCCTATCCAAGGCTCTTAGGATGGTCAATAAGTAACTTCTTTGTTATTTTGGATGACTTTTCAATGCTCGTTTAGCCTATGAAAATGTGATTGGGAGATTCAAACCTTTAACCTAACTCACTAATTTTCTGATTAGATTTCTTTAAATAATGATTGTCTAAAGATATTGTTATTTTATTAAGGTTTGGTTATCTTAGAATGATGGTTGACTGATATATATAGATTGACTAATTTTTATGTATTCTCTTACTTATATATTATATCTAATAAATCATGGTTGTTAACTCCATGTAAATTGCAGACTGGTATGTCTTTCATGATTAGAATATTTGGTTGCTGACATACCCAAGTCTTTACTCTTGTTCAACTCCTCAAAATGAATTGTCGAGTATTTCTTTGGTATAGATTAATCACAATCTATTCTTGTGTGATTTGCTAGTGATTCCCCAATGTTTATCTTCAGCGGCAATGTATAGTTGTGCTAACATGTGTATATGTTGATTGTCTATGATGCTCGTATCTCATTACTTTCAAAAATATATTCCCTTGCCTGATATGTGATGTGAATGGTGCTCATCGATTTGTGCTTTCACTAACTATTTTATATGGTATCACAAATATGAATGTATGCTTGTAGACTAAGACAATCTTCCCTTCATCGACTCCCCCTACGTGTAAGATAGATTGTATGGCTATGGTCGCATGTATGATCTCGAGTCACCAATATAATTAAGCATATATGGATGTCATACTTGTTCCTTTCTTATTAATATAGCTTGCTGGAAATTATCTATATTCCCCCCTTATCATACTTCCTTTTCTTTCCTTGTATATATGCATAGGGAGGAAGGATGATCTATCCCAAAGGTTGGGATGTATGTGAGTCGCGACTTATTAGTTGCTAAAGACTTGTTCGAATGTATATATTTTCTTAGTAATATATTATAGTATATTTCATGTATATTCATAATATTTAGTACTAAGATATAATTTAGTGATATATATTATTTATAATAATTGTTAATTATTGTTAATTTACTTGAGTTATCATTTATCATTTATAATGATCATTAAATTATTGTTTATTTATATTATTATTTATTTATTATTTTAATATATTCATTCATTAATATATATTATATTAATTTATATTTTTAATATGATAATAAATTATATTAGAATTTATTAGAATTTATTCATTCATTAATTTAGTTATTATCGTCTATTATTAAATCTTACTCTACAAAAGGGGGACATTACAGTCCTGGCTTTCCATATAGGGTAGTTTGTTCTTTCAAACCTAGGACTATCCTTGTAATTTTTCATATTTGATCTTCCTCAAGCTATTATGCTTCCTTCAAGGGACCAAATCTCTGATACTAATTGTTAATACTATGGAAGTAAATAACATAAAAATGAGGGGGGGCGGGGGGTGGGGGTGAGTTAGTTGTTTCCAAAACCTTAAACCTCAATCCCTTAAGACACAAAAACCTCTAACTTGTGTACACTTAAATCTTTTATACCATGTATACCCGTCCCTACATTTTGTTGGAAAAATTTTGGGTCCCCCTTTTTCTCTTTGGCCTTGTTTCTTTTCCTTTTGTTTTCCTCCAGTCTTTTCTTTTGCAAGGGTCATTTTATTTTCTTTTTTGGTTTTCCTTTCTCAGGGACCCAGTCCCAGAGTGTTTTTGTCTTCTGTGTTGGCAGGATTTCTGGACTCTGGGATTCTCTATCACCATTTCATCTTTTGTTACAGGGTGCGGTTACATGGGATCCTAGGGCCCAGAATCTAGAGGTTTTGCCTTTCTCAGGATTTGCAGAAAGAAAGCGGGATGTTTTTACCTTAAGGGTATAAACAAGTTTCACTTGTCACTTTCACATTTACCATGAACAAGATTACCCAGAGTGATTAAGAGTGAAATTGTGAATTAAGTGTGAATTTCTCTAGAAGTTTAACAGAGCCTTGCAGTTGAGCTGATATACGAGTTTGTGTGTGTTTCTTGGCTTTCTTGCAAGATTGTGGGTATTCATGGTCCGTGAAAGCTTCCCAGTTTGCTAAACACCTCCCGTGCTCCTCATCCCATGTTTTCTGGTGTTAAGGTAGGTCCTTCAGCTCTCCTCTTTCTGGTTTTGTTTTGTTTTTCTTGTGCTTGGTCTTCTCCTTTGGTTTTGTCTTTGTTTTGTTTCACTTTGCTTTTGTGTTTGTTTTCACCTCCTATTGGTGGGATAGCTCCATAGGGAGGTTGTCCACCTTCCTCATGTTTTATTCTTCCCTATAAATGATGTACAATAGTGTAAATTTTGTAAATGCTTGAAGTCTTTCTGTAGAGTTTCGTCGTTCTTGTAAATTGCGTCAGTTCCAGATTCTCCTATATATTTTGGTCTGTACATTGTCTTGGGGATCCTTCCCATAGTGAGATCGTCACGCTCTACACATAATAACCCAAGTTCTAAGCTCATCCGCATGATGTCTTCCTAGTTTGAACTCGGCACCTTGCCTATTTGAGCTATGGTGGTTTTCTCTCTCCTCTGTCGCTTCATCATTGATGGTGGGATTAATTCTCCCATGAGTGAGCATTCAAAAAACATCCCATCTGGCATTCATTTCACTCGTTTCAACACTCCTATCACCATTAAGGGCCATTATGCCATTTATCGCATGACCATGTGACAACCCATGTCAACCAAGTAAATCTCACTGCCTGGTCACTTCGATAATGGCTAGTTTCTCTGGGCTCTAGGTGTTGATAAGTCCTCGGGCCTTCATCCCATTTTGTCATATAAACCAATACCCTGGGAGCTCTAGGTGTCGATCATAATCCATTCATTGTTAACTATTATATTCGGGGATTTTGATGCACACTAACATTTTTAACAGATGCAAGATGGCGGTGAACTCCCCAGAGTCCATAAAATTGTTTTATATTTTTATTGACAGTTGTCCAGCCTTGTAGGTTATCCAACAAAATGTCTGAAGTAACAACTCCTCCTAGAATTTTGGAGCTTCCAACTACCTCCACTCAGGCGGCCAGAAAGACAAAGGTAGAGAAGATGCTAGCCAAGCTCCCATTAACCTCCAAATACCCAAGGGAGGAAATTCTTGTGGGGTCCAAAGTGGAATCCAAGCTGCAGAATATCACTGATACAGAGCTCAGACTATGGGCTGAATTGTAGGGCCTTGTCCAAATGATATACCAATAGAGGGTTGTCGGAGATGATATGGAAAAGAATGTGGCCACCTCTGGTATCATCAAGGTTGCATGTTTTCCCTACTCGGTGCAGGGACCGGAACTGATCCTTCAATTGGAAAAGCACTACAACAATCCCACCCGGGTTGTTATGCTTGCTGACTCTCTACCACTGAACTACTTGGTGACCATTGTTACTCTAGATTCCACCACTTTTGCTACATGATTGGGAATCCCACAGTTTAAGGGAGCTATTTTTATCTCTCAATCTATGTCATTGAAGGAGTTTGAAGAAATTCCCACTCTCACATGGAAACATCTCAATACTCACTGGCTAAAGTCCCCGAGAAGGGACTATAAGAAGATGAAGCTGGAGATTCCTCGCAGAGACTTCAAGGAATGCATACAGGCAGGAATCATATTTTTGTGTAGGCTCTTCGGAGAGTCCCATGCTAGGGACTTTTTGGCATGGATGTATTATTTCCTTTACTACATCACCACCTACACTCAAACCTTCAACTGGGCGACCATCATCCCATATCATGTAGACTTCCAGCTAAAGTATGTCCTCCAAAATTCAAAGTTCTACATGAATTCATATGTATTATGGGAACTGGCCCAATAGAGACCCGCTCTTCAGGGTTTTTAGATAGTGGGTGTTCTTGAGAATGGGCCCGAACAGCTTGTCCCATGGGAACATTATCCCTGGATCCAGTGGGAAGCCTCTTTCCACCATATTTGCAAGGTAAATGACACGTTCATTTACCATAACATTTTGACACTCACTCAGGATTTCGGTACCCATTTTCACAAGAGGCGATGACCTTGGTGAGTACATACGACAATTATTTCATTTAATTCCAGCAACATTCTTATATTCGGGTAACCGGGCTCTCTGAGAAACCCTACCTACTCCCCAGACATTGCAAGGATAGGATTATTCTTTCAGAGTTTTGCAGGCAAATCCTAGAACTCCACGCATTCTTTGCCTTAAAGAAGGTTAAGTCCATTTCATTCCCAATCACTTGCAAGAACTATTCTTGTAGTCTCGCAGTGGCTAAGAAAGCCAATAATGAATTGAAGAGTCTCAGACTCATGGAATTCCACCTTACTAGAAATAATTTTGATCCTGATAAGATAAGTGCAGCGCTGCCCCAGGCATCCACACCGCATAAAGCTCACATTAAATATTTTTGGGCGAATTGTCAGGATGGTTTTGATCTTCAGGCCTGATAGTATTTTTGTATGTCCAAAGGATTGATGAAGACCCTCAGCTTTCGGTACTTTCTGAAAGATTTTCTAGACAATGGGCCTATGGAGGACCCAACATACAAAGACTAGGGGATCGAAAAGTTGGATCTCCCTCTAGTGCACTGGGACACCCTGGAGAATTTAATAATTGAGGATGTGAGTTGCAACATCATATAAAATAGCCACAAATATTTTGAGCAAGTGTGCAAGAGGAGCACCCATAAGGGTCCAATCTTGTGGGGGTCTACTTCGACCTCTAGAGCTGTGGGACCGAGTAAAGATAAGGGGAAGGAAAAGGAAGGCACCCTAGCCCAATTTATTCCCCAGGGTCTGCTCCCCATTTTGGAGAAAATTCATGATTAGCTAGAGGCTTCCTGATAGATGAGTCAAAAACTAAGCACCCAGCTTTCCCATGGTCTTCCAATCACTCCAGTGGGATCTGCTAGCCTGGTAGGATCCGCTTCATTAGCAGAACTCATGAGCCAACAAACAGAGGCCGAGGCATAGTCTGCAGATATCCTGGATGTCAGGTCCTCATTGTAGTTAAGAAGAAAGAAGCAAAGGGCAGAGAATCCCCCAAGCATAGACACAGGCCCCGACATGCCCAATGTTCCCCCAATGGAAGTTATTCCAGAATCCCTTGAACTAGAGAATCCCTGAGAGACCTCCCCTCCGCATGATGATTTCAATGACATCTTTGGGACCGATAAGATAATGAATCTATAGGGGGAGATAGGAAAGGCGATGGAAGAAATAGCCATGCAGGAAGTAGAGATAATCCCCGATGAAGGGGAGACACCAGAAAAGGAAGAGGTTATGGAGAAGGAGGTTTGAGAACCTAAAAAAGAGCCAGAATGGGAAGAAACACAAAGTGATCCATAAGACATCGAGGAAACACTGGTCCAGGGGACTGAGACAGATCTAAGGTAAAAAATTGATGAGCAATCGATAACTGGGGAAACCAGACCTTCGGGATCAACCGTACCCCCAACCGTCATGCTCCAAACACCTTTAGTTACTTTAGGTGATCAAGTGCCCTAGAGTACGACATTCGAAAAGGTAGTCTTAGTGAACCAATAGTCAAATATTTTTCAGATACCTCCACCTCCTCTAGAAGACGTGCCCATGGAGAAGGATGTCTAAGAAATGATGCTGAGGATGAACAATAGTAGCAGGATGAGGGGGAGAACCCCAAAGATATAAATATTGATTCAACAGATGCTAAAAAGGATGGGGAGAGCCTCAGTAATATGGATGACATTGGTGCTACCGGAGATGGGCTGCCCAAAACCATAGATGAGAATGCCACTGGGGCAGAAGACACTGAAAACCCGAAGGAATAGGAAAATGAGAAAGAGTTTGATGCAACCATAGATACTAGGGATACACCATCAAACCCCGAAGAAGGCCCTAATGCTTAGGCCTTAGCAGAAAGACCACCCCAACTATCACAATGGCTAGTAGAATCAAGGAAAAGAAAAGCCCCAGTGGCAGCAAGTGTTCCCCTCTCCTTGGCCGAGATGATGGCCAAAAATCAAGAGGCTAAAAATTCCAAGAAGGCCCAGACCGTCCATACCCTCTGGACTGGTCCGGGAGGAAATATAGTTGAAATAGTTGCAACCCCTCCCCCAGATATAGATGCAGCGATAGCAAGGGCCGAAGACAATGCAGTCACAAAAGTTCCTCTGGGAAGGAGAGATAAGTAGGGTGAGGTGGACCTGCTGAGAGGTTCAGCCCGGGTAGTTGAGGCCTGATATGATAAACAGGAACATGAGATAAAGGAGGAAAGAGAGAAGAATGAAAATCTCCTTAGGCTTCTCACAGAACTTACACATCCACTGGCTGAGATCCATCCAGAATCCTCCACCTTTGGACCACCACTTTCATAGGGTGACATGGATCCTCTTAGGGTCATGAAAAAGAAGGCACTTGGTGTAGATGGATGGATCACAGATCAGATCAAGGTCGTAAGGAAATTCTTAGAGGTGACACTCCTAGACCTTTATCTAGTCAGTAATATTTTGGGCTAAGTAAACGGTGTTGTCGTCCTATGGGAAAGGACATAGAGAAATATGAGGAGTGGAGGACCAGATTGGAAGAAGTAATAAACTTCAGAGAGGAACCCATCACAGAGGCAAGAATTTTGGGAGAAGAACCCTTTGGATTCCTCTGGGCCTAGCACTCTGAAATTGGCCTCAAAATTGAGGTAAGCAAGCAACTGGTTATAGACCTAAAAGATAAGATCACGATGGTCTGATATCCTTTGGACTTGTATAAAGAATTGGTTGGAAGGGTTTCACAAGTTGATCCCTTCACCACTGGGACTTGTGCCCTGAAGGATTATGTCCTCAATAAATTTGATGAGTTGATGGAGTCCTAGTATCAATCTGCGAGAGACTTTGATGGAGGAAAAATGTTGAGAATATCCAAAATGATGCTCCGGGCTCATGACTCCATAAAGGTAGCCAAATAATTTTGGGACGGGGCCGAAGATATTGAAGAAAGGTTTGGATTCATCACCAACCAGTGGGATAATGTCAAGGACATAGATGAGGATGGCATTGGCCAAATTTTGGAGACCTTCAAGAACAATAATGGGCAGTAAAGTTCTCTGGACTCTGGATATTTTCACCAGTAGGGTGCATTTTTGAACATTCATTATTCTTTGAGCATAAGCTCTCAGACTCTAGAATTCTAGATCCAAAAGTT
Source organism: Thuja plicata (assembly GCA_018584345.1). Taxonomy (NCBI): domain Eukaryota; kingdom Viridiplantae; phylum Streptophyta; class Pinopsida; order Cupressales; family Cupressaceae; genus Thuja; species Thuja plicata. Next base: position 3,980,155 of record MU225447.1, read on the forward strand.
TTGTATTCTTTCAGTGACCCGTGTCCAAGTTCCCTGGAGGCGACTGGTCATTGTCAAGTAGTTAATAATGGGGTTAGTAGGTAGGTGATCCTGGTAAGGCATGTTAGAAGGAGGGATGGCTCTGACATGTGATGTTCCCAAGGTGCCACTCTAGCATTAACTACCTGGTACATCAAAGATAGTGAGCCACATTTTGCATTGATGAGGTATGTTGCCTCAAACTCTAAGAGGATCAAATTTCTTCTGTTAATACCTCGACACTCTCTTCTATGTCAACTCTTCCATCTTCTTTTCTTGTCTTTTTCCTCTGTCATGTCAGACCTCCACTCTTTTTAAGGTGATTGTAAGTGGTGTAGGTAGTACCGGCCACCGGATATTGTATTTTAATGTTGAGTGTACAGTTAGATTAGGTTAGTTTTAGGGAAAAATATGTGTATAAATAAGAGGTTCAATCTCATAACAAGGGTCAGAGAAATTGATGATTTTTTAGTCCAATACTATTAGTATTTCATTTCTAGTTATTTCAGGAGCTCAATGCTCAGTAGTTCTTAGTAGTAGATGCTCCCTTGGAGCCATTGATGTACACACCAGTGATGCTAGAATACTTTGTTAATGAAGAAGGAAGAAATTTTTTTGGCAACGATGTTGTTGACGTTCTGATCTCTGAGTTAGCAATACATTTTGTGTTGTATGTTTCTAATGTCCTTTGCTATGATGTTTAGTTTAGATTAATGATCTCATTTCCCCTTGCTATTGAATATGTATGAACTGCTAGTTCTGTATGCATTTAGAATTTAGTGTAGTTCATTAGAGCATTGTTGATGTTGGAAATATGTTGCATAACTATAAGTAGAAGTAATAAACTCTAACCTCCATCTATCTTTTGTTGTTTATTTGGTTAACTCGGCATGCTTGCAGGAAACCCTGACCTATCATCGAAATCCCCAAAGAAGACGAGTCAGAAGCTAGCTATCCTCCCAAAAAAAATAGTCACTTGACCGACTAAGCTTCTTCGCACCGTCGAGACCCGACACTCATGTGCTTGAAGGCCCAGAGAATTTGTTCTCTGGATAACTGTTACAGGTGAAGTTGGCCAGTACCCCAGTACTCGGTGACAACTTATCATCTATTGATCAGACCAGTCACAAAGTCCCATCAACAAAAATTGGTGCTAGAAGAAGGGCATGAGCTCGTCCCCTTCAGTAGATTTCAATTTTACACCACCCAAGGGTTCTCCAAGCCATAGTTTTAGGTACCAAGATTTTAACGAGATAGGGTCTTTTTCGCCCTTACATTTTGAAAGACTCCTTCGATCAGCCCTGAATCCCAAAAAGTTTTTTGAACTCAAGCCTCCTACTTGAAAGAGAAGGACCCCACAAACCAAATAGCCATCCAACCTTATCTGGCAATTCACTACACCTCAGAATACCCAAGCTCCTCAGATAACCTCGGGGACCAATTCTCAACCTAGCCAAAATCTAACAGCCCTGATGGAAAACTACTTTGGTAACATTCGGTCCCCAATGGGGAAGTTCCTCAGTGCTACCAACAATCTTCCTCTACATCCAGAGAAGATTTTTTCTAGATACAAGCATTTAGGCCCATGATCTGCAGAATAACATCTTAAGGCCTATAAGGATGCCATGAACCGACATCGGGTACAACATCAAGATGTTGTGACCCAGATGTTCCCTCTATCCTTAGGATAGAATGAGTTAAATTGGTACCTCAACTTGCCAGCCAACTCCATCAGCGTTGTTGGCAAGATATGGGAGACGCCTTCCTAGCAGCCTTCCGTGTTCACGTGGACCCGGTGTGGTCCCACAGCCAATTTATCTCTATCAGGAAGGAACCAAATGAATCCCTTGCCACATTCAACCATCAGTTCCAACATGCCTTGAAGTGGTGCATGGGCCCCTTCACCCCATCTAATGATGTAACCATCCAGACATACCTGAATTCTTTGGACCCCATTTTTGTCACTCTCCTTTGGAGAACCACCGCCAAAAATGACTAGGATACTCTGGAAAAGGTTTACAACCTAGCCCTGGAGATGTCCCATGGTTTGAGAAAAGATCCTGGTGGGATTGGGCAGAGCCTACCATTACACATGATACCTAGTAGAACTTCTTACGCCAGGGAATACAACCCTAATCCAACAATGGGTGCCCCAATGATGGCCATGGGTCTACCACCACCGATAAACTAGCAGGCACGATACATATATCTATCACAAGCCCAGACAATACCGGGTCTGGAATTTTTTCCCTGGAACCAGCCATAGAAAATGCAATAACCTTTGACACAACCCTCTAGAGTACCTTTCTTCCAGTCGCCCGTGGATGGAGGACTGTCTTCCTCAACTCTAGGAGTTGTTGCCGCCTTCCCCGGGAACCCACCACAACAACTGTTACACTATGATACAACTACCTAGCTGTGAGTTGAGGTTGAATCCCTCAGGTGATTGGTGTCCTCTCTGATGATAGACATGGGATAGCTGAAGGTAGGGCCTTGCGCGACTCACAACTCTAATTCCCAGAGAGGAAATATTTTCTCCCGACAACAAAATACCAACTTCAGAGGTAGAAACTACAATGGTTCTCGACCCAATCAATAGAAATGGAATAAAAATGTGAATACTAGAGATCCTCTTCCAAACCAAAACACCACTCATGGTGGTGTTGGACCTAGTGATTCTATATAGCTTGTAGAATTCCACCCCTTGACCAATTGGTGTAGATTGCATGACATCAGCTCTCATTCTGAGGTGAATTGTTCTACACTGGAGAAGATCATTATGATTTCCTAGTTGGACAGACAACAACCTATTTATCCTACTCGCCTAGAACCACCCACACAAGAGCCTACTCATAGTGCCTTCATGTGTAAAATCATCTTCTTATGAAGAAGAACCCAAATTGCAGGGGTTCTTTGATGAATCTATCCCTACCTTTGAGGCCAATGCCTTCACCAGCCCGTGGACTCCTTACAAAACTCAAATTTAGGCTGGTAAAAGGCTAGTTTACACACCAACGCCTCCCAAGAATACCCCTCCCTAGGATAACACAACTGATCACTCCTTCCCGTCGAAAGGACCTATCTCTAACCAAACCAGGGATCCGGCTGAGGGAAGTCAACTTTACCCAGGGGGAAGGTTTGACATCACCAAGGTGTTAGAGAGAACCACCACCTCCATGACCTTGATGGAGGTTTTTTTGAATTGCCTCAAGTAGAAGAAGTCCCTTCTGAAGCTCTTGGGAAAATTGGAGGCCATCAGTCATCCACCAAAGACTGTCACATTTGATGATGCTAATTTGGCTATCTTCGAGGGAAACATAGAGGATCCTCCCTTCCTACTAGGCTTGAACATTTAAGGGAAGAACCTATACAACTGCCTGGTAGATTTTGGTGCTTCGGGAAACATCATGCCCTTATCTATATGCCAGAAGCTTGAACTCACTCTCACTCCATCCAAGGGTGCAGTAGTCCAATTGGGAAAAACCACTATAAAAATGGTAGGGGAGCTAAAGAATGTCCAGATTCAGCTCATCCAAGACCCCTGGATATCAAGCACAATAGAAATCCAAGTGGTGGAAATCCTCAAGACCTATGAGATGTTGCTAAGTTAGAATTTTTCTAAGGCCCTTAATGGGTATTTCCCTATGGACTTCTCCCACTTGTGGCTCCCCTGGAAGGGGAAATTGAACCAAATCTGGGTGGAGAGTGAACCAAGAATGAAGCAGGCCCTCACCGAAGTTGGGAGGGTAAATGAAGTCCTTTTCTTTGAATCTTCCCATAGGGTGTACCGACCACTCGAGATTCTAACATTTTATTTCACTCCCAGGGAAGATCCCATAGTTGTTTAGATAATTCAGGACTTGGACAAAAAACTGAGGGGTGAGGTAAACTCACAAGGTAACATGGCAACTCTCGCCACACTCTTGTCTAGCACTTGGTGCTAGGTACATTACTAGAAACACTTAGAACTAGATTGTGAGACTTGCATCGCTGCTGCTACCCGCCACATCAATGCCCTGCGGGACAAAGAACATAAAGTCGATTCACCTGGACCAAACAATGCAGCTGACAGCACATCAAAGGTGTCGCTTGTCCAAAAATCCCAACCAGAGGCTTCTCTAATGAAAACCCTCACTCATGCACCACTAGAATCAGAGGAATCACCTCCCCACCCTCCCAAAGTCAATCCAAACACCACTTCCCCTTCCCAGCCCCAGAAAATGAATAATGACCTATGGACCCTGAAGTTTGACGGATTGTGGTCTAAACAAGTTTGTGGGGCTGGAGTTGAAATAATCAACCCATGAGGGAAATCCTTCCTCGCATCTTACATACTACAGTTTATCTACAGTAATAATATCATGGAGTATGAGGCCCTGGTCCTTAGACTCCTGCTGGCATTGAGAAAAGGGATCACCCACCTCCAAGTGATGGGTGATTTAGAATTAATCAAAAAGTAGGTCCAGAGCCAATACACTTGCCATGACAAAAGGATGGCCGCATACCGTAACTGGGCATGGAGCCTAATTGAAGACTTTGATGCTTTTGGCATCAATCTTATTCCCTAGAAATGCAGCTATGTTCCAGATGCCCTTTCCATGTCTCCCAGCATGCTTGAGCCAATGGCTGGCTCCCAGCTTTGGAAGTTTTCTATTGAGATGGTTCCCACCCCATCCATCCCAGAAAATATCACTCAATTTTAGGTTTTTGAGGATGACCAACACATTCTGGCCTTCATGGACAATGTTGGCATCTTCAAGGATCAGATAGTGGAAGAAAGAGATCAGGACGATACCGAGCAGGGTGACAAAGATGATGGGATCATTGAATTACCCACCAACACCATTCCCAAGGGGATGATAGCTCTTGAACACATATTTGATTTGGACCCCCAGGGTGAGATAAGATATCATCCTCCTCTAAGGGAGGAAAATTTAGAAAGATTAACATCGCCCAGGCCGATGAAGAAAAAATGTGCATATTGGTACCTGCTTCTCCCAGAGGAGAAGGAAAAGATTCTAGCCATTCTCTAAGAATACATTGACATAATTGTGTGGGGGTATGAGGATCTAAAGACCTATGACACATCCATCATGACTCATACTATCCCATTGAAACTAGATGCTAAGACCTTCTGGCAAAAGCAAAGGCCAGTAAACCCATTGATCAAACCTCTAATTCATCAAGAGATTCAGAAACTGCTATCAATCTAGATTATCTTTCCTATCCGGCACACAACTTGGGTTTCCAACCTCATCCCCACGCAAAAGAAGAATGGTGAGATCTGCCTGTGCATGGATTTTTGCAGTTTAAACAAGGCATCCAAGAAGGATAATCACCCTCTCCCCTCGCTAGATGAGGTGCTAAAAATTGTTAATGGATCCCAAATGATGTCCTTCCTGGATGGGTACTCTATAACACCCCGCCAGGCAACCCAAGAGGACAATACATAAAATATCTATAAGATGCAAGTAATATTTTCTTTTTGTTTAACTAGAACAATATTCATCATTGTACTTCATATCTCTAAAACAAAAAAAATACTTTTCTACAACTTGAGTGCTAGATTTATTCAACTTAAGTCCTCATAGGTTCCCTAACATCGCTACTAAAGAAACATTATCTAAACTATTTACATGCATAAGATATCCATTTAATTACGAGATTAAAAGATCTACATTAATTTTAATGCACCGAGGTAAATTTTCCTAACTTGTTTCTTTCATTAAACATAAGTTAATTGTCTAACATCATCATTCCTTTTATCAACTGATGCCATTAGATCATATCATTTTTATAAATATCTATTATATTTTGTACCAATTTCCTCTAAACATTTAGGTAAGACATTAGTATTAATAAGGTAGACATTATGCTAGGCACTTCATTAACCCATAAACATGAACCAACCATTAACATTACTATCAAGTTACTATCTTGTTTCATTATTTCATAACTAATCATTTATTA
>MU225447.1:3988846-4068781 GCA_018584345.1 Thuja plicata
ATATATTTATATTGATACATGTCAAATACCAAACACTATAATCTATATGATTATGAAGCAATATATCACAACATCATTATTACATGTTTATAATTACTATAGGATATAACACCGAGGTAGAATAAAATCACATGCCTCAAAATAAATCTAATCATCTAAAGAGGCTATAATAATCAACTAAGAAATATATCAAGGTAACTACAAGATCAAACAAGGTCAACCAAAGTCAACAAGGAAAGTCAAGTCAAACTCCTGACCAAGCATGAAGCTTTGAAACACTACATAGAAAGATTAACTAAGAATAATACCATGAAGGATAAATAAATAAAATGAGTAAACAAATCACACAACCAAATGAATGCAAGTGACCACAAGGCACCAACTACAACAATGCCCAATCGGGTGTGCTGGATCTGGGTTTTTCACCCAAAGGTTGATTGACAAAGAAGGAACCCTAATATTCCCAAATTGGAATAATGAAAAGGGAAGACTCATGAAAGGGCCTTAGTACTATCTCCATAAAAAAAACCATCAAGGATTTGAGGGCATGCTCAGACTTGTGAAGCCAGGTGAAGTTGATGCCCGGTACCTGCAAGCCTGCATCACAGAGAAGAAATACATGTGCATAGATATACATATAAGAAGACATTGTAGACAGATGACTAGGATTGATACATCATGTGGACCTCATCTATGTGAGTAACTACGACTTCATCCTAAATCATGCAAACACATCATGTACACACACACACCAAGCATGTAGAATCATCCTAGTGAAGGTTATAATCTTGAGCATTGGGTTAGTATCTAATCAATACTAATAATAAATCAACATAATCATGAGACATATCCCAATTCATCAAATGAAATACAAGATTCATCAAAAGTAACCTTAACAAAAGAAAATATAAATAATCTCTTATATATATCCATATATAACATCCTAACTATATTCATAAAGGTCTTGAAGCTACTCAATACATACACAGAGATAAATACATACAAAAATTATACCTTTAGACAGTATGTCTTATATTAGAATCCTCGGGTACTGGTTTATGAAATTATTATAAATAAACTATAGGAATAGATCAAACAATTATCATGAACAACTTAAGCTATAAGAAAACATCGAAAGATCTTACTTCATTCAAAAACACAAAACTTATATTAGGGTTAGAGGGGTATTACATACTTCGGGTATAACTAGGTCATTGTTAAGTATGAGGATAGAGATAAAATGGTGTTCACCACCAAGTGGGGAATGTTTGCATATTAGAGAATGCCCTTTGGCCTCATCCATGAAGGGAAATTTTTTCAAAAGGATATGGATATTGCATTCGAGGGCCTAGTAAACAAATGCATAATTGTCTACATGGATGATTTAATAGTCTTTTCCTGGGATAGACATGATCACTCCGCCCACCTCACCCAAATTTGTGAGAGATGTTGCCGGTATGGTATTTCCCTCAACCCTAAGAAATGCATATTTGGGGTTACTGAAGGGAAGCTGCTTGGGCATATCATCTCTAATAAGGGGATATCCATTAACCTTGAGAGAGTTGAAGCACTACTGAATTTACAGATGCCCGATAGTAAGAAAGAAATGAGATATTTCTTTGGAAAGATAAACTTTGTCCGGTGGTTCATCACTACATTCTCTGAGATAGTTAAACCACTCAATGACATGATGAAGAAAGATACAAAGATTGAGTGGTGCCCCAAAGTGACGTGAGCATTTTCTCAGATCAAGAAAACCATAGTGGAGGCACCAGTCCTCGCAAGTCTGGACTATTCCCTCCCATTCCACATATACTCCTTCACTTCCCTGCATTTTGCAGCAACATTCCTAACCTAGAAAGTTGAAGGGGAAGAATTAACCATTGCTTTTATGAGCTCCCCCTTCAAGAATGCCAAAGTCTAATATTCACCTTTAGAAAAGTAGGCTTTTTCTCTAGTCTGGGCCATGAAGAAATTCTGGCACTATATTCTCCGGAGCAAAGTGTATGATATCATTTCGGACCAGGCTATGAAATCTTTACTACTTCGGAGTGAACTAGGAAAATGCTAGGGGAAATAGATGGCCATCCTCCAAGAATATGATCTAGAAATGAAACCAATGAAGATAGTTTGAGGCCACGGACTATGCAAAGTGATTGCGGAAGTAACTCCAAACATTGAATGCCAAATTTACACAGTGGAGTCTGTCACTCAAGACCCATGGTATACCGATCTGGTGTAGTTATTTCTCAACAAAAGATGCACAGACAGGCTTCCCCCAAACAAACATCACACCCTAGAGTTGAAAATCACACATTTCATGATAAAAAATGGAACACTTTTTTGCAGGAATTTTGAAGGTATCTACCTCTGGTGCATAGACAAGGACCAAGCTGCTAAAATGATAGAAGAATTTCATGGGCATTTTGGAACCGGGCATGGCTCAGTCGATGCCACTGCCCACCAGATTCTCTAGGCTAGGTACTACTGGCCCTTCATCTTCAAAGATGTCTACACTCACATGAGGAAGTGCCACACTTGCCAAACCACAGCCCATTGTGAGCGAAACCTGGCCATGCCTTTGTAGTCGGTATTTGAAGTTTAACCCTTCGCCTAATGGGTGTTTGATTTTATCAAGGAAATCAACCCCAACTCATCTTCCAACCACCGGTATATTCTAACTACTACCAATTATTGCAGCTGGTGGTTCGAAGTGATTCCATGCAAGAACAACATGGTGAATGTAGTTATCAAATTCCTGGAAGAAAACATAGTCACCAGATTTGGAATGTCTTTTTCTATAGTGTGTGACAATGGTCTGGAATTTTCTTTGGCATAGTTACTTGAATGGACCTATGAGAGGAAGATCACCTTAAAGTTCTCCAGCAACTATTACCCCCAGGGTAATGGTGTGGCTGAATCTACTAATAAAAATTTGTTAGAGGTGATCAAACACTTGTTAGAACAAAACCCCTAGGACTGGCACCAAAAGCTTAGATTCTCCCTCTGGGTGGATCATATCAGAATCAAGGAAGCCATGGGGACTTCCTTATTTCATTTGGTTTATGACCAGAATCCTATGTTCCCTATCAACTTACAAATCCTGGTCTTATAGTTTATGCAAGAATTTAACAACTGGGACAACATTATGGAAGTTCGGCTCCTAAACCTGGTGAGAATGGAGGAACAAAGAGACGTGGCACTAGAACATTTTGTGCATCATCAAGTGATCGTTAAGTGATGGTTTTACTAGAGAGCCCAATATAAGGCCTATCATATTTTGGACCTAGTCCTTCTATGGGAGAAGGCCTAGGAGAAGAAAGGAAAGCACACTAAATTTCAAAGGCTCTAGCTCAGACCATATCTGATTTCTGAGATCTACGGGGCTAATAATTATCACCTTAGTTCTATGACTAGAGAAGCCATCCCATTTCCTGTCAATGGATAGTTTCTCAAGCACTATTTTGAATAAGATGGGTGGTAAGTTTTCTTAAAGTTGTATTATATGTAAAGTTGTTCTTTCTTATAAATAGATTTTCCCGGTGCTCCTTGGGAGTGCCTTGTCCTTGTAAATAGTTTGTCAGCCGTCCTCTGGGACCACCTCCTTTCCTTTTCGTTTTTTTCTTTGTTTTCTTTTGTTTTGTGTTTATTTTTTGGGTTCCTAGAGTGTTGCCCTCTTCTTGTAGATAGGTATGCTTTGCATGACATATATTCCCTGGAATGGTACCTTGTGCTTTCTAATTAGTCCACGATCTATAGTTAGCATGGTGGAATTTGTTTGCACTTTAGAGTCATTTTCGAGTGTATGGTAAAATTTTATGGGTGATCTTCATCAAATTCATATCTTAGAAGTCTCGATATTAGTTTACAGAAAATCTAAGCAAGTAAACACATGGTCCTTGAGGGCAGATTGGTTGCACTAGTTATCGACCAGGTCTGAAAATCATAAAAATATCCCTGGTCTGGATTGTCTCTCCTTTTTAGAAATTTAAAGCAAATGGCAAGGTGATAAAAGTATCATCGTAAAAATAAGCTAAGCTTAAGGTTCATGGTGAAAGGAGTACCACCTTCCAATCTTACAAAGAAAAGAAAAGAAAAGAAATGAAGAATAGAGATTTATGGGATCCATGGGATCATTCAAGATGTAATGATTTTGGATCGATGTATTTAATGCCTCCTCTTTGTTTCTCCTAGAAATCATCATCTTGATTTTCTTTCAAAGCACACACTACACAACTGACTGAAGACTACAAGATTGAATCAATGATGAGTCAGATTTTCTCAGACACCTCACGCCTTGCAAGCAGAATGCTCCAGGTAAAGGTAAGTTCTAGTTGTGCTAACCAGAGATTTTATAGTTCTCAAATGCGCTAAGGCATTCATCCCAGTGAGTCACCATTTTTTATGCCCTGCGTACCTGACCCTACATTTTGTTGGAAAAATGTTGGGTCCCCCTTTTTTACTTTTTCCTTGTTTCTTTTCCTTTTTTTTTTTTCCTCAGGCCTTTCCTTCCGCACGGGTCATTTTCTTTTCTTTTTTGGTTTTCCTTTCTTCAGGACCCAGTCCCAGAGTGTTTTTGTCTTCTTTTTTGGCTGCATTTATCGACTCCAGGATTCTCTGTCACCATTTCCTATTTTGTTACAGGGTGCGGTTACATGGGATCCCAGGGCCCAGAGTCTGGAGGTTTTGCCTTTCTCAAGATTTGCGAAAGGAAAGTAGGATGTTTTTACCTTAAGGGTATAAATAAGTTTCAGTTGTCACTTTCACATTTACTGCAAATAAGATTACCCAGAGCGATTAAGAGTGAAATTGTGAATTAAGTGTGAATTGCTTTGGAAGTTTAACAGTGCCTTGCAGTTGAGCTGATATACATGTTTGTGCATGTTTCTTAGCTTCCTTGCAAGATTATGGGTATTTGTGGTCCGTGAAAGCTTCCTAGTTTACAGAGTGCCTCTCATACTCCTCCTCCCATGTTTTTTGGTGTTAAGGTAGGTCCTTCGGCTCTCCTCTTTTTGGTTTTGTTTTGTTTTTCTTGTGCTTGGTTTTCTCCTTCAGTTTTGTCTTTGTTTTGTTTTTCTTTCTTGTTTGTTATCACCTCCCATTGGTGGGATGGCTCCGTAGGGAGGTTTTTCATCTTCCTCATGTTCTATTCTTCCCTGTAAATGATGTACAATAGTGTAAATGCTATAAATTCTTGAAGTCTTTTTGTAGAGTGTCGTCGTTCTTGTAAATTGTGTCATTTCAGGCTTCTCCTGTATATTTTGGTCTGTACATTTTCTTGGCGATCCTTCCCATGGTGAGCTCATTGTTATCTACACATAATAACCCAAGTTCTAAGCTCACCTACATGATGTTCATCTAGTTTGAACTCGGCACCTAGCCTATTTGAGTCGTGGTGGTTTTCTCTCTCCTCTTTCACTTCATCATTAATGGAAAGATTAATTTCCCCATGAGTGAGCATTCAAAAAAAATCCCATCTGGCATTCATTTCACTTGTGTCAACACTCCTATCACCATTAAGGGCCATTATACTATTTATCACGTGACCACACGACAACCCATGTCAGCCAAGTATGGCTCACTGGATGGTCACTTCGATAATGACTAATTTCTCTAGGCTCCGGGTGTTGAGAAGTGCCCGGGCCTTCATCCCATTTTGTCGCATAAACCAATATCCCAAGACCTCTAGGTGTCGATCATAATCCAGTCATTGTTAACTGTTATATTCTAGGATTTTGATTCACACTAACATTTTTAACAGGTGTGAGATGGTGGTGAACTCCCTAGAGTCCATAAAATTATTTTATATTTTTTTTTATGGTTGTCCAGTCTTGCAGGTTATAGGTTATCCAACAAAATGTCTGAAGTAACAACTCCTCGTGGAAGTCTGGATCTTCCAACTACCTCTACTCGGGCAGCCACAAAGACAAAGGCAGAGAAGATGCTGGTCAAGCTCCCATTAACCTCCAAATACCTGAGGGAGGGTGTTCTTGTGGGGTCCAAATTGGACTCCAAGCTGCAGGATATCACAGATACAGAGCCTGGACTATGGGCTAAATTGCAAGGCCTTGTCCAAATGATGTACCAAAAGAGGGCTGCCATAGATGATATCGCAAAGAACATGGCCACCTCCGGCATCATCAAGGCTGCACGTTTCCCCTACTCGGTGCAAACACCAAAATTGATCCTTCAATTGGCAAAGCACTACAATGCTCCCAACTAGGTTGTTTTCCTTTTTGACTCTCTACCACTGAACTACCCAGCGGCCATTGTTACTTTGGATTTTTCCACTTTGCTTTGGGACTGGGAATCCCCAAGTTCAAGGGATCCATTGTTATCTCTCGATTTGTGTCACTAAAGGAGTTTGAAGAAATTCCCACTCTCATCCAAAAACATCTCAATACTCACTGGCTAAAGTCCCCGAGAAGGGACTATAAGAAGATTAAGCTTGAGATTCCCTGTGGAGACTTCAAGGAATCTATACAAGTGGGAATCATCTTTTTGTGAAGGCTCTTTAGAGAGCCCCATGCCAAGGACTTTTCGGCTTGGATGTATTTTTCCTTTACTACACACCACCTAAATTTAGACCTTTGACTGGGTGACCATCATCGCCAATCATGTAGACTTCCAGCTAAAGAATGTCCTCCAGAATTTGAAGTTCTACATGACTTCATATGTATTATGGGCACTAGCCCAACAGAGACCCACCTCCAAGGTTTGTAGATAGTGGGCATTCTCAGGAATGGGCCCGACCGGATTATCCTAGGGGAACATTATTCTTGGATCCAGTGGGAAGCCTCTTTCCTCCAGTTTTGCAGGGTAAATGACATGTTCATTTACCATAACATTTTGACACTCACTCAGGATTCTAGGTATCAGTTGTCACAGGAGGTGATGACCTTGGTGAGCACATGTGACAATTATTTCATTCAATTCTAGAAACATTCTTATACTTAGGTAACTGGGTTCTCTGAGAAACCCTACCTACTCCCTAGGCATTTTGGGGATAGGATTATTCTTTTGGAGTTCTACAGGAAAACCTTGGAACTCTACACATTATTTTCCTTGAAGAAGGTTACATCCATTCCATTCCCAATCACTTGCAGGAACTATTCTTGCAGTCTCGCAGCAGTTAAAGAAGCCAACAATGAATCAAAGAGTCTGGGACTCGCGGAATTCCACCTTACCAGTAACAATTTTGATCCAGTTGATAAGATAAGCGCAGCGCTGCCCTGGGGATCCACACTACATAAAGTTCACACTAAAGATTTCTAGGCGGATTGTCAAGATGGTTTTGATCTTTAGGAACGGTAGTATTTGCGGATGTCCAAAGGATTGATGAAGACCCTCAGCTTTCAGTACTTTCTGAAAGATTTTTTAGACAATGGGCCTCTAGAGGACCCAGCATATGAAGACCAGGGGATTGACAAGTTGGAACTTCCTCCTGTGGACTGGGACACTCCAGATAATTTAATAATTGAGGATGTGAGACACAACATCATAGAAAATGGCCACAAATATTTTGAGTAAGTGTGAAAGAGGAGCACCCCTAAGAGTCCAATCTTGCAGGGTTCTACTTCGACCTCTAGAGCCGCAGGACCGAGTAAAGATAAGGGGAAGGAAAAGAAAGGCTCCCTGACCCAAGTTAATCCCTAGGGTCCACTCCCCATTTTGGAGAAAATTCATAATTAGCTTGAGGCATCCCAACAAATGAGCCAAAAACTAAGCATCCATCCTGCCTGCCATCTTCAAATCTCTCCAGTGGGATCTTCCTACCGGGCAGGATTCCCTTCATTAGCGGAACTCATGAGTTGGTAGATAGAGGCTAAGGCACAGTCTGCAAATATCCTGGATGTCGGGGCCCCATTGCAGTTAAGAAGAAAGAAGCAAAGGGAAGAGAATCCCTCGAGGATAGACATTGGCTTCAACATGCCCAACATTCCCCTGGTGAAAGTTATTCCAGACTCCTCCAAACCAAAAAATCTCCCAGAGACCTCCCCTCTACATGACAATTTTGATGAAATCTTTGGGATCGATGAGCTCATGAATCTATAGGGGGAGATAGGAAAGGCAGTGGAAGAAATAGTCGCATAGGAAGTAGAGATAATCCCTGATGAAGGGGAGACACTAGAATAGGAAGAGGTTCTGGAGAAGGAGGTTTGAGAACCTGAAAAAGAGCCAGAATGGGAAGAAACACAAAGGGATCCATAAGATGTGGAGGAAACACTGGTCTAGGGGACCAAGATGGATCTAAGGTAAACAATTGATGAGAAATCAACAACTGGAGAAACTAGACCTTTAGGATCAACTAACCCCCAACCGTCATGCTCCAAATGCCTTCAATTACTCTGAGTGATAAAGTGCCCTAGAGTATGACATTCGACGAGGTAGTCTTAGCGACCCAATAGTCAAATATTGGTCAGATACCTCTGCCTCCTCCAGAAGACGTGCCCATGGAGAAGGATGTCTCGGTGAATGATGCTAAAGATGAACAACAACAACAAGATGAGGGGGAGAACTCCAAATATATAAATATTGATTCAATAGATGCTAAAAAGGATGGGGAGAACCCTGGTAATACAGATGATATTGGTGTCGACAGAGATGGGGTCCCTGATACCACATATGAGAACACCACTAGGATGGAAGAAACTAAAAACCCCAGTGAACACGAAAAGGAGAAAGAGTCTAATGCGATCGTAGATACTGGGGATACACCATCAGACCCTGAAGAAGGCCCTAACAATCAGGCCTTAGCAGCAAGATCACCCTAGCCACCATAATGTCTTGTATAATTGTGGAAAATAAAATCCCCAACGGTAGCAGGTGTTCCCCTCTCCTTGGCTGAGATGATGGCCCAAAATTAAGAGGCTAAAAATCTCAAGAAGGCCCAGACCGTCCATACCCTCCAAACTAGTCCGGGAGGAAATACAGTTGCAACCCCTCCCCTAGATACAGATGCGGTGATAGCAAGGGCCGAAGACTATGCAGTCATAGAAGTTCATTTGGGGAGGAGGGATAAGCAGGGTGAGTTGGATCTGTTGAGAGAGGCTACCTAGGAAGTCAAGGCTTGATATGATAAACAGGCGCATAAGCTAAAAGATGAAAGAGAGAAGAATGAAAATATCCTCGGGCTTCTCATAGAACTTACACAGCCACTGGCCAAGATCCGTTCGAAAGTCTCCACCTCTAGACCACTACTTCCACAGGGTGATATGGATGCTCTTAGGGCCATGAAAAAGAAGGCACATGTTGTAGATGGATGGATCATAGAGAAGATCAAGGTTGGAAGGAAATTCTTAGAGGTGACACTCCTGGACCTTTATCTAGTCAGTAATCTTTTGGGCTAGGTAAATGGTGTTGTCGTCCTATGGGAAAAGGACATAGAAAAATATGAGGAGTAGAGGACCGGATTGGAAGAAGTAATAAACTTCAGAGAGGTAGGAATTTTGGGAGAAGAACCCTTTGGATTCCTCCGTGCCCAGCACTCCAGACTTGGCCTCAAAATTGAGGTAAGCAAGAAACTAATTACGACCCTAAAAGATAAGATCATGATGGTCTGGTATCCTTTGGACTTGTATAAAGCATTCATTGGAGGGTTTTCACAAGTTGATCCCTTCACCACTGGGACTTGTGCCCTGGAGGATTATGTCCTTAGTAAATCTGATGAGTTGATGGATTCCTGGTATTAGTCTGCCAGAGACTTTGATGGAGGAAAAATGTCGAGAATATCCAAAATGATGCTAGGGGCTCATGACTTCATAAAGGTAGCTAAAGAATTCTAGGACAGAACTGGAGATATTGAAGAAAGGTTTAGAATCATCAACAACTGGTGGGATAATTTCAAGGACATAGATGAGGATGGCATTGGCCAAATTTTGGAGACCTTCAAGAACAATAAGGGATAATAAAGTTCTCCAGACTCCAGAGATTTTCACCTGCAGGGTGCATTTTTGAACATTCATTATTCTTTGTGTGTAAGCTCTCGGACTCTAGAATTCTAGATCCAAAAGTTTTGCATTCTTTTAGTGACCCGTGTCTAGGTTCCCTAGAGCCAACTGGTCATTTTTAAGCCATTAATAAGAGGGTCAGCGGGTAGGTGATCCTGGTAAGGCATTTTACAAGGAGGGATGGCTCTAACAAGTGATGTTCCCAAGGCATTGCTCTAGCATTAACTACCTAGTACATCAAAGATAGTGAACTACATTTTGCATTGATGAGGCATGTTGCCTCAAACTCTAAGAGGATTGGATTTCTTCTATTAATACCCCAACACTCTCTTCAATGTTGATTCTTCCATCTTCTTTTCTTGTCTTCTTCCTCCGTCATGTTAGACCTCCACTCTTTTCAAGGTGATTGTAAGTGGTGCACGTAGTACCAGCCACTGGATATTGTATTTTAATGTTAAGTGTATAGTTAGATTAGGTTATTTTTAGGGAAAAATATGTGTATAAATAAGAGGTATGACCTCATAACAAGCGTTGGCAAAATTGATGATTTTGTAGTCCAATACTATTAGCATTTCATTTCTAGTTGTTTCAGGAGATAAATGCTCAGTAGCTCTTAGAAGTAGATGCTCCCTTGGAGCCATTGATGTACACACCAGTGATGCTGGAGCACTCTGTTAATGAAGAAGGAAGAACAAATTCTGGCAATGATGTTGTTTATGTTTTGATCTCCGAGTTAGAAATACCTTTTGTTCTATATGTCTCTAATGTCCTTTGCTCTGATGTTTAGTTTAGATTAATGATCTCATTTCCCCTTACTATTGAATATGTATGAACTATTGGTTCTGTATACATTCAGCATTTAGTGTAGTTCATTAGAGCATTGTTGATGTTGGAAATATGTTGCATAAATATAAGTAGAAGTAATAAACTCTAACCTCGATCTATCTTTTCTTGTTTATTTGGTTAACCCATCATGCTTGCAGGAAACCCCAACCTATCAAAAAAATCCCCGAAGATGACGAGTCAGAAACCAGCTATCCCCCCCAAACAAAATAGTCACTTGCTTGACTAAGCTTCCCTACACCATCAAGACCCAACACTCAGGTGCTTGAAGGCCCAAAGAATTTATTCTTTGGATAACCTTTACAGGTGAAGTTGGCTGGTACCCGATGACAACTTATCATCTATTGATCGAACCGGTCATGAAGTCCCATCAACAAAATATGATCTAGATAAATAAAGTATGAAACATGCATGCATATACTAATTAGGAAAAAATCCACATAATTTGAAACAATATTTTAATCATGAAAACCCTCTTAGGGTAAAAACAATAATGGGGTTGATTACCCACAATAAGAAAATGCCTTGTTAGAAGTATAACCTTATTACAATAAATGGGGAATACACATGCATTCGGGCTCACTGCCTAAAGCTCACTTCTAAAATAAAAATCATTGGGCTACAACCCCGAGGAAGGTTCATGGCCTTGCAATCAGATCACTATAATGATCCATACAAGTTTTTGTGTACTATGTAAGTGACATCTACCTCATGTCTGATACAGCTCCAATATAGCACAATATAGATCTATGTTCAACCCTTTGTTGAAACACTTATTATTCTCACTGAATCAAGCTCTCCCTTCTCTAGAAACCTCTAGCATCTTCAATCATGATTCACACCTTGAATTTCCCTAATTCATCATTTTATATCAAGAACTAGGTCGACAAAAACCTAATTCACCATTTCTTTAATCAATGTGCCAGATTTCATGATTCAAATCCATCTCTGACCTCTATTTCATATCCACCATCTATAATCACCACCTTGAGATCATAAATCTCCCAAATTTCATGATTTAGAACTTGCACAACATGATTTACCAACTAAGTCAGTCAAGAAAATAAAAAGTAATAAAAATATTACCATTGACTAAAAACTCCACCAATTTGATCCTTTGTATCCATGTGTATCACCAACTCATCAAGCACATACTTCAAGAACATCATATAGCATCATGAAAAACACTCAATAATTCAAATCCATGATAGCCATTAGATTTTCTAGCCCATTTCCATCACACTTGAAGAACATTGTCAACAAGTCTTTGATATGATCATAAGATTATACCTTGTGAACCTCTAAAGTACAAACACATTGAGTTGAAGACATCGAAGTATGTCTCCTACACACTCCTAGGTTTGTTCCATGAAATTATCACTCTATTGAGCACACCAAACCTTTTTTGTCTTCTGGTTGGTACAATTTGTCACCCTATATGCCAGTTACCTTTTTTCTACATGGTTACCTATACAAATCATCATGACACCTTCTATAACTTTGGGTGAATGTAGTAAACATCTTCAACATGCTTCCTATGCATACATGAATTCTTCTCTATAATATCTACTTCTCACTAGACCTTTTACCATTTTGCTCCACTGGCTAACTTGCAACAATTAAGTTAGCATCAAGCAAATAATTCTTATGATTGCTTCCTCTGATCAATCCTTCAGCTACATTGACATTAATACCAATACAACCATCATCTAGATTTGTGAATATGCCAACTTGTTATTATCACATTTATGTAATAATTACATTTAATTAATTAATTTCTCACTCCTAATTAAATAAATTTTATTTTATTTAATATACTAATTATTTTTATTCATCTCATAAATAAATAAGTTTATTTATTTATTTATAATTCCACCATGTGCAAATAAATGAATTATTTATTTATTTAATTGTATTTATTCTTCTAGTTCTGACTAATACTAAGTTTCAATCTACTAATCAATCACACTTTCTAACTCCTCAATCAGCTTTTTCTGACCAATCATTATATTCAGTCTTCTATTCGATCAAATCACTTCACTAATCAATCTATTTTGTTAAAAAAACAATCAATATAGTCAACTCTCTAATCAAATCTCTTAATATGTCAATCAATCCTTTTGGCAAGGCAATCCAGTGAGTTAAATCTTCGATCAATCTAAGTTCACTCTTCAATCATGAAATTTTGATTGAAATCACAAAATTCTTATAAATAGAGAGGTAATTTTCATATTTTATAACCACATGAACCATATTATGCTTTGAATTCTTATGCTATCATGATTGAGCTTGAAATTGAGAGCCCACATTGCATCAAGAAGGAGAAAAACAAAGGAGGACTTATTTATTTTCATATTCAATGTGTTATTTGATTTCATTTATTGATTGTTTATGCATTATGTTGTCTTGTTTCCTCTCTTTATATTAGGGATTTTACTAACTGCTATTAATAGATCTTTTTTCTGGTTAGATTTGTGTTGAATTGTAGGTTTCTAGATCTGAATATACCCCTAATTACACCTTTAAGAATTTTAGTTTAATTTTTATTCTATTTCTTATGAAAAATAGATCTTAGAAAGGGTTGATAACATGATATCTTAAATCTACACTTAGTAGTTAAACATAATTTTTTGTTTTCTCAAATCAATTTAATAGGTTGGAATCACTCTATAAGAAGTTATTTATTTTTTTCTAAGAGCCAAAATTAATCTACTATAGATCCTCTTTGGGCAAGGAAGTGTAGACCTTGTGGTAAGAAATGTTGTAAATTAGTGCCAAAACACTTAGTCATTTATATGGATACAGTGTTGACCGAGCCAACAACTTGAAGTGTAATCTGAGCAGTTGTAGTGTTAACCGAGCACTTAGTTCCAAATAGGATCACCCAATTCACCATTTTTACCTGAGTGGCATACCATCTCTGAGTGATCAATGTGGCCTAAGCACCCAATGTTAACCAAGTGCTAGAGTTTCCAGTTCACTATGTCACCCAAGTGTCAGTATATCACCCGAGTGGATTATTGGACCTGAGTATCATCATTGGGTCAACTTAGCACATATTTTTTGATACTAATTAAATATGTTAAGTAGCCAACCTATGAAGGTAATTTATTTGGATAGATATATATGTAAGATACTTTTTTTATCCAAATATAGTAGTAGAAGAATGAGTATGCATATGTGAATATGAAGTGGCAGATTGATTAGAAGGATACAAAAATATAAAGGAACAATGGAGACTCATCTATGAAATTCAAGTGATTAGTATTACTTCAAAGGATCTTATTCTGAAAATCAGATTTGCATAGAAGATCATTCAATTGTTCATCCTAACAGGTGTATCAGTCAAAATCCTTTAACAGGGTGGACTTAACAGTCCTTCCTTAATATCCTAACAGAGTCCATACTTTATTGTATTTTATAAATCCTTTCACAAGTTGGACCTAACAGTCCTTATTTCTCCTAATAAGAAGTGGTCAATTATAAGTGGTCATAAGAAGTGGTCTCCTAATAATTGGCCATAAGAAGTGGTCAATTATAAGCCTTAACTGGCCAAATTTATTACTACAGTACTAAATCTTGTTGGTTACATCCCTACCCCAGTTTTACTTTCTATTTGGAAGGTTTCTGGGTAACCAAATATTGTCTCAAGTGTTATGGATTTTTATTATTTTTTTGTTCCATGCATGCAATTAGATTAGTCAATCTAATAAAGGATAAAAGAGAATAAGTTTTATTGGTTCCTGATTCACCCCCTCTTAGTCACATAACCTTCAATATATTTCCAACAATTGGTATCAGAAGTTTAACAGCTTGAGCAAAGATCAGAGGCAATGGAAATATACAGATTGGAGAAAGTCATTGAAAATGAAAAGATAGATCTACAAGTGGCCATGGATCAAATAAAAAAAATCAAGGAGCAACTTTCTCATTCCCTAAAAAGAAGAAAAGATTTAGCAGTACAAATGAATGACAAAAATTACATAGAAGAAAGAATTGAAGATTTATCCAAAGAAAGAAGTTATGAAGAAGCTGATGCATCCATTGAAGATCTACTTGAAAAGAATCTCAATTTACACGAAGATGTCAGAAAGTTAAAGAGAGAACAAGAAATTCATTTAGTCAGAATATGTGAAGTCATCGAACAAAAGAACCAATCATAAAATGATAGAGAAATGGCACAAGAAGATAAAATATTGCTAATTACAAGATTAGAGGAAAAAGAAAAACAAATCCATCATTTGTCACTTCAGCAATCAGATTTGATAAATCAACTCAATAGTGCAAATCAAGAAGTTATCAATCTGAGGACTGAAAATGAAAGACTGCAAAATGATCTAAATATTGAAATGCAAACCAATGAGAGTATGATGAATTCACAAGTAAGCATGGATCAGTTGACAAAGAAAACTCAATTCAAACATCATGGATAGACTGGATTAGGTTATACTGAACAAGGTGAATCCTCACAACAAGGAGCTCAAAAGAAAAAGAAACCTACTTGTAATCATTGTGGTAATTTAGGGAATACATCAAATAAGTGTTGGAGAAATGGAAAGTCAAAGTTTAATGGAAAATGCTACAGGTGCAACAAACATGGACATAGGGAAAGTGAATGCACTGAGAAACCTAAGTTTGAAGGAAAATATTTCAATTGTAACAAACAAGGTCATAAGTTTTTTGAGTGTAGAACTAAGAAATGGAATCCTGCTGAACAATTAGCTAAGGCAATTTTTGGTTGGGATTACAATACATGGAGCAGATGTTGTCACTAGTGTGAGTATGGGCACATTGGTGCAAATTGTGCAAAGACTCATCTGAGAAAAATGAATCCTACTAAGAGGTGTTATATGTGTAAACAACTTGGTCATCTAAGCAAGAATTGTATGAATAGAGAAAAAGTGGATACTGGTTTTGAGAAAGGTAAAGAAGAATTTTTTGAAATCAAAACTCAGATGAGTCAGCAGTGGGTAAGGAAGTCTTCTAAAAATTCAGACCAAAATAATGAAGGATCAAATGGCACCCAAAATAGTGAATTGGGTGGATCCACCATCTCTGAATAAAGATGCAAAGAGATAATTGGAACCATGCATACAAGCCATCATACATCAGTTCCAAATATGCTAGTGTAGACACCCTAAAATGGTCAGACTTGCGACTTGACATTAAAAACACTAATTTTCATCTATTAATTAATGGTTTTTTAATCGTTAATTAATCATCTATTTTCTTCTAAATTCATTCCCCAAATCATCTAATCAAATTCCCAAAATTAATTAAATAATTATTTTTATTTAATTAATTAACCTTAATTGATTAATTTCCATTAATTAATTAATTAAGTTCAATTTCCTAAAGTTTAAATTTAAATACTTAAACTTACTAATTCAATTCTTCTAATTAAATTAATTTAATTCCATTAAATAAAGAAATTCTAAATAAAAAAGAATTCTATTATCTCACATGTTGAAAACTTTAATTTAAAAAATGAATTAAATATTCATTTATTTTCAAAGAGATAACTTTAATTAGATCACATGGGTTACTCCACCCACCTCTTCAGTTCACATGGCTTTCTCCACCCACCTCTTCAATTCTATAAGGTAACTCAAAATTAGCTCTTCAGTGAACCAAACTCTATCTTCTCTCTCTGAGTTGAATAGTACTGATGGCTTCTCCAGTTCCCTTTGATCTCAACTGTTCATCTTCCTATCTCTGGGATTGATCTCAACCATTCATCTCATTCTCAATTCCTATATAAAAAACCCTTCATAACAATTTGAAGGATCCAAGATTTCAAGTTTACGTGTGCCATTACTTTTTTATATTGGTTCAAGCATCAGGCCTTCTTGCGATCATACATCTAGGATTTCAAGCTTACGTGCGCCATTACTCTGCCAGATTAGTTCAAGCATCAAGCCTTCTTGTGATCATACATTCAAGATTTCAAGCTTATGTGCGCCATTACTCTATTAGATTGGTTCAAGCATCAAGCCTTTTTGCGATCATACATCCAGGATTTCAAGCTCACGTGCACCATTACTCTATCAGATTGGTTCAAGAATCAAGCCATCTTGAATTCACACATAGATTCAATATCAAATTATTGACACTCCCAAGTCATAGATATTTCCCACACCAATACTGAGCATCACAAATAGAGTTTTAGAAGGAGTAGAGAGAGACAATAGAAGATTCAATAAATTGGGTTTGCATTCATTTGTTTTTCTCTTATTTTCTTGTACATTTTGTTGATTCGTAGTTTCATTTTTAGTAGCTTTTTTCTTATCAATTTCCCCCATTGCGAATTGGTGCTACTAGCCCCTCATTGATTTGAGAGTGTTATAGATTTTGATCGATTACAATATTAGTGAACCCAACATGAATCAAACAACCTAAATATCCCTTGTAGATGATAGACAGAACTTTTTAGCTACGGTCGTACGGTTGCAGAATTCTTTTCTATGCTTTTTCTTGATATCTGTGTAATTTCACAATCGCTAGTGCTTTACCGCAATTGATAGAATCTTTCTGTAATTGTTTGGTTTATTACCACAATTGTTGAAAGAGTTTCACAAAAAAAATTTGTCTCTATTAACCAGTCTTTTTTCTTTCTCTATGTTGTAATTGATCGATCGGTGCCACAATTGCCATCATTTTACCGTAATAACAGACAGATTGCCGTAATTGACCAATCTGCGCCACAATCGGTGGTGCTTTACCGCAATCAGACATACTTTTCCACAATCGCCAAAATATTTCTGCAACTGATTGTTCTTTGCCGCAATGGCCAGTACTTTACTACAACCGCCATAAATATTTCTTATCTGATCCAAATCCTCTTTCTATCTATTTTTAATTTGACATTTTCTTGTTCTTTGTGCAGGACTGGACAAATTGCCGAGAATAGAGAAGGGTAAGTCTTTGTCAGTATCAATTATTTGAAAAAAAATCAAAGTTGCACATACTCTCATTTTCAAATATTTTTGTGGTACTAACTTGTCTAAACAAAGCAAACCTAAAATTAATCCACTTGTCAATTTGGTGCTTAAAAATATAATTGCATGCAATCATCTTGAACCTCGCATTTACACATTGGTGCTATAAAATTGACATGGAGGTTAAGAATTGAACAAAGGAAAAAAAACATTTCAATTTTGGGCATTAAAACTGAACAAGCAATGAACTCCTACTTTTGTGCTTAAAAATGAACACTTGTGCTTGTATGGTGGTTTAGCTTAGTTCACATTTCAACTTTGGGGTTTAAGTGATTAACCTTGTGTCTTGAGTTTTTGGTGCACTTGCACAATCTATTAGATTAAACACCTTTATACTTTTAGAAAGGCATGTCCAGGGAATGCACTTCTTCCTCAGAGAATCAACTTAAATCGGTAATCCTTCTGATCAGTATATAAAAAAGACACGAACCAAAATTCTATTTTATATCTAGCTAGGCTTAGGCAAGGTGCATTGATGATAGTATGGATTGGGTTAATATCCCTAAGGAGCCAGAGTGGTAAACTAGGATCTTAAGTGAGTTACACACATACAAATCGATCAGATAAATGCCACGGATCCTACTAGAACCTATTAATTAAAGGCCAACCTGGTTTACCCCCAAAAAGATACCTTATTATAGTGCAAGGGGTTGTAGAATTTCCCCCCAAGATTCCCAACATATGTGTTCCAATATATTTGTGTAGTGAAAGAGATCTTCACTATACAACAACAATATCTGGCAATGGAAAAAACATGGGTGCCTACATCGTGGACCTTCGTGTCCTAGTTGTATAACAATTGTTGTTTGAGCTAACGAACATTCAAGCATTGGGCCTATAATATTGTATTTTGAAACCATTAACTTAGATTAATCTGACTATTCATTGTTGAGACCTTGTGATAACATTACAACTTAAAAAAGTTGTAGAACATACACATTCCAGTCTTAAATCTTTCAAAACACATTGTTTATTGTGCTTGTTCTTTGATCAATTTCCAAAACAAAAAACAAACATCGAAACTGTCAAAATGAGTCAAACATGTTAAAGTAAAGGGTTGTCAACATCAAATTATTCTGCAAATCAGAAGCCTTGTTCCAGAAAATCAAAATTGTCAGATAGTGAGGCATATTTTTTAGTCTTTTTGAGGTTGTTCCCCCTTTGCCACAATTGCCTGCATTTTGCCACAATTGCCAGAAGTTTACCACAATCGCTTATTTTATTGCTGCAATTGACCTGTTTATTACCAAAATGGGTGATAGATTACTGCAATCGACCACTCACTTTATCGTAATCGGTGGAGTTTTTTTGCGATTGAGCAGAGACTTTTTAACACCTATTTTGACCTAAAAACCTTGAAAATACTGCCCATTTTGTATCAAAGACTAGTGTCTATCCCAGAAAAATGCAAAGAACGTTGTGTGAATCTCTAAAGATTAAAGATCATCCATTATTTGAAAGCAAAATTACCATCCAAGCATTGTAAGTTCAAAAGTTCAGACTTGAAATATCTTGATCCCATTATCTCAAAATCATCATTATCTCTATTAGTGACTTTGTCCCAGGCAAAGGTCAAAAAATCTTATTCTTACATCATCAAAACTTTGAGACCAAGATAAATCAACATCTATCCTTATAATTACCCTTGTCCAAACATAACTTGGACTCTCCTAGAAAGGTTATCCTTTTATTTTTTCTTTATATCACTTATTTTAGTCACAAAATCTGGACCACACTATGTCTCAAACACCTTATGGAGGCCCTTACACAAGGTCAGAGGATAAAACTCAACCTAATGAGTCTTATATTAACATATTCCCCACTAGGGAAATAGAGAAAGAGGATGATCCTTTCAGAAATACTAGTCCTACTCTATTCATTGATAATCCCATGGGTCAGCTTTGTTCCAAAATGTCATAGCTCAAAGATATAGAGAAAGACTCCTATTCCACGCAAGTGGTTGACATTGTTGTAGAGAGAAACCCTGAACATTTCATAGCCCTGTTGATAAGGAAGGGAGTCAAACTCCCTGCTGAATTCAATGTATAAACCATATGGCATGAAAACCCTCTCGTAGGTCAAAATACTACTCGACCCTCTCAAACAGAACTCGTGGTATCTCAAATCTTCCCATCCTTGACAACAATGACATTAGCATAGACTATGTCCAATCAAAAAAACTTCGTGAACCAAGCAAGCACATCTTCCACGCAAAGCATGATAGGCTCCAAACTAATTGCACCCATGGTCACTAGTATGCCTCAACCCTCGGCCTCATGGCCTGTCCAATCAAGCTCTCATTCTTTACCCTCAATCCCACCAACAAGAAGCAACCTTTTTGCAACTATGTCGCGTACATTTTGTTTATTCTTGAAAATGTCGCAATGGATCAAAATTTGTAACACTTTTGAATCACCGAGGGGTTAGTAGCACCAATTCACAATGGGGGAAATCGATAAGAAACAAGCTACTAAAAATGAAACTATGAATCTATAAAATATATAGGCAAATAAGAGAAAAACAAATGAATGCAAACCCAATTTCTTGAAGCTTCTATTGTCTCTTTCTACTCCTTCTAAAATGTTATTTGTGATGCTCAGTATTGGTGTGGGAAGTGTCTATGACTTGGGAGCGTGGACAATTTGATATTGAATGTGTGTGTGATCTCAAGTTGGCTTGATGCTTGAACCAAACTAACAGATTAATCGCGCACGCGAGCTTGAAATCCTAGATGTATGATCACAAGAAGGCTTGATGCTTTAACCAATCTGACAGAGTAATGACGCATGTAAGCTTGAAATCCTGGATGTATGATCACAAGAAGGATTAATGCTTGAACCAATCTGACAGAGTAATGGTGCACGTAAGCTTGAAATCTTGGATGTATGATCGCAAGAAGGCTTAATGCTTGAACCAATCTGACAGAATAATGGCGCACGTAAGCTTGAAATCCTGGATCCTTAAATGGTTATGAAGGGTTTTTTATATAGGAATTGAGAATGAGATGAACAGTTGAGATCAATACCAAAGATAGGAAGATGAACAGTTGAGATCAAAGGGAACTGGAGAAGCCATTACTAAACTCTACCTATTCAATTGAAAGAGAGGAGATAGAGTTTGGTTAACTAAAGAGCTAATTTTGAGTTACCTTTTAGAACTGAAGAGGTGGGTGGAGAAACCCATGTGTACTGAAGAGGTGGGTGGAGTAACCCATGTGATCTAATTAAAGTTGTCTCTTTGAAAATAAATGAATATTTAATGCATTATGTAAATTAAATTTTTCAACATGTGAGATAATTGAATTATTTTTTATTTAGAATTTCTTTATTGAATGACATTAAATTAATTTTATTGAAATTAATTTAATTAGAAGAATTAAATTAGTAAGTTTAAATATTTAAATTTAAACTTTACGAAATTGAACTTAATTAATTAATTAATAGAAATTAATCAATTAAGGTTAATTAATTAAATAAAAATAATTATTTAATTAATTTTGGGAATTTAATTAGATGATTTGGGGAATGAATTTATAAGAAAATAGATGATTAATTAATGATTAAAAACCCATTAATTAATAGATAAAAATTAGTGTTTTTAATGTCAAGTCACAAGTTTGTCCATTTTAGGGTGTCTACATTTGCCCCTCTTTGATACAATGTGATTCATCACATTGTGTCAAAGAATTTTTGATCCTACCCTAGTTTGCCCCAGTGATAGCAAGTGGACTATATGCCCCCTCAACAAATTAAGCATAGAAAATGCATCAGATGAACATTAATTTGTTGAAAATGTGAATGATTATATGATTGTGGTGAATGCATTCCTATGTTAGTTGTGATGTTATTGATGATGGATGCATTTATTATATGATATACTATGCTCATGTTTTGGATTTTTCTTATGCAATAAATGAATGCAATCTACTATACACAATATCTGAGTAAATGCATGTGTTAGTTACAAGAAAGTTAAATGGAATTGTTTCTCTAGGATGGATTGATAGATATGAATTGATAGAAAGGATGGTTGATGATTGATAGATATCAATTGATAGAATAGATGGGTGTCCCAAGTCGCTACCACATTTCTAATTTTGTTCATCATTTCATCTTTTTTATGAAATTCTGAAGAAAATCTAATGCACCCAGATATTGCTCATCTGGATACCATTATGACCTCTTGATAACCAAAAGGAGTGGAGAGAATGAATAGAAACAAAACATAGTGCACCCAGATATTGACCATCTAGATACAACTATGATCTTTGATTTTGAAAAGAAAGAGAGCCAAAAGCACCCAGATATTGACCATCTAGATACCGCTTTTCTCTCTGAACATCTGAAAAAAAAAAGATAAAACCAAGATAGAATTCCAATGCACCCATATCCTAGACCACCTGGATACCACTATGAACTCTTGATTTTGAAAATAAAGGCAAAAAACAAATAGAAATCCAATCCACCCAGATCTCAGACCATCTAAATACCACTATGATTCTATTGATTTAGAAAAGAAAGCCAAAAAACCAAGATAGAAATCTAATGCACCCAGATCTCAAACCATCTAGATACCTCTATGATTCTATTGGTAATAAACAAGCAGATAATAGAGAAGGAATTTTCAATGCTTTCCCAAGGTTAAGCTCAGACTGTGGAACTGTGTGGCTGCTAGATAAGTGACATCACCTACCACATTTATCCTAAATAATCATGGCCATGGAATCAAAGTGAACATTCTAGAGACAACAATCAAAGAAAATAAGTCATGATCTATCATAGCTACTCTTCTCACTTGGTGGATCCTGGAGTAGCGTAAGAACATAACCGTGAAATATAGGCTAACATCTGACTGACGACTGACCTAGTCAACATTTTGATTGTTCCTTGATTTAGTTTGATTCTCTTGATTGGCTTGACTCTCTTGATAGGCTTGATTGGCTTGATTGTGTTTGGTTTCAGTAATAGATGACTGATATAAGACTGATTTATCTGGATTTGAGTGTATCCATCACTATGTCAGATTATTGATTTGATTGATTAGTTGATTTGGATTTTGATTGTTTTGGGTAGCTGATCAAGCTGTGTCAGATGGGCCCAATGCTGATTCACAAAGCTCATGGTTTTGACATTTGATTTACTGGCTTGGTCTCCAGTTTTCTTTGTTGATAACTGAGTTGGTTTTATTGCTTTGGATTTTGCAATTTTTGATTTGTTTTTAATGAAGATTGATTTTCTCAGGATATTTTGATCTTTTTAGGATTTTTTTGATGAGTTTTACAAGATTTTAGAGATATTTTCAGGACATTTAGAATTTCCCCCTAGTCTGGGGGACCAGTACTAACCATGGATAAGTGTTGGTGCTTAGAGAGGATTGTGATTCTTGATATAGCTTGGGTTGTCAGTCTTGCATGCAAAGTTTGCTCAAGCTTTTGATCTTGGATTTCATTCATGGTGAAGCTAGATTTGAAAACTTGGTGCTTGTTTTCTAGGTTTTCACCAAGATACCTACTCAATAACACTTATTTTCCAAGTTTTCACGAAGAGAGTGATTTTGTTTCTCTAATTTTTTGTTTTTTTGGTATTTTTTTGTTGTTGCCAAGGCGCCTGTTTGCCAGGTTTTCACCAAGGTAACATTTTGTATTTTTTGATTTTTTTGGTATTTTATGGATATGTAGATAGTTTCCTTAACCATTGAGACCTCAAACATAGAACCTCTTGAGGTTCATGTTGTTTATGTATCTGGGGAGCTGATCTCCTTCTAGTGTTTCCAGTTGGTATGCCCCACTTTAGGTAGAGTTGATAATGACATATGGTCCTAGCCAGTTAGGCTCAAACTTTCCTGGTTTCACTCACTCTGTTTAGTTATTTTTATTTTCCATGAGGACAAGGTCTCCTACCTCAAAGGTTCATGGCTTCACCTTCTTGTGATAGTTCCTTCTAAGGCAATTCTGATCGCCTTGTAAGTGGTTGAATGCATTTTTTCTTCTTTCATCTAATAGTTCCAATTCACTGAGCCTTGCTACTCTGTAATCTTTGTCTGAAATTAGGTTCTTCAATGATATCCGCAGGGATGGGATTTCCACTTTGAGGGGTAGGACCACCTCTGATCCATATGCTAGGGAGAAAGTAGTGGCTCCTGTAGGTGTTCTCATGCTATTTATGTATGCCCATAATGTGGGACTAAGTTGTAAATTCCAATCTCGCCCTGATTTGTTAACTATTTTCTTCAAGATTTTCAAAATGGTTTTGTTTGTTGCCTCATCCTGGCCATTCCCTTGAGGATAATAGAATGAAGAGAAACCTTGTTTGATTTGGAACTATTCACAGAGATCTTCAACATATTTGTTTTGGAAAGGTGTAACGTGATCTGTCAGGATAGTTTGAGGAATTCCATACCGACAGATGATGTTGTTGATTATGAACATTGAGATTTGCTTTCCAGTTATGTAGGTGAGGGAAATTGCTTCCACCCATTTAGTGAAGTACTATGTTGCTGCTATGATGTATTTATGTCCATTAGGTGAAGCTGGTGTAATCTTTCCCACTAGGTCAAATCCCCACATAGAAAATGGTAATGGTGAAGTGATAGGATTTAGTTCTTGGGCTGGTGTATGGATGAGGTCTCCATGAATTTGACATTGCCTACACCTTTTTAAATAATTTTTTGCATCTATCTCTACTATGGGCCAGTAGTATCCCATTTAGCTAAGTTGTTTCCACCTCCGTGGGTTCCAAAAATTCCTTCATGTACCTTGTACATAGCTCTCTAGAATTTTGTGGAAGTGAGACATCATAATGGCGTTCCATCTAGACTTCGTCTATATAGACTAGTTGCAAGAATGATTTACCTAGAGGCTTGGTAGATGAGGGACTTTTTCTGGTTCCTAGACAAGTCGGGAGGTAAGACACTACTTTTGAGGTAAGTATACACATCATGGTTACATGGGGTATCTAGACCAACAAGGACACATGTTGATTTTGTGATTGGTGCTTTATGTGATGGCCTCATGAGTTGTGCCACTAGAAACTAGAATTTGGTTTCATTGCCTGGCATATTGATCAAGGATTCTATGGTAGCCATCCCATCTGTAGCTTTGTATTGAGCTCTTGGGACTTGCTCAAAAAAGATGTATTGGAATTTAGTGCACAACCTGTCCATCTCTTCTCTATATGGTATTAGCTTCTCATATTTTGTCATATAGTCATTGTTGACTTGGATAATGACCAACTGTGAATCTCTGTAGACCTTAAGGTTTTTGATTCTCCATTGTATTTTTTTCTTTACTCCAATGACTAGAGCTTCATATTTAGATATGTTGTTTGTGCATCGTAATTTGAGTCTGAAAGATTTGGGAATTGCATCATTATTTGGAGTGATGAGTACTATCCCTGCTCTTGCACCATGGTTCGTGCATGACCCATCAAAGTATAGTCTCCATACTTATATTGCCAGTTGGAGTGTAAGGATAGACTCATCTAGAAAGGCAGATATGATAGGCTGATGATCCTGAATAGGTGCCTCTGCTAGTTGATCTGCAATCACTTACCCTTTGATGGTTTTTATGTATATGTATTCTATGTCAAATTTTCTTAGGATCATCACCCACTTTGCTATTCATCTGCTGAGTGTTTCTTTTCTTAGTAGATACTTGAGGGGATCAATGTGTGCTATCAACTTTTTTTGATGGCTTAACATGTAATGCCTCGGCTTCTAAGAAGCAAAGACAACTGCTAGGCATGATTTTTCAATTGGCCTATAGTTGAGCTCATAGCCTACCAATGTTATGCTAAGATAGTAGATAGCTCTCTCCTTGCCTATGTCATCATGTTGGGCTAAGAGTACACCTAATTTTGATTTGGTTGCCGAGATATATAAGCAATGACCTACCTTGGACTGGTGGCACCAATATAGGAGACTTGAGTAGATAATCCTTGAATATTTGGAATGCTTGTTTGCATTGTTCTATCCATATGAATGTTATGTCATTTTGGATCATAATCTTTAACACTCTCGAATCAAAAAGGGGTTAGTAGCACCAATTTGCAATGGGGGAAATTGATAAGAAACAAGCTACTAAAAATGAAACTACAAATTAATAAAATGTACATGAAAATAAGAGAAAAACAAATGAATGAAAACCCAATTGCTTGAAGCTTCTATTGTTTCTCTCTACTCCTTCCGAAACATTGTTTGTGATGCTCAGTATTGGTGTGGGCAGTGTCTATGACTTGGGAGCATTGAGAATTTGATATTGAATGTGTGTGTGTGATCGCAAGATGGCTTGATTCTTGAACCAATCTGACAGATTAATGGCACACATGAGCTTGAAATCCTATATTTATGATCGCAAGAAGGCTTGATGTTTGAACCAATTTGATAGAGTAATGGCGCACATAAGCTTGAAATCCTAGATGTATGATCGCAAGAAGGCTTGATACTTGAACCAATTTGATAGAGTAATGGCACATGTAAGTTTGAAATCTTGGATGTATTATTGCAAGAAGGCTTGATGCTTGAACCAATCTGACAGAGTAATGGCACACATAAGCTTGTAATCCTGGATCCTTCAAATGGTTATGAAGGGTTTTTTATATAGGTATTGAAAATGAGATGAACGGTTGAGATCAATCCTAGAGATAGGAAGATGAATGGTTGAGATCAAAGGGAACTAGAGAAGCCATCAGTAAACTCTACCTATTCAACTGAGAGAGAGGAGATGGAGTTTTGTTAACTGAAGAGCTAATTTTGAGTTACTTTTTCAAACTGAAGAGGTGGGTGGAGAAACCCATGTGAACTAAAGAGGTGGGTGGAGTAACCTATGTGATCTAATTAAAGTTATCTCTTTGAAAATAAAAGAATATTTAATTCATTTTTTAAATAAAAGTTTTCAACATGTGAGAATTAAGGTTAATTATTGAATTAATTTTGGGAATTTGATTAGATGATTTGGGGAATGAATTTAGAAGAAAATATATGATTAATTAATGATTAAAACCCCATTAATTAATAGATGAAAATTAGTGTTTTTAATGTCAAGTCGCAAGTCTATCCATTTTAGGGTGTCTACAAATAGCAAGTCCAAATCTACATATTGACGCACTAGGACACATTCTGGTTCTAACCGAGTCAAGATCTCAATTACATTTGAGTTACCAAGCTTAAGTGAGTTAAGTCAGGTTGTATGGTTTCAAAGATGCAAAGTCAGTTTTCACCGAGCTTCCGAGTAAGTCTGGGATAACTACCCGAGCTGTGATAGCTACTATGTACGGAGAATTTAATGAAAACCTATGATGAAATTTCTCATAAATGGTGGAATCGAAGGGTTAATGTTTATAGTTTGCAGAGTGATTATTATCTTTTAGTGATTTCAGAGAAAACTTGTGTTTGAAATATTTAGTAGCATTGAAGTTTTATCTATCCTCTGATCATTATGGTGTCTTCATCTAGCAGTAAGATCAAGAAGGGATCTGAGATGTTAGTGAGGAATGTTGTCTGCAAACCGCCAAAGTTAAAACTTCATCCAACAATTGTAAAAGAGATAGATCCAATGAGAGTCCATTTCTAAATTCCTCCTAAGGTATTTTTGATTCACAGAATCTCATCTTTCTATCATTGCACCATTCAAAAGCTAGGCACATTGGAGATGAATCAAGCATATGAGGCACTTTGTGTGGACAAAAACCTAAAGCTAAAACACAAACACCTTAAAGTCAAGGGTTTAACCCATATCTTGCATATGCCGAAGAAATTTCAGATAAAGTGGATTAGGTTCATTGTGAGCCATGTTCACAACATGCATCTCTGGTTGGAGCAACCAGTGAAGATCACTAAGATGATGGTACACTGAGTGACAGGATACCCAATGCTTGACAAACCTAAGGAAACCAAAACCCTACCCCAAGATGACCTAGCCAAGAAGACTCTTCCCAAGTGGGATGGAAAAGGAATGAAGTTGAATGGAGTCACTGACATGGAGATAAAGTTTATAATTCATGTGATTGCACACAAGATATACAGTTCAATCAAACCAAATAGTGTACCATGTGAGGCTATGGACTTGGCTTACAAAGTGGTGAAAAAAAATCTCTCATTCGACCTTTCTGCGTTGTAGCTCATCCAACTAGGCAAAAATATGGAGAGCATCTAGGCATCCAAGACCAATTTGTGTAAGTTCGGTTCACTCTAGGTCTGCATATTATTTTATGTTCAAATTTTTTTCCCTTCTAAAGGCATAGTTTTATGGAATAAGGATAGACCTATAATTTATCAGATAAATGAGTTCATAGAAGAATTGGGAGATAATTTTGAAAGCATCACGGATGCTTACTTTGAAATTTTCAGAGAGAAAATGCATAATAGATTCAAAATTCCCAAATAATTGGTAGAAGACTATAAGAATGATATATGTTTCCTAGTTGATTCTGACAAAGTATACATCCAAGCAGTCAAGCCAAGGGTTGCATGGGTGAAACATCTTTCATATGAGGTTAACATAGATGAGACTAGAGACATGATTGAAGCTCTTGTAAATGAGTCTGTTGATCATAAAGCCCCATATTTTGGTACTTATGAAGAATCTAAGGGAAGAATATCATTGGAAATTGAGATTCCTAAACTATTGAAGAGAGGAAGGAAGAGAATTGAGAAGTTTGGAAAGAAGTATGGAAAGTCATCAGACTCTCCTCCTTCGATCACTAAAAGCAAAGAGGATTACATAAAGGTAGAAGAAGAAGAACCTGAGAAAGAAGAGGAAGAGGTAGAAGTAGAGCCTCCTAAAAAGAGAAAGAGGCTAGATTCCAAGAAAACACCAAATATCTCTATCCCTGTCATCACTGAAAGCAAACCCAAAATATCTATAAGAAAATTGACAATGTCTAAAGAAGATGAAGAAGAAGATACAATCACATTCAAGAAGCCACCACCTACCTTTGAGTAGAAGGTTAAAGAATTGAAAGCAGACAGTGGTATGGGATCTCTCAAATCACTAAATTATGCTTCCACAACCAAGGATTAGAAAAATATTATTGAGGATGCATTAGTAGATAAGATGGAAAGATTGAATTATGATCCATTTGAATTGAAAATCCATATGGCTGAAGACCTCAAGGAAATCACCATTCACTGGAACAATGCAGTTCAAATTGAAAAGGACATCAGAAAGAAAACCTTGAAGCAAGTCATGCCTACTATGACTGATAAAGAGGTAAAAGATGCTATGACTAAATATGAGAATAATCACACTCCAAGGTTTAGTACTTTTCAAATCTTGAGAAAAAAAAAGAGGATGTTATGCAGTCCACAACAGAGATATGGAAGACAATTTTTTATAACAAGGAAGATGATAAGACAAAAAAATTGAGTACAGATCCTCATGTACAAAATAAAGATGAAGAATTACCTAAGGTTCATACCATTGAAGAATCTAATAAAGAACAAATAGTAGTAGAAGTGATGGCATCCCTGCCCCAATCACCTATTCAGAAAATCTTATCTCTGAGAAAGGACAAAGTCACAGAGTCTACATGAAGTTTAGTAGGAATCAAGCACCAGGCTCTACCTACTACTGGCCCAAGCCAAACTAAGTCACAGAAGGACACTTTGAATGTTTCTATAGTTGGTATTGATTCTATAGTTGATGCATTAAAATTTAATGACCTACTTTAGTTGAACACTAAGGACAAGGATGAGGATGGAAAAGGTGAGGAAATCATTCCTTCACCTAATCCCAAGGTCAAGGGTAAAGAAAAGGAAACAATTACTAGTGAAGTTGACCTTGAGGAGGAAATTGTGATTCCAAATTGGGATCTTTCTAGCCTAACATCCAAGCAGATGGACATCCTTGGGGAGCTATGGAAGAAAAGAGAAAAAAATAGAAGATCCATGATGAGAAGAAAAGGAACAGAGTACTATAGGAATCATAGGTATATTCCTTGATTCACTAGAGATTGAAGTCAATGAGGAAGACTCCATAATGGGCCAACTTGTTGACATAGTTCACAAGTTTAATCATAATCTTAGTGGATAGGAGAAATTACTACAAAATGAAGAAATAAAATTTGAGAATAAGGTTCTACAGAATGTTGCAGGTAAGATTGCAATAGATAAAGTGAAGTTAACCACTATCATTAGCTCTCTAGAAACCACTATGAATAATGTTATGATATTATTTGTAAAGTTGAGTGACACTTCCAACTTTACCATGGAAATAAAGAAAAAGCTGAGAAAAAAATAACAATGATTTGAAGGCAAGTGAAAGCCTGTTGGCACTTGATCCAAGCTCAATTTCAGCACATTTTGTAAAGATCAAGTATCTAACTAGTTTGTAGGAAGATCTACTAAGGGAAGAAGCAAGAACAAGGGAATCCCTAACAGCTATATAGAGCCAACTCCTTCCTCATATGGATGTCATACAGAAACATATTTCTCATGAAAAGACACTCATCCATGATGACTTGAACCAAGTTCACCTGGATAGGACTCTAATTTCTATGGATTGGATCCTCCTTTATGACTGCTCCTTGTCTACCCTTCACCATGTTGGTTCTGACCACTCTCCCACTTCTATCCAGGAGAATCCTCTCTCGGGTAAGAGAAACTACCCCTTCATATTTGAGAAAATGTGGATACAACACCCTAACCTTGCTAGGAACATTGCTGATTGATGGAATGTCCAAGTTGAAGGAATAGCAATGTACATAGTGGTTCAAAAACTTAAAAGGACAAAGACCAAAGTTAAAGTTTGGAACAAAGAAGAGTTTTGGGACATCTTCAAAAATGAAACCTCTATCCAAGTTGACCTCCAAGAGAGCCAACAAACTATTGAGCTGGAGGGTTTGACTGAGGAGAACAAACTTAAGGAAAACAAAATTCAAGCTGATTACCATAACATCATCTCTAAGGAGGAAGTTTTTTGGAGACAAAAATCCAGGCTCTATGACTTCGTACAGAGGATAAAAATACCCAGTTCTTCCATCTGACTGCCTAGAAAAACAAGGCTGCCAAAAGGATAGAGCATATCAATGGTACTCATGGAACGTTGAGTAAGGAGGGGGATATCAAAAAAGAATTATCAGGTTATTTTTCTTCTCTTCTCAAAGGTGACCCTGATCTCTTTGAAGAAAACCAACAGCTACTTTTGGATTCTATTCCGTGCATCATGACCAGAGATGATAATATGTTGCTGAGTAAAATCTCATCTAATAAAGAAATCAAAGCTACGATCTTCTCTTTTGAGGGAGAAAAATCCCCAGGTCTAGATGGTTTCCCTCCATTTTTCTTCCAATATTTTTGGAACATTGTGGAGAAAGATATTTCAGATGAAGTGAAAGATTTCTTTGGTTCTTGCTCCCTTTCGAAGAAATCTAACTCTATTTTTTTTGTCCTAATTCCTAAGAGACTGGGTGTTGATAATGCTGATAGTTTTAGACTGATCAACTTGTGTAACACCTTCTATAATATCATATCTAAAGTCCTCATGGTTTTTATTCTAAAGCTCCTCCTAGATATTATTTCCCCCCATCAAAATGGGTTTGTCACGGGCCGACAGATCCTTGATTATATTATTTTTGTTCATGAGAATATCCACTCCCTGGAGGCCTCAAAAAAGGATGGATTCCTTATGAAGGTTGATCTCTCAAAGGCCTATGATAGAGTGGATTTGAATTTCCTTTGTAAAGTTACTCTTGCCTTTGGTTTCTCGTTGAAATTGGTTGGCCTTATTCGGCAACTCATTTCCTCTCCTTCAATATTTGTGCTGATGAATGGCTCTACTTCTAATCTGTTCTTCCCTTCTAGAGGGCTCCTCTAAGGGGACCCCATATCCCCCATCCTTTTTTCTCTCATGGAAGAAAGCCTTGGGCGATTGTTCTCTAAATGGGTCCTAGAGGGTTTGATTCAGGGTCTCCTCCCTTCATCCTCATGCTCCCCTAGCTCCCACGAGCCATTTTTGGATGATACAATGCTAATGGATTCTTCATCAATTAAAGAAGATAAAGCTATCAAGAAGGCTCTAGATACCTACTCCTCTGCTATGAGACAACTCATCAACTAGGAGAAAAGCTCCCTCTTTTTTGTCAACACCCCTCTTGAGAGACAGTAGAGAATGGTGACCATTCTTGGTTGTGCAATTGCCTCTTTTCCCTCCAGCTATTTCGGCCTCCTGTTAGGCCTGAAACCTCTAGATTCTTTTTGGAATGCTATTGTGGAGAAGTTCAACAAAAAACTTGTTGGATGGAAATTAAGGGACCCTCCATATAAATGTTCGTAAAATCCTTTTTCTCAAGAGCTCCCTGTAGAATCTCCATGTTTATGCGCTAGCCTCTTTAAAATTCCATCCAAGATTGCTAACATTATTGAGAAATTACAAAAAATATTCTTGTGGTCAGGAATGGAGGAAAAAAATAGAATCCATCTTGTGGCTTGGGAGAATGTGTGCAAACTTAATAAACATGGGGGTCTTGGCATCAAAAAAATTAAGGATATCAATCTAGCCCTCCTAGCTAAACAAAGCTAGAGAATTTTTGGAGAAGAAAAAGGCTGGAATAAAATCCTTAAATCTAAATACCTTTCTGCTACTCCCTCTATTGATTCCTTCCTCTCCTCTCCCATCATTGTGCAGGGATCTATGATATGGAATAGTATCTTGAAAGCTAGACCTCTTGCTGCTAAAGGGGCTTGTTGGAAAGTTGGAAATGGTTAGAAAATCAACTTTTGGGATGATCCTTGGTTTAGGGATAAACCCCTCATCCAGTACCCTGATATGGCTCAATTTGAAAAACATTTCTCCCTAAGAATTGGGTGTAAAGTTGCAGATTATTGGAACGATAATAAATGGGTCAACCTCAGTGACATTGATCCCCACTTGAAACTTATTAACTTTGATCTAGCCCCCTGGGAGATCAAAGATAATTGTGAAGATGAGCTCATTTGGGCCCCCAATCCCAATGGTAACTTCTTGGTGGCTTCTTCTTATTCTCCTCTTTCCTCCCACAAAGTGGAGCCCTACTGGGCTAAGGTTTGGTATCATTCCCTTATCCCTAAAATTAATTTTTTCTTCTGGATTTTTGTTCAGTACAAAATCCTTACTATCGAGAACCTAACTAAAAGAGGCTGGTTGATTCCTAATAGATGCTATCTTTGTATGAAAGATGTCGAGTCTTCTTCTCACCTATTGCTTCATTGTCAGTTCTCAAGAGAAATCTGGAGGGTAGTGTTGTAGCATTGGAAAATCAACTGGGTCTTCCCTAACACTATTAAAGAGTTCCTGTCACAATGGAGATCTCCCACACCTCACCAGTTGGGAAAAATTATTTGGAAATATATTGCCCCACATTTTATATGGAGGATCTGCAAAGAAAGAAATTATAGGATATTCAGAAAAAAAAATCTCCACTTCCTTTTTTATCAGCTCCAAAATTGTTAGAAGTATTTTTGAAAATACAAAAATAGCTTGTGAAATTAAACCAAAATTCATGGAAGGGGTCTCTGATAAGGATGTTATTGAGCACTATAATTTTTTTGCTAAGTCTAAGTCTACTCCTACTACCCATGAGTCAGTTGTCTGAAGCTCCCCTCTACCTAGATGGTATAAAGTTAATTTTGATGGCACTGGTAAAGGTAACCCTGACATTGTTGGATGTGGATGCATTGTTAGAAACTCCCAAGGTAGTTGTGTTTCTTCTTTTTCTATCCCTATTGGATCTCAAACTAGCCATTTTGTTGAAGCTATGGAGGCTCTCTATGCTTGCAAGTTGGAAAAAAGATAGAATTGTTCAAAGCTACGGCTAAAAGGTGACTCCATGAATACTATTAATTGCATTAATGGTAATCATACTCCATCTTGGAATATGAGTCACATCATCTCTCAGATTAAAAATCTTTTATCTAATTTTGATGTCACACGCGTCAGTCATGCCTTCAGAGAGTCAAACTCTATGGATGACAGCCTGGCGAATGTGGGAGTTTATAGTGATGATGCTAGGAACTGGCAAGGTAATCAAGGATTAAATATTGAAGTCCTAAATATTATAAGGTACGAACAAATCCACCATAAACCCAGAACTACTACTAATGATGATGACAAAAAGGGATAGTTTTCATAGTTTCCTTAAATTTGGGTCTCGCACGCACGACGGCCATTGCAATAATAATTACACTTGTGGGAAAGATGCTATCATTCCTTTTAAAAGGTGGCCCATTATCACAATTTACTCACTCTGCTCTATTTTTTGTGATCTTGGCACTCATCCTGTGTGATATTCTGAAGTCTAGTCTACTGGTAAAAGGGGAGGAAAATTGAAATGTGAAGAGCCCATGGTCTGTAAATGGAAAAAAAGAAGCTAAGGTATGGAATATAATCAAGGAAGGTGAGATCACTGATTATATGGAGAAACTCCATGGTTACGACAAGGACATATTTAAGGAATTTGCGGATAGCAAAGATAATAGAAATGTGACAATCTGTGGTAAGTCCTTTTGTGTTATTGAGAAAGTAATTTCTAAAATTATGAGTTTTAAAATGTCGGGGTTGAAATACTATATAAGTAGGGTTATGGCCAAGAATGAGGCTAGAATGTATCCTAAGACCTAGGGTGTGTTGGTTGTTTTTCTTGTTCTTGAGTCTGCCTTGTAAATTTTTGAATTTTCCTGTCATACCTGTGCTTGAAGGGTTTCAAATCATGGTTGAAATTGTCCTTGTACCTCTGTAAATATTTTTTTAGCCCTTAACTTTGTTATTTCTATGCGAAAATGCAAAAAAGCCCTAAATTTCCTAAACGGGTTCTACTTTCATGTTACTTTTTCACACTTAAGTCCTAAAAAATATGCATGTTCTTATATAAAAATCACTTAGTCTCATAAAAGAAAGAGAATATTACATATGGTTATGAGACTCAGTGAATTTCCTTTTTTGCACTATCTCTCAATGAAAAGAAATATGTTTAAATGATTAAGAGAATTAGGACAGACTGTCCATCTGAAAGAAAGATCAACGGTGGTTGGGTTATCGCTTAATAAGATTAGAGTTAGTGATTTCATATCGCGACTTTGAGTTTTCTTAGTCATGTTGTCTCTAGATATAACCTGGGGTTATGTGTTAAGTTAACAGTTTAAGGTTTCTTTGTTGTCGCCAAGTCTCAGAATGAAATGCGAGTTAAGTGAATGATCAGGAGATTTAGCGACAACCATTCATCTCAGTTTAAATCTAACAGTAGTCAGGAAGTCTTCTAATAAACTCTATAGTTAGTAAATCATTTAGCGACATGGATTTTTAATATTTGCATTATCTCTAAATAAACCCAGGTTGAAAGTCAGTTTGAATAGCAGTATTGTCGCTAGGTCTCAGAATAAAAGGTGAGTTAAGAAAAGGATTGTGAGACTTGGAGACAACCATCATATCAAAGTAAGATCCAATGGATAGTGCGAATTCGCCTATAGAATTTGAAAAGTCAATAATTATTCAGTGATTAGGAGACAAGGAATAACACTGAGACACATGGCTAAATATGATAAAGACAAAGGGTGTTTTCACCAGGTCTTGAGATGTTTTAGGGTTTGCATGAAGTATTTAGAGATTTAGCGGGAGATGTTAGATTCTGCCAGAAAGAAGATCAACAGTTTTCGGGTAGTCTACGAACAAGATGGCCAAGTGTATTTTCTTCCAGTGACTAAGAGATAGAAGGAAATAAAGGTTACATTATATTTTAGTCACCAGGTCTCAAGACATATTAAGGTTTGATATAATTATAATGAGACTTAATATTTGCCGTCAGATGTTGAGTTAAGAGAGATCAATGGTAGTCGGGGAGTCTCTTGATGAATTTGGCAAACTAAAAATTATTCAGTGATTAGGAGACAAAGCTTATGTCATGAAGTCTCAGAATGATTTATGGTTATATCAAATGATTATGAGACTTGGTGAAAGGCATCAAATCAAAAGAAAATCAAAAGTGATTGCGTAGTCTCTGAATAAACCCAAAGTAAAGGAAATCTTTCAATGACTTAGATTTTCACAGTCGTGTGATTGCCAAAAGGAAACTAAAGGTAGAAATGAAGTTAAAAGTACCTTGTGTCACCAAGTCTTGGAAAGTGATCACAGTTAAGCAATTTTATCAGCGACATGGAGATAAGTTGTAATCGTGAGGTTTCTAATAGGGAAAAGTGAAATTTAAGCCATGGTAAAAGTTGATACAGTTGCTAACTCGCCAATATTGAAAATTCATTAACCAATGAGGATTCAGAGAAGTTATGACAACTTGGAAAGGTAGGTAAGGTGTCTGAGGATCAGCTAATCAGAACAGAATTGAGCTCTTGTCAAATTTAATAAGGATTTTCATCAATTTTGCACTCATTTGAATTTGATTTCTTGTCATAATCAGAGGCTACGACTAGGAAAGCATTGATGTCATAGTATGCTAAATTGAAGGTAGAAGTGATGGGATTACCAAATTATGACCAGCGTAATTTGATCATTCTTTACCATAAATAGATGATGTTGTGCTTCATTTTAATTTACATTGCCTTCAAAATCTAGAGCGAATAAATTTCCAAGTTATCAGTGTTTCAAAAAATGGAGAGTTGCCAGCTTTTCAAAGGTTAAGAAATCAAGGTTTCTAGTTCAGAATTTAGGGAAATTTCATTGGTTTTTAGAGCTTGAGATTGTTTTTAGTGCATTACAGTTCAAGAGTAAGGGTTTCTAGTGAATATATTTGTTTCAATATCGGCAAGAAAGGTTGTGATAAAAGCAAGAAACCGAAATGAGTAAAATAGTCAGTGTAGCTTCCACTAGTGGGAGAAGTGAAGAAATGGAAGAAGAGGCCAAGGGGAAAAGGAATTTCTCAGAT
This sequence comes from Thuja plicata, assembly GCA_018584345.1. Classification (NCBI taxonomy): domain Eukaryota; kingdom Viridiplantae; phylum Streptophyta; class Pinopsida; order Cupressales; family Cupressaceae; genus Thuja; species Thuja plicata. The sequence goes on from MU225447.1 coordinate 4,025,480, forward strand.
GAATTCTTGATGTTGCTTACAGGATAGACATAGAATAAGAAGTCAAAGGATGATATCCTAAATGATGACCTAGCATACATCTGAGATGCCAAAACTCTAGGTTTATCAGGTTACTCTCTCTTCAATTATTTTTATAAAAATTCTGATGAAGTTGTACCTGTTTTGAACCCTTGGACATGTGGGTTAGCTAAATTAATTGTGCCTGATGTATTTATAGATACTGATCTTGTTATATCTCTAGCAAATAATTATGATGCTCTTACTAAAACAATTAAGAGTGATGGCACTATATTAGTGGCCTTAAACATGATTCTTTTATGAAATCCTTCAACCTCTACTACCCTATGTCAAAAGAGATTAACCTAAAGAAACTAGAAGCTAGGTATAAAAAATAGGCTGGGGTAGTTAAAATTTTAGTACAAAGGTATATTCCTAGGCAAATCAAGAATTATATTGCCCCCATGCTAGGACTTGCACCTTATGCTTATAAGGATTTGAATCATTATATCAAATATATTTCTTTTGCACTCTGTAGATTATTAGGAATGGATGGGGTATAGAGAGAATTACTGTAGATGTCCTAATGATTACCCTAGACTTATAGGATGTCCATGCTAGGACTACCTATGATTATATTCAATATATAATTGATAGAATGCATGAGGAGTTTGTGGCCATCAAAAATAAAGAAAATGAGCCTAAGTTTTTACATTATTCTATCTTGATGCATGTATTACAATCACCCCATGATGGATTTGAATAATTTGAGACCACAAAGAGTGCACCAGGATCAGCCCAACCTTATTCAATTTTGGATAAGAATTCGGAATTATACTGCAAAGGATTGTGAGTTTTGTGCATTTGAGAACTGGATAGTTTATCCATTATTGAAGTGTTTAGGAGTGAATAAGACCTGATTACCAGCCAAGACGCTAGAATTATTGAGGCCTTGTGAGTATGTAGACAAGTGGCATGGGGATCACAACTGGGGAGATTTCTACTTGGAGGAAAATTTTACTATGATTAGAGTATATGGATGTTCACAATCACCACACATACTTCCATATCATGTCCCTGCCAGAATTGCAGTAATGGAGTTCATATGGCAACTCATGTTAATAGATAAGGAGCATCTAGCTCCTCACAGAAAAGGGACATTCACTCCCAGACAATTTAAATTATATTAGTTTACTATTGTCAAGAGAGCCATAGATCTAGTGAACAATTGGCTAAGCCATTATAGGATGGGTGCAACATTGTATAGGTACATTTATACATAGGGGTTCATTACAAGAGCTAAGAAGCTTCTAACCCCAACCATTCCTTATACCTATGAGCATGAAGAGTGCATAGAAGAAGATGTCATAAGGAATATTATTGAGGATGAGGAAGTGATCTCAAGAGCCAATAAAATTAAATAATTAATGGACCTGGAAAGGTGGGTAAAGAGGAAAGGATTGTCCTTTGGGGGGTTCTTCCCTGATTTTCCTTATTTGAAAATAATAAAGGCCATGATTGAGTCTCCCACTTTCCTGTACAATCAATTGGAGGATGCAGTAGTAGTTCCTGAGAAGGGTCAACCAAAGCACTCTGAATCATAGTATGATGATGATAGTTATGAAGGCTATCCCTCACCCATTGCCCATCCAGTCAATCAGGAAGATGCAGAAGAACAAGCAGGAGATGAGAATATTATTGACCTAACAGAGGTCCCATAAACTAAGGTTACCAATGAGCCTACTCTAAAAAAGAAAAAATTTGAACTTGGAGAGCCTTCCCAGGCAATAATCTATGTAAGGAGAGAGAAGAAAAATGATAAAGTCAGTGCTCTTATTCCTAGAAATAGACCATGTGATCATCAGTTGAGGAAGGAAATCAGAAAGGGAAACAATTTGCAATAGGATGAAGAGGATATTGTTGAATTGTCTCTTAGAACATGCATTGATGAAAGGTTAATTCATCAGCAACAATTCCTAGATGATGATAATTTCATCAAAACCAAAGAGTTTAAAAACTTCCTTAGATGGAATAATCAGCAACAAGTTGGAAAGAAACTTCAGTTGGATGGAGGAGAGCCAGTAACAGTTGAAGCCTTACAGGCTATATAGGATTATGATCCTGAAATAGAGCAACTAACTCCAGAGGAAGCAAGGAAACTGGTCAAATCTAGTGGGATGTTTCCTGTTGAAGGTTGGGATTTAGCCTCGGCATTTATAATTGACCAAATAAGGAAGCAACCAGACTTGAAATTATCATCAAAAGTTCAGGTTGGATAATTGATAAAAGGATTTGGTTATAACCCAAAGTCCCAAGTTGTTGCAATGTGGAGCCTAACTTGTAAGGATCAAAAGCCAGCCTTATTGAATATTCAAAAGAACATGGTGGGTGGCCAAATGGTATGGTCTGTCAATAATACCAATGACATGGAGATTTCATAGGTGTTATCACATTTTTCCCAATTAAATGTGGCTAAAACTAAAAAAATATCACAAAGGTATAACACCTTGATAAAAGAGACCAGTGCCATTATGAAAGATAGGGAGTTGTGTCATATTAAGATTCATGCTTTGGAGAACACAATTAGAGATTTGACTCAGCAGTTAATGGAGAAGCCCGAGGTTGTCCCAGCATCACCAAAGGAGGTTGCACATGAAGAGGTCCAAACAAAGATAACATGGGAGAATGGTGAAACAAAGGAACATATCTTTTAATCTCTAAGTTTTTTTGATGATTAGTGACCAACACTTAGTCATTCACTTAGGCAGTTTTAGTTGGCTATCACTATGGCTGAGCTAAAACTATGCAAGGCCGAGCAACATTGTCGAGTAGTTTTTAGTTTTCCTAGTTACATTGCTGAGCCGAGTAGGATACAGAGATGTTAAGTGTCGAGTAACAGAGAAGTCAAGTGCCGAGCAGAATAATTTTTTGTATACATGTCTGGAATGATTCAAACTTCGAGGATAAGTGATATGGCCAACTTGTATAATATTTTTGGGCCGACTTATGTATGCATTTAATATTCTTCTATGGAGTTAGTTATGCATTTAATTATTTTATCCTATGCATGATCTATTGTATACATTAATTGTAATATCATCAAGGTATGGGTATTAAATCTTGATCGTTGATCTAGATCTCGCTATCAGACTTTAACAAATATATTAGATTGCTTCTAAACACTATTTTGTGTGTAAGGAGAGAGCAGACAAAGTGTGTGGTGACTACATTTTTGAAGTGAAATGCACAGAGGGTTATTTTGTTAAGAAGTAGAGATCAAGTAGATTGAAAACACAGTGAACAACAGAGTAAAGTTATATCAGATTATGAGATCATAGATGGTACTGGAAAGAGGAGATCCATCATCAGCATTAGAGTGCATAATGAAGGATCAATACTTGAGACATTCTAATCATTGTATCAGGTGAAAATCTCTTAACAGAGTGGTTCTAGTAGACCTTTCTTAATCTCCTAACAGAGTGCTTAGTTTATTGTAAGTTCAAATCCTTTCACAGGGTAGATTGTAATGATATTTAGCTCTTAACCGGGTAGACCTTTAATAGGGTAGATTACATTTTGTAATCAACACTTGTAACCTTAACAAGTACACTTTATTATTGCAGTAGTGGATAATTTTGTGGGTGTCATCCCCACCCCAGTTTTACCTATTTGGGTTTCTAGGTTACCAAGTTATTGTGTTATGTGTTGTTTATTTCATTATGTGAATGCTATCTAAGATTACATTAGATTCATATATGTATGAATGTGGATTAGTTTGTTTTAATTGTTTAATTTTCAAGATCTGATTCACCCCCCTCTCTCAGTATCTTGCTTTCCCATTATTGTATTTCCAACAATTGGTATCAGAGCTCAGTTCTCTAAAAGGTATAAATCAACTTGAGAATATAGATCTTGAGATGGAGATCTACAAGATGGGTAAAGTCATTAAGAATCAAAAGATTGATATTCAGCTAGCACTACAACAACTTGAGACTGCAAGGAAAGATTTGGCCAAACTAATGAATGAAATTATTATCAGGAAGAGGACACCACAAATCTATTTCAAAATGGAGATTCTATTGAGAGCGATGCAACAATAGTAGATCTACTGGAAAAGAATAGTGCACTATGTGAAGAATTCAGAAACTTGAAAAAGGAACAAGAATCCCAATCAATAAGAATGTGTGAAGTTGTTGAATAGAAAAAGAAAGTTGAAGATGACAAGGCTATGGTAGAAGAAGACAAGAGAATGATGACTACTAGACTTGATGAAAGAACACATGATGTACAAACAATGATAGTCAATCAAGTAGACATGGAAAATCAACTACTACTTGTGAATCAGGAGATCAGCAGGAAAGACTTGGAGATTGTAAATCTTAGATATGAGAACAGTCAATTGAAAGATGAATTGAGATCTGAGAAAGAACTTAATAACAAATTGAATGATCCCAATGTAGCTATGCGCTAATTTGAAAAATTGGTGGAAGCATCAAGCAGACCTAAATATTCTTCTGGATTAGGTCACACTAAACAACATGCAACCATTGAAGAAGGACAATCATCTACGACAGGTGAAAGAAGGTATGCAAAGCCAAGAAACAACAAACCTGTTTTCCACCACTATGGGAAACCAGGTCATACAGAAAACATTTACCAAAGAAATAATGGTAAGTCCAATCTGAAAACTAACTTTAATGGTTATTGATTTAACTGTAATAAGTTTGGATATCAAGCATGTGAATGTAAGACAAAGGCAAGAAAAAAACCTAGACTCAATGGTAATTGCTATAACTGTCACAAATATGGTCATAGACCACAAGATTGTAGATCTAAAGGTAAACAATAGTGGACATCAAAGGTACAAGAGAAATCACCAAGAAAAGGCAATACTTACAATTGGGATTACAATACATGGCATAGTTGTCATTACTGTGGTGAGTATGGACATGTTTCAGAAAACTACATAAGGACACATTTCAGAGGAAAATCTAAAAGTTGGATGAATGGAATCCTAGTTTGTCACAGTTGTCTAAAAATTGGTCATACAAGGAAAGATTGTAAGACTAGGGTACCTGCTCCTACTATTGAGAAAATTAGAGCACGGATTAACAAGACATGGGTTAAGAAGTCTTAACCATGTAGCAGTGAAGCTAGTGAAGCCGAGGTCACCCAATCTAATGGATCAGGTGATCACATCATCTCCAACTAAGGAAAAGAGGTATGTAAGGAACTGTATCTAAAATTCTTATCTTACATCAGTTCCTAACATGAAATGTACAAAATTCCATATTTGCATTTGTTAAGATGCACCAAGACATATTTTGAAGACAAATGCTGAGATGAGCCAATTTCACTATAGGTGTCGAGCACCAATCATGGACACTAAGGCCAAGTTCTTTAGTGAGTTCCAAGTTTTGTTGGCTGAGTAAGTTTTATGATGGCCAAGTTTAGTAAGCTGAGTGCGATGCAAATTGTGTTAAAGCTGAGGATAGCTAGATTTCACTAACTCAATGGGCAGAACATTCATTACTTACCTACCATGACCTTTCAAAGTCTATAAAGGATGAACAGTTGACACTTCATTTTTACCTTGTGATTTTTACTGTTTACGAAGTGATTGAAGTGATTTGCAGAATTGACCTTAATGAAGTTAGCATCAAAGATTTTGTTAGTGTGTCGTCGACAATCCTAAGGTGAACAGTGTGAAGAGCTGCTTGCCAAGGTACTCTATTCTTTATCTTTTGAACCCTAATTTCAAGATTATGGCTGCAAGTTCTTCTGCACCAGCTAAGAGTATGGAGGGAGAAAAACAACAAATTCAGTTAGTACAGAGTGATGAATGTGAACCTCTCAACTTTCAAGTCATTCCTGAAAGTGCAATTCAGAGTGATTTAATGGGAGCCCTCTCATCCATTCCACCCAAGGTACTTATGATCCATGATGTTTGATCGTGTTACATGGTTAATATTGGTGAAGTAGGTGATAGTGAATTGAGGAAATCCTACAGCAAATTGTGTGTCAATGGAGTTTTGAAGGCAGAATTCAAACATTTAGCTGACAAAGGGTTAACTCGTGCCCTAGATTTTCCACAAGGTTTCAAAGATGAATTGATTAAGGTTATCCTTAGCCAAGTTCATGATATGTGTATGTGGTTGGATAATGGACCAGTCAAGATCACCAAAAGCATGATTCATTGAGTGACTGGATATCCTGTAGTGAACGGAAAATAGACAATGAGAGATAACAACAATGAAGAAATTACACTAAACACTAGAGTCATATGGAACAATAGAGGTATGACTACCTCTACAATTATAGACCTAGAACTTGATTTTGGAGTAAGAGTAATAACACATAAGTTCTATTAGTCGAGCAGATTGGATAGTGTTCATTGTACAACAGTTGATCAAGCATGGAAAATTGTTAAGAAGAATCATACATATGATCTTGCCGAGCTACAGAAGACAAAATTAGCCAAGAACCTAGCATCAATTAGAAAGGCTAAAAGATCATCATGTAATTTTGGTTCCTTACTAGTCTATATATTTTTCTACATTCAGGATACATTTCCTACATTGGGAAACATTGTTTGGAAAAAGGAGAGACCCATTACAGTTCAGATTAGTGAATGTATTGAGAAACTAGGAAGTAAATTCAATAGCATTATGGGGATCTATTTTGTAGAATTCAAGAAGAGAATGAGATTAATGACTAGGATTCCTAGGTCACTAGTGGAGAAGCACTGTGAAGAAAGCTATTTTCTAGTTGACACGGACAACACCTATATCCAGGCTATGACTCCTAGGATAACATGCTTAGAACCATTTCCATATGAAATTAACATTGATGAAGCATTAGCTACCATCATTGCACACCTAGCTGAGGCAATTGATACTACAGTAGAGAGATTTGGAAATTTTGATGAAGCTAAAGCTAAAATTTCTAGAAGCTTGAATGAGGGAACAATGGAGAGGAAAAGAAAGAAGATTGTGAAAAATCTAAAGAAAATAGTTGGTTTAGGTAGTGATGAAGAACTTGAGGATGCACCTTTAGGCCTGACCACTGGACAAGGTGAGGATATATCTACAGAAGAGGAAGTGAGTGCATCAGAAGAGGTCACTAAGAAAGCTAAGGGAAAAAGACCATCAATTGTCATAGTAACTAACCCAAGCAAAGATAAACCTAAGGTTACACCTCCTCTAGCTAATCATCTGAGGACAAGAGAATCTACTGTTACTTCTCCAGCAGAAGTACAAACAAAAGTGTATGTTAAAAGGAAAGTTGCAAAAATTAGATTTGGAAAGGAAGCTAAGGTTGCTCCTAAGACTGAGTCGAGTAAGCCAATAAAGAGACCAAGAAGGAGAATAGATTTGGGGATAGATAGTGATGAGGAAAAGATATAAATTGATGAACCCAGCAACATACCTACAGCATAATTCAAGAAACTAGCTAGTATTGATGAGGTGTGTGACACTTTGAGGAATTCAGTAGGGTTAGCAACTTTTAAGTTCATTAACTATGAGAAATTGAATAATGTGGATAGGCACAAAGTTCAAGAAGCACTCTTGGATATGATGATTACTTCCAAGTTAACTCCTAAAGAGATAGGAAATCATGTGCCAAATGAGCTATATGATTTTCTGTTAAGCAAATGGGAATTTTAACTTGCCACAGAGAGACAGATCAGGGAAGGAACTCTATCCAAGGTAATACCTGAGTTAACCTCAAAACCAAGAGAAAAATTCATTGAGGATTACAAGAATAGGTTTTTTCCTAAACTCAGAGGCTATGGTGTTATGAAAAATGATATTGAAGGTTTAGTTCAACAAAGCACAAGGATCTGGAAGGAAATCTTTGGACTGACCGTTCCAAAAGATAAGAAATCTGGTGAGGGGACATCCGAGCAAAAGACAAAAGAAGTTGAAGTGAAGACTACCCCTGAGCCAAAGATGACTCAAGATCAAATTGCCATAGAACAAGACAAGACCAAAGGTGCATTAGACTCAACTATTTCTATTGATTTGACTGTAGATATTCCTATGGATTTTATAGTTGATGATCTAAGCAATTTGAATGCTGAGGAACAAGATATGCCAAGTGGTAAATACATTGATTCACCTATTAAGGAACTGACACTGAAGAAGGAAAGACCACAACATCTGATGAGATAATTGAAGTTGTCAATGATTAGAAAGGTGAAGAGAAGAAGCAAACAAATGAACAAGAGGTAACTTCATAGAATCCACCTATTTTAGAGGTTGAGAAAATAGTTTTAGATAGTGGAGTAGTGATAACGAATACTATTGATAAGCCTAAAGAAGAAGAGGTAGTGCAAGTGTTGGTTGATCTACCACACTCTGCATCATCCACTCCCACAGGTCCTAAAACTGGGAGTATGGAAAACCCACAAAAAATATTGACAAAATTAAAAGGGGCAATGGACATTGACACTGTCAAAGGGAAAGGTATTATGCTGCTGAGCATAAGTTCCCCAGAGTTGAAGAAAAAGAAAATTCTAAAGAAGAAGTCTCAAATTCTAGATGTAACATTAGATGAGGTCATTGTGATTCCATAATGAGATCCCAATGAATTATCTTTTGAAAAAATAGGGACTCTTCAAGAATTACTTAAGAGGAAGAAGAGACATGAAGAGATGAAGATAGAACAAAAGCAAAAGTAGGTGTCACATGACATCAAAGACATATTTGCAAAGGCTTTTGACTTAGAGGATGAAATGCCTCAAGCTCTAATTATTGATCAGCTAGTTAATATTGTATAGAAGGTAACTAATAAGGACATAGACAACAATGAAAATATTCTACAATGGTCCAGGAGAAGATTTGAGAGAAAAGTTCTAGAGAAAATCTCAGAAGAGATTGCCACAAAACAGGTTGAACTTTCTATTCTTGTAGAAACTTTAGAGAAAGTTACAGCCAAAGTTTATTCTTTGTACAGAAAATTATGTGATGTTGAATTTTTCACAAAGGATAATCTACAACTTGTTGAGAAGCTACAATTAGATTTAAAATCAATTGGCACTACTTTGGGTAAAGATACTACCTCTAGTTCTTTACATTTTACTAAGTTGATAAATGTAAAATGGAGAATAGCTGAGCTTATGGCTAAAGATGGTCGAATAAGGGCCAAATTGATAACTATTCAGACAAGCATGTTGCCTCACTTTGAGGTAATACAGAAGGAACTTTCAATTGCCAAGGAGTTATCATAGAGTAGTGCAAATCTATCAACTGCAGAAATTTTAGTGAGTCTAGCTGCCGAGGTAGAAATAAAATTGGAAGTTATGAAGATTGCTAAGGAAAGCTCGGATACTACATTTGAATCCACCCTATAGCTTCATAAACAATTTTTGGATAAGTACAACTTAACCCCACCAGCAATTAGTGACAAAAACAAGGGGGAAATCAGTAAGGAAGTTGGAAAGGATACAATATGATACATCAGTATAGAATAGGTACACTTGTATATAATTTTTTTGAGGCATGTAAACTTTTGTATGAATAATTCTGAGTATATTCCTAGGGGGAGTACTTAGTGTACTTAGGCAATATTTTGATGAAATGAACGGAAGTAATGATAAGTGTGTATTTGCCACTAATATCAATGGGGGAGATTGTTAATCTCTAAGTTCTGTTGATGATTAGTGACCAATACTTAGTCATTCACTTAGGTAGTTTTAGTTGGCTATCACTATGGCCAAGCTAAAACTATGCAAGGCCGAGCAACATTGCTGAGCAGTTTTTAGTTTTCCTAGTTACATTGTCGAGCCAAGTTACATTGCTGAGGTGAGTAGGATACAAAGATGTTAAGTGCTGAGTAACAGAGAAGTCAAGTGCTGAGAAGAACAATTTTTTGTATACATGTCTGGAATGATTCAAACTTCGAGGATAAGTGATCTGGCTGACTTGTATAAGCTTTTTGGGCTGACTTATGTATGCATTTAATATTCTTCTACAGAGTTAGTTATGAATTTAATTTTTTTATCCTATGCATGATCTATTGTATACATTAAATATAATAATACCATCAAGGTATGGGTATAAGATCTTGATCGTTGATCTAGATCTCGCTATCAGACTTGAATAGATATATTAGATTGCTTCTAAACCCTATTTTGTGTGTAAGGAGAGAGAAAACAAAGTGTGTGGTGATTGCATTTTTGAAGTGAAATGCACAGAGGGTTATTTTGTTAAGAAGCAGAGATCAAGCAGAGTGACAACACAGTGAACTATAGAGTAAAGTTATATCAGATTGTGAGATCATAGAAGGTACTAGAAAGAGGAGATCTATCATTAGCATCAGAGTGCATAATGAAGGATCAATACTTGAGACATTCTAATCATTGTATCAGGTGAAAATCTCTTAACAAAGTGGTTCTAGCAGACCTTTCTTAATCTCCTAACAGACTGCTTACTTTATTGTAAGTTCAAATCCTTTCACAAGGTATATTGTAATGATCTTTAGCTCTTAATCAGGAAGACCTTTAACAGGGTAGATTACATTTTGTAATACACATTTGTAACCTTAACAGGTACACTTTATTACTACAGTAGTAGAGAATTTTTTTGGTGTCATCCCCACCCCATTTTTACCTATTTGGGTTTCTAGGTTACCAAGTTCTTGTGTTATGTGTATTTTATTTCATTGTGTGGATGCTATCTAAGATTACATTAGATTTATATATGTATGAATGTGGATTAGTTTGTTTTAAGTGTTTAATTTTCAAGATCTGACTCACCCCCCTCTCAGTATCTTTCTTTCCCATTATTGTATTTCCAACACATCATAGAGTGCAATGATATTGTCCTAGGGTCATTAATGAGTATCTTTCAGCACAGGATTAATATTAAAAGGACAAGATTGATCTCATTTTAAATGCATATAATAAGCTTCTTATTTTGCATGCTGAGGTGACAAGTTTTATTTCTACTTTAAACCCCTATTTTGGAACATGGTCTAGCAAGACACAATTATTTGAAAGGTTGGCATCTTTGCAACCACATAGGAATGACCTTCCAGAGATAGTTACTGAGGTTGGTGATGAGATTGAGAAGATAAATGTAACTTTGCCTTTCTTCAATGGCAAGTTAAATCAGATTGAGGCAGGATGAATCTCTTTGGATCATATTTTAATAGATTTATTCCTTTGATCAATGGAGATGATAGTCAAGTCAAAGCCTTGAAGGCATTGAAAGCAGATTTTGATAGCGAACTGCCTAAGAAAGAGGCATTTATTTCTGATAATGTACAATTGGACATGGAATGTTACAATAATATTTTGGATGAAGCCTTTAAGGTTGAGAGTGACATTTACAAATTTTTAACAGAAGTGCAGAGTATAATAGATACTCGGTGGAACAGGAAAAAAGCACAACTTGAGAGTATTAAGAGCTTTAATTGGCCTACTGAACATGATGTAGCAGCATGGGATACACTGACAAAGACTAAGAAGAAGAAAGCTATTGTAGAGGACATTGATGTCATTGATGAAGAGTAAAGAAGACACCTGGGACCTGATCTCTGAGAATAGGCAGAATAACTACCTCGAAGACTAGTGTAGGTTAGCTTGGAATGGCAGTCATTATCTCTTGTTGCAACTACATGAAGTTATTCTGAATATCAATAGACAAAGGTGCCAGCTAGATGAAGATTAAAGACCAAATTCGGTTGTCAAAAAATTTTGTCTTTTCACCGTCAAAAGGATTAACTGAATGTTTTGTCTTTAATGCCCTCTAGATTAGCTTAGTCATCTAAAGCTTTTTGCATCCTTGATCTTTAAGGATTCCAAGATGACTAAGGCTGACTATAAATAGCAAGTTGTAAGATATTGTAAAGATGGTAAAATCAAAACTGCGATGCAAGATTTTGAATTGTGTCTAAATTTTAAGTTTTTGGTCAATTTGAATGTATTGAAATCAAGATACTATTAATGAATTACAATGGAATTTCTAGTCTCATATCATTGATGTCTTTTTGCATTTACATTCAGCTCTTGTATTTTTAATTTGTAAAGCATTTTAAATGTACCAGTTATAAGGTAAATGTGTTTTTATTTGTGAGTTGCTTTCAAGGAGGGTTTAAATCTTGCAAATAGTTCTAGAGAGTTAGGGTTTTATGCAGGAATTTGATACAGGGGTTTGGGAGTGAGAGGATAGTCTATAAGGCATTCTATCTAAGACTTTACTTGTGTTTTAATTAATTGTCTATGGTGAATGTATATTTTATTATGACTCTATGGCTTGGGATTAGGCACTGGTCAAATTTTGAAGAGTATTTCTTATCATCACATCAATCAAATATTGAAAATATTTCTTTTTGTTATCTAGAATATATATGTTTAGCTAATTGTATTGAGAAATACAGTTCATCATAGTGATTCCTTGAAGAGAGAATCAATAGGTTATCCTTCCTAAGTCTAGTACTATAAAAAGAAGAGGGATGAATGTCCTTATTTTATTGATAATATCTCTTGCTTAAGCTTATGGTTTTGCATATTAAGTTCTACACATAGTTAATAATGTTTATCAGTGGGATGTGTAGTTAATTGTTGTAGTTCAATACAAGAGTGAATCAATATTTCCACTTTTAGATTTGTTGAAAATCAGTAGTATGTTGAAGGTGCACCCGCCTAAGTTTGTAGAGCCCAAAGTGTAGAAGGATTTTATCCTTGTTAGTTAGCCTTTTCCCTATATGAATCTGAATTAGGAATCAAAGAGTCAAGGAGTTATTATTATTTATTGATTCTACAATAAAAAGTGCTAACAAATTGGCGACTCTACTGGGGATTATTTCAATATTCTAAAGTCATGTTTTTCAGAGAACTAATCCTTGTGGTATTATATATGAGTCTATTATTTTTAATAATTGTGAGATCAATTACTTTATTTTGTTTATCTATTGTTGTGCACTGCATGAAAGTCATGCTACTGAAAATGATACAAATATTGTCTCACGTGGATTGAATGGTGGCTTTAAGTTCTTTTGATGTGCCCCGGATCATATTTTGAGGATATATCTTCAAGAGAAAGTGAATTCGCACAAACAAATACAGTAAAGGATAGTGCTCTTGTGATTATATATTTGGCCAAGGTGAGGGATTACAGTAAATATCATGCATAAGGGTTTTTTATTAGACTTATTGTTATGAAGAAACGTCTAAGTTGGGATTGGATTCTCAACTATATTTCATATATTTGTTCTTTGTAAAGAGGTGGCGACTCTAAATCTCTATGTATTCCAGTGAAATTTGCATATTGAACATATTTGATATACTTGTCTATTTTGAAAGATGAGTCAAAAAAAGAATACTAGATCCTATTTCAAAGAAAATTCTGAGAAGGATGTTGGAGAAGAGCTCCATACACCTGTAAGGAGACAATGGTCAAAGAGAGGTGGGTCCAAATATGACTCCTCAAATACCTCTAAGGGAAAGATGGAAACCCCTGCTCCAGAGAGAAAGTCATCTTCATCTGAAGATGCAGGACCCATAGGACCAATTGACACTTATAGAGATTATGCAAACTTTGATCCTTTCAGAGATGGGTAAAATACTGATATAGGTTTCTTCCCTACAGAAGAAAATCTATCTCCACCAAAAGAAACTTATGCTACTGAGACAACCTCCTATGATTCTGATAAGTTGAAGGATGAGGTTCTAGCTTTAAGAAAAAGAAAAAAGGAACAAGAAATGGAAATAGCAGATGCAAGGAAGAAATGTGAGAAAAATTTATATGACTTACTGATGGAAAGAGAAGAACTCTTGGCTGAAACTAGAAGAAATGAACTCAAGGATAAAATCCCAAGTCAAGATGTCAAAGGTTTAAATCCAAACTTGTTTGGTGATCTTGATGATTTGAGGAACAAAGCCCCAAATAAAATGTCAAATCCTGGCAAGGATGAATTTGAGAAAGAAGGGCCTATCATCAGACAATTGTACCCATATGAGATTAAACAGAATGCAAAAATTAAGAAAAATACTAAGGATGCCCCCAACAAAGGAAAGAAAAAGGTTGTTGGTGTGACTATAGAGGAACCTAAGCAGAACATGACCATTCATGTCCGAACATCTCAAGTTGATATTGAGCTAGAACAAACTAGAAAAGCTGAAGAGGACTTAGCCAAACAATTGGAGAAGTTAGAATTAGAGGTTGTTTCAGCTGATATAAGAATGAAGATAGGTTTCCTACATGCCACTACCAACACTTCTACAAGTAGCTCTATGCTAGTTAATTATGGGACACAACAACAAAATTAATCTGTTGGCCTAATCCCAAATAGTCAAAGGGTTGATCCTAAAGTGCAATTTTCTGGCTTGAATTCAAATGTTAAAACCTCTGGTCCAAAGGAAAATTCTCATCCTATTGGTCCTGGCCCAAGCATTCAAGTCTCTAACCCAAAACAAAGTGTTCCCCCATCCATTCAAAATCAAGGAGGAGCTACTAGACCAAATGGTGATAATGTGCTTGGAAATTTCCAGAGGAGACCTGTCCACATGAACAAATATAGAACCCTTTTCTTTGAAGGCATTCCTGGTCACCCTAATGTGATCCCCAATGAGGTAAGAGACAAAATCCCCAAGTTCACAGAAAATAATGGTGTAACTTGTGAAGAGCATTTGAAATCTTTTAGTGATAAGATAACTGACTTTTAAATTGAAAATGAGGATGTCATTATGAAGCTTTTTATTTAGTCATTAATAGAAGATGCTAGAGATTGGTTTAGGAATTTACCAAATGATAGCATTGCATCTTGGGATGAGTTTGTAAATTCTTTTAGAGAACAATACAAAGAACATGTCAACTCTGGATACATGCTGAATGAATTCAATAACATTAAAATTTTCCCTAAAGAAAGTATGGCTGATTTTAACAATAGATTTCAAAATTCCATGAATAAACTATTCCAAGTCTTCAGGTTAGATGAGGAAGTGTGTCTTATAAATTATATCAATGTTGCTGATGGTAAAATGTCTTACTTACTCAGAGACAAAAACCCAAAAACCTTAAGGGATGCATAGAAAATAGATATTAATATTGAAATCAATAGGAGAGCATCAGGAAAATTGGGAAAGAGGGAAGACAATAAACTTTGGGAAGAAAAGGGATCAGCCAACAAAGTTGCCAAAGAAGATGACACGGTAGATAATTTAGTGAGTGCAGCAAAAGATCTTGCTGCCAAAATCGATAAAAATGATAGGGGAGGGTACCGTGATAATAAACACACTAACCAAAGGTTTGATAAATAGCCTAACCTAAGAGAATACCCATACAAATCAAACTGGAATAATGGCAAGCCAATCCCTGATGGATAAGATAACCCAAAATCCAAAGAAACCTCAGAGCCCCTGAAAAGGAATAGTGTGAATTATGTTGAGAACACTCCTTGGCGCGATTCTTGCAATATACCACATTCTTCATATCAGTACGTAGTAGCCCATGCTTTGTTTGATCAGGAAGAATAAAGGGACAAGAAGGCCCTGCTATTATGTTCATAGTAAAGAAACCATACCCATGGTTTTCTGAAATTGGTTCATCTTCTGATAACTTGTATACAGAATATAATTCTTGTTTAAAAAATAAATCATAGATTGCACCTTACCAAAGTGATCAGGTTGACAGTGTCTTACAAGTAACTATAAATACAGTGGGAAGTGACAAATCACATTCTCGTTTTAAAACTCCTACTGATGAGGAAAATAGATCTTTGACCGTTGTAGCAATTAATCAAGCCAAAAATGCATATAATCTAAGAAATAGAACAGTACAACCAGCTCAAGGTAAACCTGCCCTGTCTATGTCAGAAAGGATTCACCTCAAGTTACTGTGGATTGTCATGTCAAGGAAAATAAAGATGAAAAGCTAGAAAGACAAGTAGGACCCTCTTCTGATCATATTGAAAAAGGAAGAAGCAAAGGAGGAACAAATAGTCATTGATAAATCCAAGAAAGGTAGAAAGATGAGTGATGTATCCTCTAAATTACCTCTTTTTGACATGAGACATGCTCTGAATCAAATGAAAGTTTCAGTCCCACTCATGGAGATGCTAAAAATAAAAGAACATAAAGAAGCTACTTTGGCAGAGGGATAGATGATGTGTCTGTGCTGAACCAAGAGAAAACACCCTTGACATCAAATGATAGTAGAAGGGATAGTCCACTTGTTAAGGAAAGAGAAGGTAAAGTAAAAGGAGAAGAAAAAAGAAAATAATTTTTCAATATTTGCATTTGCAACATAATTACCCAAGAACCATTATCTATTGACCCATTTTATGTCACCTTAATGGTTAATAATTTCTTAGTAAAAAAATTGCATGATTGATTCTAGAGCTGTAGCAAATGTAATGTCTTATCATGCCATGAAGTAATTGGGCCTTCAAGTCACCACCCCTGCTAGAATTTGTTATGCTATGGACAATAGGGAAGTTCCTGTGACAGGAACACTGAAAAACATTGAAGTGAAAATTGTTGCTTTCCCTGAAGCAACTTACATAATGGATGTAGTGGTTGTTGATACTAAGCAATATTATGGTATGCTTCTGTCAAGATAATGGGATGCAACAGTGGGTGGAAAGATGCAATTATATTTGTCCTATGCAACTATCCCTATAAATGCAAATGAGGTCAAGTTGTACAGAGAAACCCGATCACCTATCATGGTGGAGGTGGTTCTACTTGACCAATTAAACTATTGTGTAGATGTTAATATAGAAAAATTTACTATGGAAGAGATCAAGCGACAATTAAAGAATACTGACCCAATTGTGGATGAGTTTTTGTTGCAACAAGATGGACTATGGAAAATGTACTTTGATGGAGGATGTTCCAAAGAAGGATTAGGAGTAGGAGTTTTTTTTAATTTCCCCATCAGGTATCAATTTCAAGTATTCCTTCCGACTAACTTTTCACTGTACAAATAATACTACCAAATATGAAGCTTTAATCTTGGGAATGGATATTTCTATTAAGCATGGTATTAAATGTTTGAAAGTTCATGGGTATTCTTAGTTAATCATACCTCAGATAAGGGAACATTATGCTGACAAAGATGACATACTAAAATTATACAAGTATGCAGTCTGGGATAGGATAGAATTCTTTGATGCCTTCAATATTCTATTGATAGAAAGATCAAATAACATAATGGCAGATTTCCTTGCTAATGTTTCCCTAAAAAATAATGATGTCACCATTATTGGCATGTCTGTGGTAGAAATAAAAAGTAGACCTGCAGTCCCTGATAATATTTTATAATTGGCAAGTATTTGAAGATGATTATGATATCCTTAGGTTTATTCAGTGTGTAGATCAATATGATGGTCAGAAGATTGACTGTGAATCTCTAGTGGTAGTTGTGGATGGTAAGGAATATATATTTGACTAAGAAGTTATCCAGTTGGCTACTAATCACATTCCCAAAGGGTTGGTTGAGTTGGAAGGCATGTTCAGTATAAATGACAATTATATGACCCAGAAGTCCAATACAAAGGTAGGAGATTTAGAAGAGGATAACCTTGGATCTGAAACATCTCCTCAATTATTCTATATTAGTAAAATATTGGACAGCAATGTGAGACTGACTCTGATAAAGCTGATGAAAAAGTATAAACATGTATTTGCCTGGTCTTGTGAGGCCTCACCCCGAACCATCACAGCTTTACTACTCGATCACACTTTGATACTTTATGTTTTGATACATTGATACACTTTTTGATTATCCTGACAAAGACTTGAGATATTATGTTATGATGATGATTATATTGTGTGGATTACATTTTGATATGGATTAGACCTAGAATAGGTGGTTGATTTTGATTATATAGGTTTAGATAAGTGAATTGATGAGAAGATCGAATCATGATTAGAGTTGCTTATTTCATGGATGTTATGTCATGATGATTATGGAATTATTATGTTTTAAACATTTCTGTATGAAAATTGAAATTATAAATTTAATTCTGCGTATTAATTAATGTTGATAATTATAAATTGAAAATGTATATTGCATGTGATTTTATTATCTTGGACTATTGATGCTTGAGTTTAGTGTGCAGGAAAGAGAACCATGGAATTATTTAGAGAATCAGGGCTAAACACATGTGAATTGAGTAAGCCAAGGTTTAATCCAATAAGGGGTAGAAACCTCGTTGTAATGTGACCTTTTTTGTAAATGTAATCTGAATGTGTGTTAATAGTTTAAAATTCATGTTGTTGTTTGGACATGTTATTGTGAATGCGATGTGTATTTTGTTTTGGTGTCACTTGACACTTGTGTTGTCCATGTGGATGGTGACATGTCAAATTAGGGCTTGGAAAAGAATCACTAAACCTTATAAGATATTATATTAATCCCACTTGCATATAGATGTCTTGTAGGGATCACATCAAGTTGGAACTCGGATTTAAACTTTAGGGGTACTTTAGAAGGGTCAAAAGTGACCCTAGAGTGTATTTTTTAGCCAAATTAGTTAACCCTAAGGGGGTACCTTGGGTTAGGGATAGTTTTTACCTATGGGGAAAATCTAGATCACCATTATGGCTCTCCAAAATGTCTATCTTTCAAAATTAGTGAAAATGAAGATGGCCACATGCATTTAACTTGTCCCACACTCCTTACTAAACTCACAATTAAGAGGGGAGACAAGAGGTCAAGAAAAAGGACTAGAGGGCATGTCTCATTAATTTCTAAGACTTGAGTACACTTCTAGGGGTCTTTTTAGAGGGTTTGGAGAAACTTAGTGGGTGTTCACCCACTCTCCAATTTTGGAGACAACTAGAGTTGGAGGAAGAAAAGGAAAAAGGGATAAGGGCTTCTTCTCAACCACATTCTTGCCATTTTTATTGGACCAAGGTTGGTGGATTATTTTCATGGAGGAATGCTCTTGCTTTTAAGCTTTGCATGTTATTGTTTAAATGAATATGTAAATCTTGTATGGTTTTTTTATATGTAATCTTGTAAAGTGTTGTTGTATGTAGATGTTGATGTTATGTGTTGGGTTGGGGATATGTTTGAATTTTATTTCATCTCTTTCTCTTTTAGATTTGGGATTATTGTTCATGTGATTTTAAGGCATTACTCACCCTTTGGAAAGGGAAGAAGTGGCCTTGGGTGAAGGGGTTAGATGGGCTCTCCATTGTAGTGAGAGTCTCTTCTCTTGGAGAAGAGGGATAATTTCATAGAGTATGGGCTCCATGAAGCCATATGGTAAATATTGTTTTGGTATAGAAATGACCAATTGTTTATATGGAAGGAATGTCAATTCAGACTTGGAAAGGCATGGAAGAAAACTCTTGATGAGAAATTTGAAAATATAATGACATTCTCCTCCTTGGAAAACCCCACCTTCACCCTACTTCAATGGGTTTGAAAAACTCATTTATGAAACCTTTGTTGGGAGTAAATTATTGTGTTGTGCATATATGTTAGTTATGAAAATTAGAATTTGTTACCTTGTTTAGTCTTGGTTCTCCAAGCTCGGGGGTGGTCTCTTTGAGGCCTTGGTTGGGAGGTGAGCTCCCATGGTTCCCTTCATATTTTTTTTGCAGGTTTTTGAAATTAAGTTGGATGTGGAGAAGTTTGGGAGGAGTCTTAATTTTGATATTGTTATGAAAGAGAAACTTTAAGGTTGCATGATTACTCCTTCTGTTGAGGATCATTGTTTTTAAGTGTTGCAAATTCCATTGTGTAAGCTTGTTGAGCAAAATGTGAAAAACTCTCATTTATTTTGTAATGATATTCATAGCATGTAAACCTTGTGAATGGTTAAATCTTGAAACCTCTATTGTATGTGACTTTAAATTTTTAAGTCAAGAACACTACATGTTTCCTTTGGAATTTTAAAATTTTATCTTAATTAGATCAATATCTCATCTTCAAAATAATTGTATTTCCAATCCTTAAAAAGAAGAGATTAGCTTACTAACTATAGTACGTCAAAGAAATTAATATATTAATAAAAATAATCACCTAATATTAATAATCAAATTCTAGTTGCATAATGTATGGAAAATAAAAAAAATACAATCAAATTCATACATGTATCTTCAAAAAAAAAAAAAAATCAGTGATGTCAATGTGTACAAACTACAACCAAATCTACCATGTCATTTTTCAGAATGTAGAGCAAAAAGCTCTCTAAAAAATGTATGGGGGGATTTAATTCCCTCCCCTTACACAGAGAATATCCTCTAAATATTCCCTCTCTAAAATCCCTTTATTATCCTCCCTAAACACTCATTTTAATTACCTTTTTTATGCTAATGACTAGTCTTTTGATTGGGAAGGCTTAATGTTCTTCACCCATTTTTCATGGGCCCCACAATAACCTTTTCCCCTTACCTTTTATGTCCCCATGCAAAATTTTGGGACTGACATGATATTAATCACTTACCCAAAATTAAACCCCTTCCCATTCATTGTAGATTGAGTTGACATAAGGATTAGTGTACTTCCCTTAGACAAATAGATTTATTATAGTTTAGCATAGGGGAGATTTTACATGGGACCCATCTCAGCATTGGAGATTTTACATGCTCCCATTTTCCCTTGGTTTTGATGCCACATACCCTTCTCCCCATGCAAATTTACATGTTGACTTCACCTTGGGCTTCACCACATTTGATGGGAGACTTTGCAGTGGCCCCCACCATCCTTGTTCTATGTGATTCCTTTGCTAAGGCTATTCTCCCTCCAAAAAAAATTGCAGGTTATGAGAGGTTTTGGGATTTCACACCCCCCCCACTTGGCAAGTGGGCCATGGGGGATGGGGATAGGATATGATAGTTTGATAAGCTAAAAGGGATAGGGTGATAGGTCGATAAATAGGTAGGTAGGTTAGATTATAGCTAGTTAGTTGATAGTTAATAGATTTAATAACATAATTAGATTTAATCAAGTATCGAACAATTTATTTAAATAATATTCTACTCTATCCATTAGGTACATAATTAAAATGGATCATTATATTTAGATATATTAAGTTAGTTAAATAGATTTAATTATTATTTATGTTATTTGAATTATGTAGCCTCATTTAATAGATATACTTTCTATTTAAATTGTGAAGTTTAAATACTAGATTTAAAACCTTAGTTTGTATGTGAAATATATAGAATTGCTAATATGCTATGGATTTAATTTTTTATTATTTTATTAAAATCATTTAATTTTATTTAGATATAATTTATTTAATTGTGTAGTTAATTATTGATTAATAGATGTAGTTTTTATGTAAAAAAAATATAAATAGATGTTAATTTAATTTTATTACAATAAATTGAATTATGTTGCCCATGTGTTTCAAGAGGTTAGAGATCAATGTAAATTTTTCATTTGAGGTTAATTTAATATTCTATTAAGAAATTAAGGGACTATAGTTGCATGAGAATTTGAAAGGGAGAATTTAATTGTTTTTGGAAGGGTAAGGATTATATTAGTTTTTGATTATCAAATTTTAAACTAGTAGTTAATGGTCGAAAGAGAATTGGGACTAGAGTCAAATGAATAAGTTGTAACCAAGGTTAAGAAATAAAGTGATTATCAGGGCAATCTAATTCAATGTATGACTCTTAATAATAGACTATCATCATGATACTATGCATAGATTAAAACATGAAACCAGAGTTAAATCAGCCTGACCCAGGTGTTCACGTAACCCATATGACTAGTTGATGCTCTAATTTTGCATCTGTATGTGGTGTGACCCTAATTCAACCTATGTATATACCTTGCAACTCAAAGAATAACCTGACCATGATATCACATTACCTCAAATACATCCTTGTTAGTGGTATGCACTTGCATTTTAAAAAAAAAATTGTATGTGTGTCTTGCCCTAGTTTTGTGCATGACATTTTGGTATTAGAGCAGTGTTTTGACACTAGGAACCTAACCCAATACATTTCAACTTGTTGAAAACTTAAATCATTGTAGGAATCCTGCGGTCACCAAAAATAACCGATGAGGTAGAGGTCATAGAGCTCCCCATGTGGGGGCAGGACAGGAGGATCCACCACCTCCACCACCACTTTAGAACCCTAACCAAGATATTTTGGATGTTCTCCAGAATCTGATTGGGGTAATTCAGCAGAGACTACAACCCATAGTTCAGTCAGAGATTCCAGAAAGGGGAGCACATATTTCAGAAAATGATAGAGCAGTTAGCAGAGAGAGGAGTAGGAGTCCACCCAAGTCTATTGAGGTTCATGATGATTAGGAGGGTGAGTCAGTTCTTTGGGTTGTAATACCATGCAAGCATGAGATACATGTCAGGGAGAGACCCCCTAGAGATGTTGGAGATGAGATCCAAGAGTTATTATGACTCCAGCCACCCTTTTTTTGGGATCCATTGATGGGTCAGTAGTAGAGGCATGGTTATAGAGTTTACAGTGATGTTTTGTATTGCGCCCTTATGGGAGTAATCTAAAGGCATGACTTGCAATCCATCTCCTACGGGAAAAGGCTTCCACTTGGTGGGAGTAGGAGGTGTCCATACGTGAAGTGAGTATTGACACACTCACTTGGGAGTCTTTTGTGGCCTATTTTTGAGAGAGGTATCTCTCCAAGCATTTTAGACAGAGATAGATAGAGGATTTTCATGATCTCCAATAGAGAGGCTTCACAGTGGCCCAGTATGAGAGTCACTTTCTCAAGATCCTTCCCTATGTTGATTACATGAAGGATGAGAAATTGTATATTCATTGTTTCATTAAGAGACTTAATATGTCTCTTCAGAGCACAGTACGCCTAGCATTTCCTACCACATTCAGAGGGGCAATTGAGGCAGAACTTGTAGCCAAGGATATCCGTACTAGATAGGAGTCTCAAGATTGGTCTCAGCACTGAAACCCCTCTTCCCAGTAATTAGGACAATAGAGACCCCCTTGAAAAGGGAAATAGAATCACTTAGCAAGATCTTTTAAGGGTCAACAATCTCAGTAGCACAGATCTCAGCTGAATTCTAGACAGAGGCATTCATAGGGTTATCAGGGCTCTAAGCCCAAATAGTGGGAGTCTCAAGGTCCTAGATAGGATCAAAAGACATAGACCCCTCAGGCATAGCTAGCTAGGACTCAACAGTCCTATAGGGGTGGATATAGTGGTTCTAGTAGGACCAGAGGGGCACAACAGCTTAGGACATAGGAAGTGTAGATTCATACCTGAGGACCATGTTACACTTATGGTGGTATGGTTCATTTAGTGAGAGAGTGCCCACAGATATAGTTAGCTAGCATTCAGAGAGGGGCTACCTTAGAGCCTACAGTTGGAGATATGGGTAGATCCCATAGGGTTTTTTCAGCGGTGAATAACCGCCAGGTTGAGCACCAGGCCACAGTCATAGAGGCCATAGGTATGATTTAGGATATCAGTGTTTCTATCTTATCTGATTTAGGAGCCGCGGACTCCTTTATATCTCCCTATGTAGTGGAGTGTTGTGGGTTGGTGGCAGTTAGACAGAATGTCAGTTGGGAGGTTGAGTTAGCTTCAGGAGCTAGAGTGTCTGTTAGGTCCTCAGTTCACAGTTGTCAGATTTAGATTGGGGACTTAATCATGATGACTAATTTTCGCATTACCCCTTTAGGTTCTTATGATATAGTCCTTGGCATGGATTGGCTATATGTCCATAGCACCAAGATAGATTTTCTTCAGAAGAGGGTTGAGTTTGTTGATGATCATGGTACTTCTATGGTGATATTTGGGGTACAACAACCCGTATCCCTGCACATGATTTCTGCTATGCAGCTTAGGCAGTGCGTGTGGAAGGGATGTTAGTTATTTGCCATCACCATTAGTGATAGAGAGGAGGATTTAGAGGGGGAGCCTTTGCTTTAGGATTATCCTATTCTTAAGGAGTTTGCAGATGTATTTCCTATTGAGCTACCTGGTATGCCTCCACCTAGGGCAATTGATTTTCACATAGATCTTGTACCAGGAGTCGAGCCAGTATCTAGAGCACCATACAAGATGACCACACATGAGCTCAATGAGCTCAAGATTCAGTTAGAAGAGCTCTTGGAGAAATGGCATATCCGACCTAGTGTATCACCTTGGGGTGCACAAGTAATTTTTGTGAAAAAGAAGGACGAATCACTTAGATTGTGCATTGATTATCAGTAGTTGAATAAAGTAACAATTAAGAACTGATACCCACTTCCCAGGACCAATGATTTGTTTGATTAGTTACAGGGTGTCTGAGTGTTCTCAAAGATAGATCTGAAGTTGGGGTACCATTAGTTACAGATTGTGGAAATTGATATCCACAACACTGCTTTTGGCATGAGGTATGGTCACTATGAGTTCACAATAGTTCCATTTGGCCTCACGAATGCTCCAGCTGTGTTCGTGAGCCTCATGAATGGAGTATTTCATACATTTTTGGATAAATTTTTGGTAGTGTTCCTTGATGATATTCTGATATATTCTCACAATGAGGAGCATGAGGAGCATCTGAGACAGGTTCTGTAGTGTTTGAGAGAGAATTAGTTATATGGCAACTTGTCAAAGTGTGCCTTCTTTAGACCCAAGGTGCATTATCTTGGTTATGTTATATCTGACAATGGGATCTCTGTAGACCCATCAAAGATTAGAGCCATTATGAATTGGCTAGCACCCACCAGTGTCACTGAGGTCAAAAATTTTATGGGCTTAGCAAGATATTACAGACGCTTCATGGCAGGATTTTCTAGAGTAGCTCATCCCATCACCTCCCTTCAAAGAAAAGGAAAGAAGTATGAATGGACAGAGAAGTGTGAGAGAGCTTTCCAAGAGCTCAAGGGAGCCCTCACTAGTGCACAAATTTTAGCAGTGCTAGATCCTTCGACAGATTTTTTTTGTATGTACTAATGCTTCATTGGATGGTTTAGGAGTAGTCCTTATGCAGGAGGATCATCCTATAGATTTTGGGTCTAGGAAGCTAAAGACTCACGAGCTTAATTATCCCACTCATGACCTAGAACTTGCAGTGGTGGTTCATTCCTTAGTGAGATGGAAAAATTTCCTTCTAGGTCAGCGATTTGAGCTTCATTCAAATCACTAGAGCCTACAATATATCTTTAAACAGCCCAATCTTAATGCTAGGTAGAGGAGATGGATGGATTTTTTGTGAGTGTGATTTTGATGTTCATTACATCAAGGGGAAGGAGAATATAGTTGCAGATGCCTTGAATAGGAGGTGAAATGAGCTCTCATCTATGACTTCTAGTACAGATTTGAGGGAGCGCATTTTGCATCACTTGCCAGAGGATGGATTATATGTGGAGGTTTGTCAGCTTATCCGTTCTCAGAGACCCCTTGAGAGGAGATTTTTAGGGTATTCTTTAGATTCTAATGGACTTATACGTCATAGGGGACGCATCTATGTACCTTTTACTGGTGACTTGTGAGAGTTTATTGTGCTTGAGGCTCATAGAGCACCTTATGCAGCTCATCCAGGAGTTAAGAAGTTGCATGCTGATCTGAGACAGTTGTATCATTGGCCAGGCATGAGTGCCAGAGAGTGAAGGCAGAGCACAGTCATCTAGGTGGGCTCCTGCAGCCACATGAGATTTTTGAGTGGAAGTGGGATACTATATCTATGGACTTCATTGTTGGTCTCCCTATGTCTTCTCACCGCAATGATGCTATCTTGGTGATAGTCAACACATTGAACAAGGTTGCCCACTTCTCACCTGTGCGTACTACATTGATAGCATGAGATATAGCTGAGGTCTTTTTGCAGGATATTATCAGACTTCATGGCATTCTCCATAAGATCATCTTTGATAGAGACTCCTTATTCGCATCAGCCTTTTAGAGAGAGTTACATGTAGCATTGGCTACTAGACTGAATTTTAGTACAGCATACCACCCTCAGACAGATGGGCAGACAAAGAGGGTTAACCAGGTGTTAGAAGATATGTTACATATGTATGTGATGGACCATCAGGTCAAGTGGGAAGAATACCTACATCTGGTTGAGTTCACCTATAATAATGGGCATCATTCTTCTATAGGTATGTCGCTATATTAGGCATTATATGGTAGACCTTGTAGGACCCCTTTGAGTTGGGACAGGATTGAGGATAGAGTATCTATTGGACCCCAGTTGGTCAAGGATATGGAGCAGTAGGTAGTCTTGATTAGACACTATCTTAAAGAGGCTCAAGGCTAACAGAAGAAGTATGCAGATGTGAAGTGGTTTGATCGTGAGTATATGGTTGGAGATAGGGCCTTCTTGAGAGTGTGTCTATATAAGAGTCCAATCCATTTCGAAAAGGGCTCTAAGTTAGCGCCTCACTTTGTTGGACCTTTTGAGATATTGGAGAGGATAGGACTAGTTTCCTACTATCTAGCCTTTCCACCTAGCCTATCACACATTCACGATGTGTTTCATGTATATGTACTACAAAAATATATTTATGATGAGTCTCACATTATAGATTGGGATGCCTTGCAGGTGGAGTCGGATGGACAGCTAGCACTGGAGCCCATTCATATTATAGCCCGACAGACCCTTACACTCCAAGGTCAAAAGATAGACTAGGTTAGGGTCCAGTGAGATTATTATGATGATGTCATGGCTTCATGGGAGGACACAGTGTAGATGAGATCTCAGTACCCATATCTTTTTGATGAACTCCAGGAGTAATTTCATGCCTAGTGGGGGAGGATGTGACGCCTCACCCTGACCCATCACAACTTTACTACTCAATCACACTTTGATACTTTATGTTTTGATACATTGATACACTTTTTGATTATCCTGATAGAGACTCGAGATATTACGTTATGATGATGATTATATTGTGTGGATTACATTTTGATATGGATTAGACCTAGAACAGGTGGTTGATTTTGATTATATAGGTTTAGATAAGTGAATTGATGAGAAGATCGAATCATGATTAGACTTGATTATTTCATGGATGTTATGTCACGATGATTATGGAATTATTATATTTTAAATATTTTTGTATGAAAATTGCAATTAGAAATTTAATTCTACGTATTGATTAATGTTGCTAATTATAAATTGAAAATGTATATTGCATGTGATTTTATTATCTTGGACTACTGATGCTCAAGTTTAGTGTGCAGGAAAGAGAACCATTCAATTATTTAGAGTCAGGGCTAAACACATGTGAATTGAGTAAGCCAAGGTTTAATCCAATAAGGGTTTGAAACCTCGTTGTAATGTGACCTTTGTTGTAAACATAATCTAAATGTGTGTTAATAGTTTAAAATTCATGTTGTTGTTTGGACATGTTATTGTGAATGCGATGTGTATTTTATTTTGGTGTCACTTGACACTTGTGTTGTCCATGTGGTTGGTGACATGTCAAATTAGGGCTTGGAAAAGAATCACCAAACCTTATAAGATGTTATATTAATCCCACTTGCATATAGATGTCATGTAGGGATCAAATCAAGTTAGAACTCGGATTTAAACTTTAGGGGTACTTTGGAAGGGTCAAAAGTGACCCTAGAGTGTATTTTTTGGCCAAATTAGTTAACTCTAAGGGGGTACCTTGGGTTAGGGCTAGTTTTTACCTATGGGAAAAACCTAGATTACCATTATGGCTCTCCAAAATTCCTATCTTTCAAAAGTGGCAAAAATGAAGATGGCCACATGCATTTAACTTGTCCCACACTCCTTACTAAACTCACAATTAAGAGGGGAGATAAGAGGTAAGGAAAAAGGAATAGAGGGCTTGTCTCATTAATTTCTAAGTCTTGAGTACACTTCTAAGGGTCTTTTTAGAGGGTTTGGAGAAACTTAGTGGGTGTTCACCCACTCTCCAATTTTGGAGACAACTAGAGTTGGAGGAAGAAAAGGAAAAAGGGATAAGGGCTTCTTCTCAACCACATTCTTGCCATTTTTCTTAGACCAAGGTTGGTGGGTTCTTTCCATGGAGGAATACTCTTGTATTTAAGCTTTACATGTTATTTTTTAAATGAATATGTAAACTTTTATGGTGTTCTTATATGTAATCTTGTAAAGTGTTTTTGTATGTAGATGTTGATGTTATGTGTTGGGTTGGGGATGTATTTAAATTTTGTTTCATCTCTTTCTTTTTTGAATTTGGAAGTATTTTTCATGGAATTTTAAGACATTACTCACCCTTTGGGAAGGGAAGAAGTGGCCTTGGGTGAAGGGGTTAGTTGGGCTCTTCATTGTAGTGAAAGTCTCTTCTCTTAGAGAAGAAGGATAATTTCATAGAGTATGGGCTCCATGAAGCCATGTGGTAAATATTGTTTTGGTATAGAAATGACCAATTACGTATATGAAAGGAATGTCAATTTAGCCTTGGAAAGGCATGAAAGAAAACTCTTGATGAGAAATTTAAAAATGTACTGGCATTCTCCTCCTTGAAAAATCCCACCTTTACCCTACTTCAATGAGTTTAGAAAACCCATTTGTGAAACCTTGGTTGGGAGTAAATTGTTGTGGTGTGCATATATGTTAGTTATGAAAATTAGAATGTGTTACCTTGTTTAGTCTTGATTCTCCAATCTTGGGGGTGGTCTCTTTGAGGCCTTGGTTGGGAGGTGAGCTCCCATGGTTCCCTTCATTTTTTTTTTGCAGGTTTTTGAAATCAAGTTGGATTTGGAAAAGTTTGGGAGGAGTCTTCATTTTGATATTGTTGTGAAATAGAAACTTTAAGATTGCATGATTACTCTTTGAGTTGATGATCATTTTTGTTAAGTGTTGAAAAGTCCATTGTGTAAGCTTGTTGAGCAAAATGTGAAAATATCTCATTTATTTTGTAATGATATTCATAGCATGTAAACCTTGTAAATGGTTAAATCTTGAAACCTCTATTATATGTGACTTTAAATTTCCAAGTCAAGAACACTACATGTTTCCTTTGGAATTCTAAAATTTTATCTCAATTAGATCAATACCTCATCTTCAAAATAATTGTATTTTTAATCCTTAAAAAGAAGAGATTAGCTTACTAACTATAGTAAGTCAAAGAAATTAATATATTAATGAAAACAATCACCTAATATTAATAATCAAATTATATTTGTATAATGTATGGAAAACAAAAAAAAAATCAAATTCATGCATGTATCTTCCAAAAAAAAAAGAAAATCAATGATGTCAATGTGTAGAAACTACAACCAAATATACCATGTCATTTCCAGAATGTAGAGCAAAAAGCTCTCTGAAAAATGTATGGGGAGGGATTTAATTCCCTCCCCTTACACAGAGAATATCCTCTAAAGATTTCCTCTCTAAAACCCCTTTATTACCCCCCCTAAACACTCTTTTTAATTACCCTTTTTATGCTAATGAATAGTCTTTTGATTGGTAAGGCTTAATGTTCTTTACCCATTTTTGTGGGCCCCACAATAACCTTTCCCCCTTACCTTTCCTTTTTCCATATGAAATTTTGGGGCTGACATGATATTAATCACTTACCCAAAATTAAACCCCTTCCCATTCATTGTAGATTGAGTTGACATAAGGATTAGTGTACTTTCCTTGGACAAAGAGATTTATTATAGTTTAGCATAGGGGAGATTTTACATGGGACCCACCTTAGCATTGGAGATTTCACAAGCTCCCATTTCCCCTTGGTTTTGATGCCACATACCCTTCTCCCTTTGTGAATTTACATGTTGACTTCACCTTGGGCTTCACCACATTTGATGGGAGACTTTGCAGTGGCCCCCACCATCCTTGTTCCATGTGATTCCTTTGCTAAGGCTATTCTCCCTCCAAAAAAATTTGCAGGTTATGAGAGGTTTTGGGATTTCACACCCCCCCCCCCCACTTGGCAAGTGGGCTATGGGGGATGGGGATAGGATGTGATAGTTTGATAGGCTAAAAGGGATAGGGTGATAGGTTGATAAATAGGTAGGTAAGTTAGATTATAGCTAGTTATAGGTAGTTAGTTGATAGTTAATAGGTTTAATAACATAATTAGATTTAATCAAGTATTGAATAATTTATTTAAATAATATTCTACTTTATCCATTAGGTACATAATTAAAATAGATCATTATATTTAGATAGATTAAGTTAGTTAAATAGATTTAATTCTTATTTATGTTATTTGAATTATGTAGGCTCATTTAATAGATATACTTTCTATTTAAATTGTGAAGTTTAAATACTAGATTTAAACCTTAGTTTGTATGTGAAATATATAGAATTGCTAATATGCTATGGATTTAATTTCTTATTACTTTATTAAAATCATGTAATTTCGTTTCGATATAGTTTATGTAATTGTGTAGTTAAATTTTTCTTAATAGATGTAGTTTTTATGTAAAAAAAATATAGATAGATGTTAATTTAATTTTATTACAATAAATTGAATTATTTTGCCCATGTGTTTCAAGAGGTTAGAGATTAATGTAAATTTTTCATTTGAGGTTAATTTAATATTATATTAAGAAATTAAAGGACTATAGTTGCATAGAAATTTGAAAAGGAGAATTTAATTGTTTTTAGAAGAATAAGGATTATATTAGTTTTTGATTATCGAATTTTAAACTAGTAGTTAATGGTTGAAAGAGAATTGGGACTAGAGTTAAATGAATAAGTTGTAACCAAGGTTAACAAATAAAGTGATTACCAAGGCAATCTAATTCAACGTATGAATCTTAAAAATAGACTATCATCATTATACTACACATAGATTAAAACATGAAACCAGAGTTAAATCAACCTGACCCAGGTGTTCACGTAACCCGTATGACTAGTTGATGCTCTAATTCTGCATCTGTATGTTGTGTGACCCTAATTCAACCTATGTATATACCTTGCAACTCGAAGACTAACCTAACCATGATATCACATTACCTTAAATACATTCTTGTTAGTGGTATGCACTTGCGTTTTAAAAAAGAAATTGTATGTGTGTTTTGCCCTAGTTTTGGGTATGACAGGTCTTATGAGGATTTGAAAGCTTATAAAAATGACTTATTCCAGCATGATATCCCTCTAAAAGAAGGTGTAAAACCATTTAGGAAAAAACAAAGGCCCATTAATGCACTATTGGCTACTAAAATGCAGATGGAATTGATGAAGTTGAGAGATGCGGGCAAAATTCAGCCTATCAGGCATTCATCATGGGTTTCTAATATAGTCCCTATGAGAAAGAAGAATGGGGATATAAAACTATGTGTTGATTTTAGAAACCTAAATGTAGCCTCATTAAAAGATAATTATGGATTGCCAAATATGGAGGCTATGTTGCACAAGGTCACTGGATGTGACCTATTATCTATGATGGATGAGTTTTCAGGGTAAAATCAGGCGCTTGACAAGGAATCTGAACAATTCAAGACAACATTCACTACTCCTTGGGGCACTTATGTGTATGCTCACATGCCATTTGGTTTGAAAAATGCTGGTGCAACCTTTCAGAGGGCCATGGATGTACCTTTCAAAGATCTCATAGATGTTCTGATGGTAGTATACCAGGATGATCTAACAAATTTTTCAAAAAGGGCAGAAGATCATTGTAACCATTTGAAAAAGGTTATGATAAAAGCATTAGAATATGGGTTATCTTGGAACCCAAAGAAATTCCACTTTGGTGTTACTGAAGGAAATATTATGGGCAACATAGTGTCAAAAGAGGGAGTAAGAATAGATCCTGAAATATTTGAGGCTATTTAGAAGGTTCTTGCTCCCAAAAATTTGAAAGGTATACAATCATTTTTTGGGAAAATCAATTTTGTCAGGAGATTCATTGCAAACTTTGTAGAATTGGTTAAACCTATAGTCAAACTACTTAAGAAGGATGTGAAATTTGATTAGGATCAAGATGAAAAATTGGCTTTTAAAAATATTAAGCAAGCTATCCAAGAATCCCCTGTCTTAGTATCCCATGATTATACCAAGCCCTTCTCTTTGTTTACATTTGCTTCTTTCCATACTATTGCTACAATCCTACTGCAAAAGGATGATGAGGGATTTGAACATCCCATTGCATTTTTCAGCAAGTCATTGTAATCAGCTGAGTTGAACTATCAGTTGATGGAGAAACAAGCTAATGCCTTAGTAAAAGTAGTTAAGGCCTTCAAGCCTTATCTTGTATTTGCAAAAGTAAATGCATATGTTCCTCATGCTTTTGTGAAAGATATTTTTGTCCAAAATGAGGTAACTGGAAAAAGATGTAAATGGATAAACAAAGTTCAAGAAATTTATTTGGACATCCATATCAAAAAATTAGTGAGAGGACTGGGACTAGAAAAGCTAATGACAGAAGAAAACTTGGCCTTAGTTCATGTGAATAGTGTTGATACTGATGAAAAGGTTGTTACAAGCATTGAGATGCAGCCCTGGTATGCTGACATAGTGCATTTCCTTAAGAATGCTAGCTGTCCAAGAAGTTTGAATGATAACTAGAAAAGAAGCCTAAGGTTATAGGATCAAAAGTATGTCCTATTGCAGGGTGATTTGTATTGGAAAAATAGAGATGGTATATTGTTGTTTTTCCTTGATAAAGGACAATCTAAAGAGGTATTGAAAAAAATGCATGCTGGAATGTGTGGGGGGCATTATTCTGCCAGATCAACAGCTCATAAAATTTTGAGAGTTGGGTACTATTGGCCTTGTTTGTTCCAATATGATTATAATTTTGTCAGAAAATGTGAACCATGTCAGAGATTCTCAAGCAAGATGAAATTCTCAGGAGCCTTGCTACTTAACCTCATAGTTGCAGAAGCCCCTTTCACCATGTGGGGAATGGATTTTATTGAGAAATTTAATGAAAAGTCAAGTGGGGGACACATTTGGATTCTATTGGAAACTGATTATTTTACCAAATGGGTTGAGGCGGTTCCAACTAAGAAAGCTACAAGTGCGGTGGTCATTGAGTTTTTGATGAGTAATGTGATCACTCGGTTTGGTGTTTCACTCAAACTAGTAATGGGCAATGCCATGTGCTTCAGATCTAAATAATTTGTTGATTTCTTCTTTGACATAGGAATTATCATTTCCTATTCATCCCCTTATCATCCTCAGGCTAATGGACAGGCATAATCAAGTAACAAGAATATTCTGAAGATTCTTAAAAAGACCTTAGAAAATAACAAAAGGGCCTGGCATACAAAATAAAAACTTTACCTATGGGCAGATAGAATTACTGTAAAAAAGGCTACAGGAAAATCTCCTTTTGAGCTGGTGTATGGTGCTCAGTCAAGGATGTCTACCAATAATTTGCTCCCAATTTACAAATTCATTCAAAATGAGGATATTCATATTTCTAAGCCTATGCAAGAAAGAATGGTCCAATTAGTAGAATTGGATGAGATAAGGAGGAATATTCAGATAGAAAATGTCAAACTACAGCAAAAAATGAAATACCTTTTTGAAAAAAGGGCACATGAAAGAAAGTTCCAGCCTGGTGATTTTGTGTTGCAATGGAATACCAGGGCTGAAGACAAAGGCAAGCATAAAAAAATTGAGTCATTATGGTTGGGGTCTTTTTTCATCTCTTGGATTTTTGGAAAGGATTCATATTTCCTTAGGAATATGGATGGTGAAGAACAGAAATTTCCAGTGCATGGACCATTCCTCAAAACTTTATTCAATTAGATCTTTTGTTCCATGCACAGTAGTGTTGTATCATATGTACAGGTGTGTTCTCTTCCTAGTGTTTTTTTTTTAAGTAATAGGTTAGTGTGGTTTTGGTCTTCTTCCCTAGAGGTCTGTGGTTCTTAATACAAACTTGCATTTACACATCCTCAAATAGAGCCATTGTTGGTTGTTTTTCCTATTCTTGAGTTTGCCTTGTAAATTTTTGAATTTTCCTATCATACTTGTGCTCAAAGGTTTTAAAATCATGGTTGAAATTGTCCCTGTACCTCTACAAATATTGTTTTATCCCTTAACCTTGTCAAAAATACCAAAAAACCCTAATTCCTTAGGTTATTTCTATGCGAAAATGTAAAAAAGCCCTAAATTTCCTAAGCGGGTTCTATTTTCATGTTACCTTTTAACACTTAAGTCCTGAAAATATTCATGTGCTTATATGAAAGTAACTTAGTCTCATAAAAGAAAGATAATATTCTATATGGTTACGAGCCTCAACAAATTGCCTTTGTCGTGCTATCTCTCAATGGAAAGGAATATGCTTAAATGATTAAGAGACTTAGTGCAGACCATCCATCTGAAAGAAAGATCAATGGTGGTTGGGTTATCTCTTAATAAGATAAGAGTTAGTAATTTTATATCATGACTTTGAGTTTTCTCAGTCACATTGTCTCTAGATATAACCTAGGGTTATCTGTTAAGTTAACAATTTAAGGTTTCTCTATTGTCACCAAGTCTCAGAATGAAATGTGAGTTAAGTGAAAGATCAAGAGATTTAGCGACAACTATTCATCTCAGTTTAAATCTAACAACAGTCAGGAAGTCTCCTAATAAACTCTACAGTTAGTAAATCATTCAGTGACATGGAGTTTTAACAGTCGCATTATCTCTGATTAAACCCCGGTTGAAAGTCAATTTGAATAGTAGTGTTGTCGCTAGGTCTAAGAATAAAAGGTGGTTAAGAAAAGCATTGCAAGACTTGGAGACAGTCATCAGATCAAAGTAAGATCTAATGGATAGCGTGAAGTCACCTATAGCATTTGAAAAGTCGATAATTATTCAGCAATTAGGAGACAAGGAATAACATTCAGACATGTGGCTAAATATGATAAAGACAAAGGGTGTTTTTTCCAGGTCTCAAGATGTTTTAGGGTTTGCATGAAGTATTCAGAGATTTAGTGGGAGCCGTTAGATGCTACTAGAAATAAGATCAACAGTTGTGGGGTAGTCTCTGAATAAGATGGCCAAGTTTATTTTCTTCCAGCGACTAACAGACAGAAGGAAATAAAGGTTACATTATTTTTTTATCACCAGGTCTCATGACATATTAAGGTTTGATATAATTATTATGAGACTTAATATTGGTTTTCAGATGCTAAGTTAAGAGAGATCAATGGTAGTCGGGGAGTCTCTTGATGAATTTGGTAAAGTGAAAATTATTCAGTGATTAGGAGACAAAGCTTATGTCATGAAGTCTTGGAATGATTTATGGTTATATCAAAAGATTATGAGACTTGGTGAAAGGTAGCAGATCAAAAGGAAATCAACGGTGATCGTTTAGTCTCTCAATAAACCTAGAGTAAAGGAAATCTTTAAGCAACTTATCTTTTCACAGTCGCGTGATCGCCAAAAGGAAACTAAAGGTAGAACTGAAGTTAAAAGTATCGTGTGTTGCCAAGTCTCGAAAAGTGATCACAGTTAAGCAATTTTCTCAACAACATAGAGATAAGTTGCAGTCGTGAGGTCGCTAATAGGGAAAAGTGAAAGTTAAGCCATGTTAAAGGTTAATACAGTTGCTAACATGCCAATATTGAAAATTCTTTAGCCAATGAGGATTCAGAGAAGTTATGATGGCTTGGAAAGGTAGCTGAGGTGTCTAAGGATCAGCCAATCAGAATAGAATTGACCTCTTGTCAAATTTAATAAGGATTTTCATCAATTTTGCACTCATTTGAATTCGATTTCTTGTCATAATCAGAGGCTACCGGTAGAAAAGAATTTATGTCATAGTATGCTAAATTGAAGGTAGAAGTGATGGGATTACCCAATTATGACCTACGTACTTTAATCATTATTTACCATAAATAGATGATGTTGTGCTTCATTTTCATTTACATTTCCTTCAGAATCTAGAGCGAAGAAATTTCCAAGTTATCATTGTTTCAAAACACAGAGAGTTGCCAGCTTTTGAAAGGTTAAGCAATCAAGGTTTCCAATTTAGAATTTAGGGAAATTTGGTTGGTTTTCAGAGCTTGATATTGTTTTCAGTGCATTATAGTTTAAGAGTAAGGGTTTCCATTGAATAGATTTCTTTCAATATTGGTAAGAAAGGTTGTGATAAAAGAAAGAAGCCAGGATGAATATAGCAATCAGTGTAGCTTCCACTAGTGGGAGAAGTGAAGAAATGGAAGATGAGGCCGAGGGGAAAAGGAATTTCTCAGATAAATTCTTGACATTGCTGCCAGGATCGACATAAAACAAGAAGTCAAAGGATGATATCTTGAATGATGACCTATCATACATCTGAGATGCCAAAACTTCAGGTTCTTCAGGTTACTCTCAATTCAATTATTTTTATTAAAATTCTAATCAAGTTATACCTATGTCGAACCCTTAGACATGTGGGTTAGCTAAATTGATTGCGCCTGATGTATTTATAGATACTGATCTTGTTCTAGCTTTAGAAAATAACTATGATGGGCTTACTAAGACATTTAAGAAGAGTGATGGCACTATATTAGTGGCCTTAAATAGGAATTCTTTTATGAAAGCCTTCAACCTCTACTACCCTATGTAAATAGAGATTTACCTAAAGAAACTGGAAGCTAGGTATGAAAAATAGGCTAGGGTGGTTAAAAGTTTAGTACAAAGGCATATTCCTAGGCAAATCAAGAATTATATTGCCCCCGTGCTAGGACTTTCACCTTATTCTTATAAGGATTTG
This sequence comes from Thuja plicata, assembly GCA_018584345.1. Lineage (NCBI taxonomy): Eukaryota > Viridiplantae > Streptophyta > Pinopsida > Cupressales > Cupressaceae > Thuja > Thuja plicata. The sequence continues at coordinate 4,061,973 of MU225447.1, forward strand.
AATCATTATATCAAATATATTTCTTTTTCACTTTGTAGAGTATTAGGAAGGGATGGGGGTATAGAGATAATTACTGTAGATGTCCTGATGACTACCCTAGACTTACAAGATGTCCATGCTAGCACTACCTATGATTATATTCAATATATAATTGATAGAATGCATGAGGGGTTTGTGGCCATCAAAAATAAAGAAAAGGAGCCTAATTTTTTACATTATCCTATCGTGATGCATTTAATAATGTATTACAATCACCCTGTGATGGATTTGAATAATTTGAGACCACAAAGAGTGCACTAGGGTAAGCCCAACCTTATTCAATTTTGGATAAGAATTTGGAATTATACTGCAAAGGATTGTGAGTTCTGTGCATATGAGAACTGGATAGTTTATCCATTACTATAGTGTTTAGGAGTGAATAAGACTAGATTACAAGAAAGAGGTGAGAATATTATTTACCTAACAGAGGTCCTAGAAATTGAGGTTACCAATGAGCCTCCTCTAAAAAATCCAAAATTTGAACTTGGAGAGTCTTCCTAGGCAGTTATCAGTTTAAGGAGAGAGAAGAAAAAGGATAAAGTCAGTGCTCTTATTCCTGGAAATAGACCATATCATCATCAGTTGAGGAAGGAAATCAGAAAGGGAAAAAGGTTGCAACAGGATGAAGAGGATAATGTTGAATTGCCTCTTAGAACATGCATTGATGAAAGGTTAATTCATTAGCAACAATTCCTTGATGATGATAATTTCATCAAAACCAAAGAGTTTAAAGACTTCCTTAGATGGAATAAGTAGCAACAATTTGGCAAGCAACTTTAGTTGGATGGAGGAGATCTAGTAATAGCTGAAGCCTTATAGGCTATATAGGATTATGATCCTTAAATAGAGAAAATAACTCCAGTGAAAGCAAGGAAATTGGTCAAAGCTAGTGGGATGTTACTTGTTCAAGGCTAGGATTTAGCCTCAGCATTTATAATTGACCAAATAAGCAAGCAACCGAACTTGAAATTATCATTAGAAGTTCAAGTTGGAGAATTTATAAAAGGATTTGGTTATAACCAAAAGTCCCAAGTTGTTGCAATGTGGATCCTAGCTCCTAAGGATCAGAAGCCAACCTTATTGAATATTCAAGAGAACATGGTGGGTAGCCAAATGGTATGGTCTGTTAATAATACCAATGGCATGGAGATTTCATAGGTGTTATCACATTTTGCCCAATTAAATGTGGCTAAAACTGAACAAATATCACAAAGGTATAACACCTTGATAGAAGAGACCAATGCCATTGTGAAAGATAGAGAGTTGTGTCATATTAAGATTCATGCTTTGGAGAATAAAATCAGAGATCTGACTCAGCATTTAATGGAGAAGCCTGAGGTTGTCCTAGCATCACCAAAGGAGGTTGCACATGAAGAGGTCCAAACAGAGATAACAGGGGAGAATGGTGAAATAGAGGAATAGATCATAAAGCATAATGAGATTTTCCTAGGGTCATTAATGAGTATCTTTCAGCAGAGGATTGATATTATAAAGGACAAGATTGATATCATTTTAAATGCATATAATAAGCTTCCTGTTTTGCATGTTGAGGTGACAAGTTTTATTTCTACTTTAAACCCCTAATTTTGAACATGGTCTAGTAGGACATAATTATTTGAAAGGTTGGAATCTTTGCAACCACATAGGAATGACCTTCTAGAGATAGTCACCGAGGATGGTGATGAGATTGAGAAGATAAATGTAACTTTGCCTCTCTTCAAGGGCAAGTTAAATCAGATTGAGGCCAGGATGAATCTCTTTAGATCAGATTTTGATATATTTATTCCTTTGGTCAAGGGAGAAGATAGTCAGATCAAAGCCTTGGAGGCATGGAAAGCAGAGTTTGATAGAAAACTGCCTAAGAAAGAGGCATTTATTACTCATAGTGCAGAATTGGACATGGAATGTTACACTAATATTTTGGATGAAGCCTTTAAGGCTGAGACTGACATCAACAAATTTTTAATAGATGTCAAGAGTATAATAGATACTCGGTGGAACAGGAAAAAAGAACAACTTGAGAGTATTAAGAGCTTTAATTGGCCTGTTGAAGATGATGTAGCAACATGGGATATACTGACAAAGCCTAAGAAGAAGAAAGTTGTTGTAGAGCACATTGATGTCATTGATGAAGAGTAAAGAAGACACCTGATCTCTGAGCATAGGGAGAATAACTACCTTGAAGACTAGTGTAGGTTAGCTTGGAATGACAGTCATTATGTCTCCTTGCAACTACATGAATTTATTCTAAATATCAACAGACAAAGGTGCCAGCTAGATGAATATTGAAGACCAAGTTCGGTTATAAATTGATTTTGTCTTTTCACCATCAAAAGGATTAACTGAATGTTTTGTCTTTTAATGTCCTTCAGATTTTCTTAGTCATCTGAAGCTTGTTTCATCCTTGATCTTTAAGGATTCCAAGATGACTAAGGCTGACTATAAATAGCAAGTTGTAAGATATTGTAAAGATGGTAAAATCAAAACTGTGAGGCAGGAATTTGAATTGTGTCTAAGTTTTTAGTTTTTATTCAATTTGAATGTATTGAAATCAAGATACTATTAATAAAATACAATGGAATTTCAAGTCTCATATCATTGATGTCTTTTTGCATTTACATTCAGCTCTTGTATGTTTAATTTGTAAAGCATTTTAAATGTCCCAATTATAAATTAACTGTGTTGTTATTTGTGAGTTGCTTTCAAGGAGGGTTTAAATCTTGCAAATAGTTCCAGAGAGTTAGGGTTTTATGTAGGAATTTGATACAGGGGTTTTTGAGTGAGAGGATAGTCTGTAAGGCATTCTATCTGAGACTTTACATGTGTTTTAATTAATTGTCTGTGGTGAATGTATGTTTTATTATGACTCTATGGCCTGGGATTAGGCACTAGTCAAATTCTGAAGAGTAGTTATTATCATCACATCAATCAAATATTGAAAATCTTTTACTTTCTATTATATAGAATATATATGTTTAGCTAATTGTATTGAGAAATATAGTTCATCATAGTGATTCCTTGAAGAGAGAATCAATAGGTTATCCTTCCTAAGTCTAGTACTATAAAAATAAGAAGGATGAATGTCCTTATTTTACTGATAATATCTCTTGCTTAAGCTTATGGTTTGGCATGTTAAGTTCTACACATAGTTAATAATGTTTATCAGTGGGATGGGTAGTTAACTGTTGTAGTTCAATACAAGAGTGAATTAGTCTTTCCATTGTTAGATTTGTTGAAAATCAGTAGTCTATTGAAGGTGCACTCACCTGGGTTTATGGAGCCCAAAGTGTAGAAGGATTTTATCCTTGTTAATTATTCATTTCCCTGTATGAATATGAATTGGGAATCAAATATTCAAGGAGTTATTATTATTATATATTGATTCTATAAGAAAAAGTGCTAATAGGGTGAAAGAGATCTTCTTGTTAAATAGTTGGGGGACTATGTCTTGCGTTGTCATATAAAGCTTTTCTAGGAAAAACTGGTCAAAGCCATTATGCAATATTTTACACTTGAGGATCACTATACTAGGTTTTATAATTTCCACTTTATGCTTGTTAATCACTTCTACTAAAAAAGGAAAATATCTTTCCCCTACCTTCTTCTCAAATCTCTGGGTAATAGCATTATGGAAAACATGAAGAGTACAGAGAAACCTATTCTTCATGATGGGCTTATTCTACAAATCTCTGAGTATGCAAAATTTAAGCTATAGGATAACACCCAGGTTATTGGCTCAAATAGGGAGAAGAAGGGAAAAGACCTATGGTTAATGAAATTAGCACTCCAAGAAAAAAGAGGAAGGCCAAAGCTAACAATGTCTTAGCAGATCCTGCTAAGATTCTCACAAAGGAGGTTGGTATGGACACAGATAATGAAACCGGGGCTAAGGAGGAGGATGAAAAAGGTGTAAGGGTGAAGTGGCTAAATTCCTCTCTAAGGAAGGAGGTATGGATACTGAGGATGATACTGATTCTCAGGATAAGGGTGTTATGGCTCCTCTCAAGAGATGGATAGTGATAGCAATGTTAATATAGAGGACATGGACATGGAAGGACCTAAAGACAACAAGGCACTGGAAGACACTAGTACCCATGGCGAGGTGCATACTACCTCCCCAGCAAAGAATAATAGTGAGTCCAGCCTGAAGTCTAAAGCGAAGGTTACTCCCGACAATACTCTTATTATGGTGAACTGTGTTGACTCTTAGTCTAAAAAGGGTATGCTCTCCAGGGATAATTTTGAGAAGATTGAGGTAAATAAAAAAGAAGGGAATGATAAAAAGGAACAGAGAATGTTGGAGGCAGCCATGATAATGAGACAGTGAAAAGCCAAGAGCCCATAAGATTTATACATTTAGTTAAAGAGTGGGCTAAGATGGACTATCAGCTGAATTCCTGGCTTCTTAAAGAAATCAAAGATATAAATGGTAAGTATGATGAGCTCCAGGATAGGGTGAATAAGATTTCTCTACTCCTTGCTAAACCTATGACCAAGGCTACTAATGAAAATGAGATCCAGGAGGAAGAAGTGAATAAAAGGATGTTGGAGAAGCTAGAACTAAGGATTAATGAAGTGGTTAATTTCCGTCATCAGATGACTGAAATCCATATTCAGAGTATTGAAGACACTCTCAGCCTTATCATGAAAAATAACTATCAGGGCATGAAGGTGACTGACAAAAACTTAAGGGCGCTGCTCTCGGTGCTAGATGTGAACACTACTCCCATTACTATGGAAGATGATATTGCTACAGACTCTATCATTGTTGGCCCTGGGACTCGTACTAGAGTGAGTGCAAAAAAGATGAAAACCGGTAGCACAAAGGAAATAAAGTATCTCATAGAGGCTATCGACAAATATAAAATGGTGATTGTTGACTCTGTGGAGATTATGGAAAAAGAGACCTAACTGTGTTGTTTTTAGGGCTTGTAATCTTTTCATCAGTTTAGCTTCTTTTGTTGGAAAGATTGTTGGAAAGCCACAATAGAAACAATTGTTGTTTTGTCATTGATTTCAAAGCTTAACTGGTGAGACTATTGCTATCTATTTGAGTACCATATCTATTTATTGATGAAGGAGATTTAACAAGAAGACCAAGTGGAATGGTTGTTTTATGAGAAATCACAAGGGTACTTGATCTATTTGGCACACTGGAAAAGTAATGTGTTGTTTATCTTTTGATGACAGTTTACTGTGTACATTTTATGTCGAGCGAAGTCAGTGATGACCGAGCACTAGTAAATTGTCAAGGAAACTAGTGTTGACTCAGCTAAAGAACACAGTGTTGGCCGAGCAATAGTATATTGGTAATTATTGAGATTTGAGATCTCTAGCTGACATAATTGATTTTATTGGGATATGTAAAGTTAATTAAGGATAAACACATTTGGTCCACACTATTTAAATTCACAGGTAATCGTAATTAATGCATGGATCAAAGGTTTAATTAGTGATTGCTTTGGAGAAGTAAATTAAATGTAAATATGAAAAGATCTGTTGGATCTAACCTAACCTAAGATCTATGATCTTGATTAAGCAGAAAAATATTTATCTGACCTAGATGAAGAGGCATATGATAACCTTAAGGGGTTATTCATGAAGTGTGTAAGAAGTGTATGCAAGAGGATTGCATGGTTAATTGACTGGTTGGCATGATCTAGCAGAGAAGGATGAATAGAGAAGAAGAGAGCTACAAGAGAGATTGCTTGATGGATTTCCAAGTAGATCTGAAGATTGAAATGAGAATGGAGGCCACTCAATGAATTAGCATTAGAGCTGAATTAGATCTGGATTTCCAAAGTAAGTTGTATGTATCAGATCACACTTTATAATTACTTTCTAACCATTGTATCAGTCAAAATCCTTTAACCAGGTTGACCTAAAAGTCATTGTATAAATCCTTTAAGCAAGGTGACATTCAGGTGGAATGTTCTAAGTCCTCTAACAAGGCCACTCCTGACAGGGTGATTAAATCCTTTAACCAGGTCACATTTAGCAATGTGTTTTTGTAACCTTTAACAAGGTTGGCTCCTAACAAAGCTCACTTCAGAAGAGTGAAAAATTGATAGCATGTTATTGGTGGTTTTTCCCATATTGGGTTTCCACGTTAAATACTGGTGTCAACTTATGTGAATTTTTATGTTGTGTTTTACTGTTAAGTTTCTACAAGTTGATTACATCTAAATAGTAAACTGCATATGTATGTTGTTGTTTTATGTTATTGTTGCTGAGAAGATCTGAGTTGTTCAAATTGGTATAAAGTTTAAATGGGCACATCTAGACCTGAGGATAACTGATTCACCCCCCCCCCTCTCAGTTATTCTAAATCCATTCTAACACTTTTTGCTGGTAGTTTGTGTTGGGTGGTCTCTATTGTCTCCATCTTTTTCCCCCAAAAGTTGTTTTTTGTTGTCTTTCCATTTTTTGTGGTGTTGTTTCCTGCATATCTTTCTTTCTAAATTGTACAGGGTTACGGTTCCCTTCAAAAATTGTTTTAACATCAATCAAAAACTTTTCAGTTGCAGAGCTTATGATGGAATTGTCTGCAAAAATTTAGATTGAGTTGCACATCTTGAAGGTGTTGCAAGACAATTGGGACAAGACTTTATCTCAAATTTCGAAGGTACATTGTGATTTCCTTTCATATTTTGGTATTACCTTATAGATATGATTTTTGGCATTTGTGTCAAAAACAAGGGGGAAAGATAGGATATATATGAGGAAATACATGTACAAAGAGAAGAGGAAGATATATATATATATATATA
>MU225447.1:4068831-4089720 GCA_018584345.1 Thuja plicata
AGATATATATATATATATATATATATATATATATATATATATATATATATATATAGCAGAGTTACAAAAATAATTTTAGAAAACCAAAAACATAATCAGTTGCAACCAAGTTGTAGATCAGTTGTCAAAATAGAGCAAGTACACAAGCACATGGTAAGGGGGAGTTTTGACTTAGTAGTTTGATCAGAATATTTTATGTGATAAGTGTTTTTGTCACTAATGCCAAAGGGGGAGATTGTAGAACTTATGGAAAGACATGTTGTCAATTAGTGCCAAAACACTTAGTCATTTATCCATAGTCATTTATATGGATATAGTGTTGACCAAGCTAGAAGCTTGAAGTGTAACCCAAGCAGTTGCAGTGTCAACTGAGTAGTTAGTTCCAAACAGTATCACCTGATTCACCTAGTGTCAACCGAGTGCCAGAGTTGCCAGTTCACTGTGTCGCCTAAGTGTTAGTATATCACCCGAGTGGATTACTGGACCCGAGTATCAACATTGGGTTGACTTAGCACATATTGTTTGATACAAATTAAATATGTTAAGTAGCCGACTTGTGAGGGTAGTTGGTTTGGATAGATATATATGTAAGATACTTTGTTTATCCAAATATAGCAGTAGAAGAATGAGTATGGATATGTGAATATGAAGTGGCAGATTGATTAGAAGACTACAACAGTATAAAGGAACAACAAAGACTCATCTATCAAATTCAGGTGATCATTATTACTTCAAAGGATCTTATTTAGAAAATCAGAGTTGCATATTAGATCAATCACTTGTTCATCCTAACAGGTGTATCAGTCAAAATCCTTTAATAGGGTGGAATTAACAGTCCTTCACAAATCTCCTAACAGAGTGCATACTTTATTGTAATGTATAAATCCTTTCACAAGGTGGACCTAACAGTCCTTATTGCTCCTAATAGGGCAGGCCATCACAAGTGGTCAATTGTAAGCCTTAATCGGCCAAATTTATTACTGCGGTACTTAATCTTGTGGGTTCTATCCCTACCCTAGTTTTACTTTCTATTTGGAAGGTTTCTGGGTAACCAAATATTGTGTCAAGTGTTATGGATATTTATTTCTTTTTTGTTCCATGCATGCAATTAGATTAGTCATTCTAACAAAGGATAAAAGAGAATAAGTTTTATTGGTTCCTAATTCACCCCGCCCTCCCCTCTCAGTCACCCAGGAAGACCATGTTTATATAACTTAGCTATTGTGAGAATGACAAGAAACTTCCATGTGTTTTTCATTCACATGTATTGTATAGTTGATGTTTTACATATTAGTTGTAGCTATAGATTTGCATGTTTAACCTACATTGGAGGAAGAAAATTGGGTCCAAATACATAGTGTACCTCAAGGAATACCTCCATTTGAGGTTATAATTATTGGTAACTTGAAAATTTGAGAGTAGTAAATATGTAGCTAGTATGGTCAAAGTGCACAAATATTGTATATTTTGTAGATAAGTGTACAAGTGATAAGGATCTAAGTTTGGAGGATATTGAATACCACATTGAACATTAAAATAAAACTTTATTATTATGGGAGATTGAGAACATAAGAATTCTCACCAATTTCATGAATATTGTATGCATAATAGCATAAAGTATTCATCTTCTAGTGTGGACCCCTTCAAGCATTCTTTTGAAAGATGTAAATAGATTTTTTCAATGATCTTGAAGTTTATGTCACATTACTCTTTATATTTTTGCTAGTATGAGAGGATTGCTACACATATTAGTGAACAATCTGATTGGGTTGGAATAATTTGTATTCTTCATTTACTTCATGTTCTTGTGTAGAAATCCAAGTGTGGTTATGTGAAATAATAAATGTCAAGGTTTGTTGTATGCTTAAACCTAAAACTTGTCTAGAAAGGAATGCCTAGTTGAATTGTGCAAATATCTATTGTAGGAACACTAGATATTAAGTAGGTAATCCCAAGTGGGTTAGTGTGTATGGATGTAGGTGTGTAGTAGTTGTTGAAGTTTAAAATTTACTACCTCCACATGATCATAAATTTGTAAACAAAATGTTGTGAACTAATCTTATTGGGTATATAGAAAAAATAATAGAAAATATTAAAAACACTAAAAGCATAGTCTATAAATCACGTATATCCTCACATTATCATGTATCATAAAATTTTACACAATATCTCTAAGGATTTGTGAGAAGGGTATCTTCCCACTCTTGTGTTTCCCATCCTTCTCTTCAAGAAACTTGATATGTTTGGAGAACACTTTTCTTTTTAGGCACTTCCACATTACTCATCTTATTTTCAATCTTTTTTTGCCTCCCTTCAAATGTAGGTAAGTACTCCACTTATCCATTCTTGAAGACCTCTCGAGTAAGCATTTATAACTATATCAAACTTTCAACCAACAAGTGGTATTCAACAAAAAAAATCATTTGAAACTACTTAGCACTATATGGGACAAAGAGTTTCTAGAAAAACCCTATTGTTTAAGCTTCTTAAATCAATATAATTTAATTTCAAAACCCAAACTAGTTTGAATTTACGTGCAATATTTTTATTGATTTTTTTATATGAGAGAGTTCTAGTTAAAATATTTTTGCCTAAAACTATCTATGAGGCAACCTAACCTCTCTTTTGGAGAAAAATCAACAAAAAATCAATTTCAACTCTCTATTTCTTCAACTAAAGATACTTCCATTAAAATATGAAAATATCATTTTTTGTAGAATTCAAAGTCCAGAAGTTTTTTTCATAGTTTAATTAGTTTCATTATATTTAAAAAAAATTAATTGGGGGAAGCTTACTATAAAAAAATACAAGGCTAACTAGGAATTTAAAAATAAATAACAATATATTACTTTTTAAAAAAAATATAAAATTCACTAAATTTAAATAATATATTATTTAAATTTAGTGAATTGTATATTTAAACAATATATTATTATTATAAACATCCAACTATCTAAGCCCACTTTGCAACTCCTGCCCAACAAACTTGAAATTCAACATGCACATGCTCGTTGTCACTAGGGAGGGTTCTACCCCCCTCTACTTGACTCTCATCATAACATAGGAGAAATGCTCTCTGGGACCCCTTCTATGGACTCCACATATTTTCATGGGGATTCTATCTAATCTTTTGCAGCCCCAAATGACCTTTGTGGGGATCCCTTATGCAATCATGATAGTGAGAAATGCAATGGTGAGACCCAATAAAATAAATGGAATGTGCATTGTTCAATGGGACCAATGGGAATGAAGCCTACAATATCATGCCAAAATATGTTAGAATGGAGGAAGGAACATAAATCTGGCTACTAGACGTGATTATGGACAAGATTTTCTCTTCTAGGAGCAATGCATTAGTTGGAAAGTTCTTCTCCTTCAAACCAAAAATAAACATGGTTAGAAGATGGTTAGAAACTAAATGGAAATTGAAGGGTAATGTCTCTACCAGTGTCATGCCCAATAGCCTTTTCAAATTTATGCAAGAAGAGAACTTGATAAAGATTCTATCTGGTTCCTAGGCATATAGGAAGCATTATTTGGATTTATCTAGATGGAAATCAAATTTTGACCTAATGATTAATCTCAATAGGATGACTCCTGTTTGTTTCTTCATGCCTGGTCTTCCAACTCAAATTCTGGGATGATTAGATCTTCATATAGGTGGGAAACAGCTTTGGGAACTATGTGTCCTCTGATGCGGTGACTCAAGTGGGATCCAGGTTAGATTTTTCTCCCTTCTATGTTAATGCTAAAATTAATAAGACTCTTCCTAACTTTATTTCCCTACAATACAAATGGGGAAAGTGGACTCAAGCTCTAGTTTATGAAAATGCAACTAGTTATTACCAAAGATTCTCTAAGCCAAGTCATGTTTTTGTTGATTGCAAAGCTTCTGCAGCAAAGGAACCTAACTTGAAAAAAAAACCTCCTCCCCTTCACGCATTATTGAGGCTTGATGGGAGATAGGAGACTCCTCGAGGGTTGAATATTATCCATTTATGGATGGTTTTTTGAACCTTTTAAATTCACCCAATGGTTCCCTTGTCCTGGAGCCTAGTATGGCTCAAAAGGGTACAATGAATCCAAATGATAATAGAATGATGATAAGGACTTATAATTTATAGGAAGGATAAATTGACTCCATTCCTAGGATGGGTCAGGCATAGCCTAGTGTGATTGATCAAACCCCCTCTCCCCATATGGAGATTTGTGAGAAAGAAGCCCAAATAAGGGAAGATCAAGTGAAAACAGACTTAATGAAAAACTATGAAATGGGTACCAAGGACGATAGGTTTCCCCCTTAAAAGACTTTAGTAGGCCTATGATACTGTGGTGTCCTCTTGGAGGATAGGAGTGTATTTCACTCCCTAGTGACTGAAGTGCAAAAATATAGTTTTGATGCAGGAGAATCCTTGGGTCGTTGGCAATCTTGCATCACCCAAAAATATTTCCTTTTCAGTTCTATTCTTGTTAGTCTATTTTGTGTTTTGATCAACAATCCTTTTAGTTGGTTCCTTATCCCTTGTGATCCAAATGAAATGTTTTGGGATTCATGGTAAATCTATGTTTGGCTTCACATCTCGATACATTCTTTCACGATGGAGATTTATTAAGTTTGGGTCTTGTTCTTCTTTTTCTCGTGATCAGATTGGGTTTTCTAATCTTTGAATTTGTTCCATGATTGGTGAAGCTTATTGGATTTTCCTACATTCATGGTCAACCTCCTTGTGTGATTGCATGGAATTTAATACTTATTTGTAGGAGGTCTTATGGATTTAGTTCCTGACCTATATGTTGTAAAACATTTTCTTCATTCTTGGAGAGTGTGATCCTTTTGGTCAACTTGTGGCTTGGATCTTGTATATATTTGTAGTCTTGGTTCCTTAGTTAGGTAGCTTAGTGATGGGTAGTAGTTCAGTAGTAACTTAGTGGATTTCTGATTGTAAGCATGCATTTATTGAATGGAATGTAAGATGGCATGTTGTTGGGAATGTATGATGAAAATCCTTGATTCTGGATAATAAGAAGGTATGCGAGGCATGTTGATTGTTCATCATTGAGTTCTTCATGATTTGGAATTGGGTTTTTCCACTGTGTTGACTCTTGCTGCATATTTAGACCATATCCATTGGGAAAGCTCCTTCCAAGACTATGTCAGATGGTATTAGAGTGAGGTTTGTTCTTGTAGATAGAGTTCCTAAGCTTGTGAAGCCCTAGTTGTGTTTATTGTGAGGTGGTAGAGTGTAGATCTAACTCATGGATGTAGAGGACTTGTACAAGGGGATCACTACGGAGATTGTTGTTGGTTGAGGACTTTTGGAATGTTGGAGGTAGGTTGCAAGTGTGTCTAATAGATTTTTGAGTGAAAGGAAATCGACACCTTGTAATCATATTGTCAAAGCTGAGATAGTTGCACTTGAGGATTGGAAAGATGTCTCCTAGAAGGATAAACCATAGAAGGTTGGAACAAATGATGTAAGAATTCAGAAATGAGATGAGGATTGAGGTCATAAATGTGTTGAATAGATTGTGAAGGAATCCTGAGACTGAAGAAGAATATGTTGAAGATCTTGAGACCGTAGACACTGAGATCCCTGCAGAAAAGGACAAATTATTGAGAGTTATGGCACAATTAGGTAAGATTCATAGGATGGATGTTTCTTCTTTCACTAGTTCTTTGCATCCTAAGGATTTGATAGATTGGATTGGAGAATTAGAAGATTAATTTGAGCTAGAAGATATCAGAGAGCCATAAAGGGTTAGGTTAGCACAAACTAAGTTGAAAGGTCATACTACAATATTGTGGAAATAATTGTAGAAAGATAGAGAGGAACATGGTGAAAATAAAATCACTAGATGGAAGGTAATGGTTGCTAGCTTAAAAGATGAATTCATCCTTGGGGATATGAATTAGATTTGTTTAAGAAATTATAGAACTTAAAGTATAAAGATATGAGTGTGAAATAATACATAGTAGAGTTCTATAGGATGACTATCAGATCTAGACACCAAGAAGTATCTAAGGAGAAGGTGGCTAGGTATGTTAAGGGTTTGGGATTTAACATTTAGGATGAGTTGAGTATGTTGAGGATTACTTCAGTTGAGTATTCTTATTAGTATGCATTGAGGGTGGTAATATTAGTTAAGGAGAAGATAGAGTAACCCTAGATGAAGGGAGAAGCAAGCTAGCAACAATGGAAAAGAGAAGAAAACCATTAAAGTTGAACCCGATTAGAGAATACCTAGAAGAGTAAATGGTAACAAGGAATTCAAAGGTACTTGTTTCAAATGTGGTGGCTTAGGGAATAGATATTTTTAATGTTATGAAAGATCTATCAAGAATAAGGAAAAACATAATATTGTGGCACATGAGGAGGAAGCTACTGATGAACTTGAGGAAAGTGTGGAAGAACCTGAGATAGGAGAGTCTCTTATGCTTAGGAGTGTCATGTTGAGTAATAAGCAAGCTTAACCTATAAAAAGGAGGAATTTGTTTAGGATTTTCTGCAAATCAAGAGGTAAATGTTGTAAGCTTTTATGGACTGTGGTACTACTGATAATTTGGTCTCAGAAGAGATTGTGCAAAAGCTTGGATTAAATAGATGTAAACATCCTTGTCCTTATGGGATAAGTTGGTTTTTAGATGTATACATAGTGGAGGTGAAAGAAAATTGTTTGGTCAACTTCAACATTGGGCCTTATAGAGATGAGGTATTGTGTGATGTGGTATTTATGAGTGTTTTTCATTTTATATTGGGTAGACCTTGACAATTTGATATAGGAGCTATTCATGATTGCAGAAGAAACTTGGTCACAATAGAGAAGAGTAGATAGAAGTTTACTTTGGTACCTTTGAGGGAAGTAGAGGGGAGGAGTGCAAGAAATTTGAGCATGGTGAAGAGTTATTGTTCAGTTAAGTAGCATATAGAAGCTAGTGTGAATTGAAAGAAGGATCTTGAAGGCAGATTTGATGACGGAAAGTTGGTATCAGACTGTAAAAAGGGTGAAGGGAAACAACATAAGACATTAGTTTATGATTAGAAGAATACTTGTAATAGAGTTAAATTAGTTATGTAAAGGAAAGGAGGTAGTTATCTGAGCTCTGATGTTGATAGAAGGTATGACAAAGGGAGTACAGAGAAGAGTAAGTTGGTGGATTTGACAGAAAATAGTGCAGAGGTACAGTGACAAATTATAGTAAACAAAGAGAATGTTTGGATAAAACAAAAGCATGGGATTTATGTTCCATGTCTTGTCAAATGTTCATAAGTTTATCTTATGGAATTTTCTATTTTTACCTGGGGTGTCTGATGTGGGAGCATCCTTGGGTTGTTAGCAATCTTGCATCACCCAAACAAATTTCCTTTTCAATTTTGTTCTTATTAGTTTTTTTTGTGTGTTTTGATCAGCAATCCTTTCAATTGGTTCCTTATCCCTTGTGATCCAAATGACATGTTCTGGGCTTCATGGTGAATCTATATTTGTCTTCGCATCTTAATACACTCTTTCCTAATGTATATTTCTTAAGTTTGGGCCCACTCTTATATGTTCTTCATGTTCTCACAGTTGGATTGGGTTTTCTGATCTTGAAAGTTGTTTCATGATCGCTGAAGCTTATTGGATGTTCCTACATTCATGGTCAACCTCCTTGTGCAATCACATGACATTTCATTCTTATCTGGAGGAGTTATTATGGATTTAGGTCCTGACCTATATGTTGTAAAATGATTTCTTCATTCTTAGAGAATGTGATCCCTTTGGCCAAACTGTGTCTTGCCATCTTGTATATATTTGTAGTCTTGGTTCCTTAGTTAGGTAGCTTAGTGAGGAGTAGTAGTTTAGTAGTAGCTTAGCATCTAGTATGGATCTAGAATTTTTATTGTAAGCATGCATGTATGTCGTGGAATGTAAGTTGGCATGTTGATGGGCATGTATGATGTAAATCCCTGATTCTAGGTAATATGAAGGCCTGCAAGACATGTTGATTGTTCATTATTGAGTTATTAATGATCTAAAATCAGTTATTTCTATAGTTTTGACTCTTGTTGCATGTTGGAAAATCTCCATTGGGGAAGCTCCTACCATTACTACATCAAGTTTATACTTAGAAAGAGGAAGTTCAAACTGGATGATTTTCACCCCCTCTATTTTGAGTCTAGTAGAAAAATAAATCTCAATTGATTGTGATAGTGATGGTGGTATAACTAAGAATGTTATTGTCACTCCAGAAGCTAAAAATCATATCTCTCACCTAGAGCGTCAACTAGTGCGGGGAACAAAAAGGAAGAAGAATGGTTAACATAGAAAAATAAGACTCGAGCTAAGAAGGTGGATGTAGGATCTAAAAGAAAGATAGGGTGGCTTTTAGTGATATTAGCGAGGCAAAGGGAGATCACTAGGGAAATTATCAATGAAAGGAAGTTTACCCTAGATGCTAACACAAAAAATATGAAATGAATTTCCTTTCAATGAACATGAGAGGAATAAATAGTCCTCAAAAGAAATATGCTTTTAAAAATTGTATCATGGAGCCAAAAATTGACATTCTTTTACTCCAAGAAGGAAAAATGGCTACCAAGACCTTCTCTATGATTGCTGATAGAATTTGGTTAAGATCTTCCTTATATATCAGTGAAGCTGGAGGAGCTTCAAGAGGCGTGGTAACAATGTGGAACCCTAATAAAATTAAAGGTGATGTATTTTTTTTCCTATAATTTCCTTGTGGTGACCTTCACCTTGGGGAATTGTGTTTGGCATCTTTGTAATGTTTATGCTCCTAACACCTGATCTAGTAAGAAGGTTGTTTGTGATGAGATTTTTTCTTTAATCCTTGATGATTTGAATTCACTATGTATGGTATTTGGGTACTTGAACTCTCTATTGTTCCCCTCTAAGAAGATGGGAAGCTTAATAGACTACTCTAATAACATGACTGATCTATCTAATTCTATCTACACGATTGGTATTTTTAATATAGATGTAGTGGGACATCCATCTACGTGGTCAAATAATATGAAAGGTGACCATCTAATATAGGTTAAATTAGATAGATTCCTTGTTTTTTTTGAAGGTGACATTAGTTGTAATGCTTCTCTTAAGTCCCTCCCAAGAATTGTCTCAGACCATAACCTCATACTGCTAAATCGGTTTGATAGACCCCTGTGTGGCCCTCTCCCATTTTGGTATGAGATCATGTGGGCCTCGCACCCAGATTTTAAAGCATATATCTAGAGTTGGTGGAACACCCCCAACTAAGGTTCGACCATCTACAAAGTTTCCTAGAAGTTGAATTTAATAAGAAAACAAGTTAAAGACTAGAATAAGTTTACCTTTGAAGACATATTTACCTAGAGAAAAGAGATTAATTCTAAGCTTGAAAGTGTACAAAATCTGATGGATTAAAGTAACTATTCCCATTCCCTTCACAAAGAGGAGGAATATTGGAGGAAGAGGTGGAAAGATAACCTGATAAATGAAGAATTCTACTAGAAGCAAAGATCGAGGGTGCAATGGCTTAAAGAAGGGGATAAAAACTCTACTTTTTTTCATAGCTCGGCTTGCAGACATAAAAGGAGAAATAATACAAAGAGCCTTATAGATGATTAAAACCAAGAAGTCACTAATGAGTCCCATGTTGGAGATATGGTTGTTCAGTATTTTAAACAAGTTTACAGTGATACCGGGGGTTTGAGATCACTAGCTTTAGAGTATAAGCTCTTATGTTGTCTTTCAAATGCTCTTAGGGATGAGGATAATAATCAGATTTTGGCTCCTATTTCTAAAGAAGAATTTATGACTAATGTCTTTTCTATGGGTGTCTATAAAGTCCCAGGTCTAGATGAATTTCTCCCTGATTTCTTCTAGGAATTATGGGATATTGTGATCTATGATGTTACGATGGTTGAAAGAGACTTTTTTAGGACAAGGAAGTTTCTCTAAAAATTGAATAACACTTGCATTTCTCTTGTCCCCAACATACAGGAGCCTAAAAAGATGACTGATATTAGGCCTATTAGCCTTTCCAACACTATTTACAAGGTTTTATCTAAGGTGTTCGTGAACCAGATTAAACCTTTTTTGGACAATTTTATCAATTTTAACCAAAAAGACTTCATCCCTAGAAGAAAAATTCTAGATGCAGTGATGTCCACATATTATATTATCCACTCACTGGAGAAGTTTCGTATGTCAGGTATGATTCTCAAACTTGATATCTGAAAGGCATATGATAGAGTTAGATGAGATTTTCCTTTTAGAATTATTGAAATACTAGGATTTAATCAGAAACTATGTAACCTCATAAGGGAATGTGTACGAGCTGTAAATTTTTCATTCTTAGTGATGGAGTCCCCAGGGGTTTATTTAAGGCTAATATGGGGATTAAACAGGGTGACCCTTTGTCACCTTATCTATTTATTATGCTTGTTGACATCCTCGGTAGGAATATTTGTATATATGACAAGTTCTAAGAAATTACAAGGGGTTAAAGTTGTCATTACTTTGCCCCCCTTTGTTCTGCAATGATTTGTTGGAAATACTATTCTATTTGGGAAAACCTCAGTTGTGGAAGCTATGGAATTGAAGATATTTCTACTGGACTATGCTAGGGCATTAGGCCAACATATCAATTATGAGAAAAATAGCATCTATAATTTTAACATAAAGGAATAATTTCACAATATAATTAATATCTTAGGTTGTCAATGTGCACCCTTCCAGACCTTGGTCTCTCACTCACTGTGAAGGATGTCACTCCTACTTTTTGGAATTTTGTACTGGAAAGAATGCATAATAAATTGGTTGGATGGAAAGGCAAGTTGTTAAGTAGCACAGGAAAACTATAACTCCTTGTTGCCTCATTATAAGGTATCCCTATTTACTTCCTTTGCATCTTTTAAATATCCAGCAACATGGCAGACAAACTTGAAAGAATACAAGGAACATTATTTTGGAGTGGAGTGGAAGAAAAGAAGAGATTGGCTTTGGTTAATTAGGATATTATTTGTAGACCAAAATACCAAGGTGGGCTAGGAATAAGGAAGTTGTCAATTCACAATAAATCCCTAATTGCTAAAATGGGATGAAAATTGGCCCTTAAAAAGGAAGACTAGTGTAACTTTATGAGGGTCAATACCTCAACTTTGATAACTTTTATAGAATCCTTTCCTCAAATGGCTACCCCTCGGGAACAAAAATATGGAATAATTGTTAATCAACTGATGAATACCTGATGGAGATGATGAAGACTGAGTGATACCGAGCATCATGATTATAGAAATGGTTAGATCAGTTGTTGTTTCGTCATTGATGTCAAGCAATTGATTAATTAATTTTTATTATGTTACCATATCTTAAGAGGAGAAGTTAAATGGGTGACAAGTACATATCAAAAAATGATGATATATTTGTTTTCTATTATATATTTGATGTTATCAAATCAGTACAATTGATTGATCAAGTCAGAAAATGCAGAGTTAAAGTTACAAATGAAAGAGTTACTTTACCGAGCTAGACTAAGTTAGTCAATAGAATATTATGTGAGTCGGTCACAGTTACCAAACACCGAGTGAAATTCAAGCACAGAGCACTGAAGATGAGTTATACATCGAGATGTGAATGAAGTCAGTTACCAAGTTGCAAAGCAAGTTTTACCGAGTACGGGATATTGATAATAAATGATGATAAGATTGAATTTTATGCAAAGCAATGATGAGATAGATGACAAAATGAGTTAAATGAATATTTTTAGAAGATCGACGAACAGGAAAATTCAATGAGAATATCTAAGGTGAAGATCAAGTGGTTTAACTAAATTGTGAAGAGTTCCAAGGTAAAATTAATATGGTTTACCGAGTTGTTATTTATGAAGAAGATGATCGAACGAATGAGTGTAAATGAAGGAAAATAAAATTAAGGAGATTAAGAGGAAAAATTATGTCTATAAAGAATTAAAAGTTAACAAATAAAAATAGAGGCTAGCAAATTGAACAGAGAAGAAGAAGAAGCTGAAGAACAACATTTACCAAGAAGAAAAAGGAAACAAAGATTGAAGAATGTACAATCTAAGAAAGAGATCAATGGAGTATGTGATGCCAGTATTCAATTGAGCATAAAGGATCTGACACAAGAAAAGATAGTTTCTATATTTATAGATCAAAGTTTATTGTTTCTTATTACTATTTTTAAGAGAGAAGTCTCTTAACCGAGTGGATTTAACCGTCCTATTTGTAAAACTTAGACTTAGGTGATATTCCAAAAGAGTGTTTAAAGACCTCTAACAAGGCCACTCCTAACAGGGTGAAGATCTTAACATATTTGAGGTAAATCCCCTAACAGGGTCACATTTAGCAAATATGTTTGTAATCTTTAACATGATAAGTTCTTAATTGAGAGTACTTCAGAAGGGTACATTTTTATTGTGGGTTATAATTCCCACAGAGGTTTTTCCCAAATTGGGCTTCCTCATTAAATATGGTTTCAACCAAGTTAAATTTGGTGTCAACATAGTTAAATCTGGAGTTATCTGATGTTGCTAAGTTTTAATGTTTGATTTACATATATGAGATGTCTTCTTGTGTAAGTTAGTGAGTTATTTGGTGAATTGGTTATTTACTGTATTCAGTATTACTGAGTGAATCAGTGAGTTTAGTTTAAAGTGTTTAAGTTTTGATTTGTCTGATTCACCCCCTCCCCTCTTAGTGGACCAACAATTGGTATCAGAGCTAAGTTACACGGAAGTGATAAGTTTAAAAGGACTTAAGTCAATATCTAAAGATTTATAAGAGGGAAGCACCAAAGCTAAATAGGGATCATTTCTCTACATGGAAAAGTAGAATGAAGTTTCATGTGTCTAGAGTAGGAGAGTATGGACTTCACTTTCTTGATAATGAATATGTAGCACCAACTACTGCACCTATGACTATCAGTGAGCAAAGATAGAAACATGAACACACACAAGTAATAATTGAGATTTCTTCTAGACTTATCGACCAGGAATATGACAAACTTTATGGTTGCACCACTTCGAAACAAATATGGGATAAGCTTATTTTGACCTATGGTGGAGATTGGCATGTTCAGAAGGCTAAAGAAGAAAGATGTTTGAGAGGAAAATTTGACTCTATAAGGATGAAGGAAGGAGAGAACATAATACAGTACAGTACAAGATTTAAGGAGACTATTAATTATATCAAAGGAGCTGGTGGGATCATAATAGAGGATGATGTTACAAGCAATATGTTGAGAACCCTGGTAGCGATTTATGCTATTCATGTATCTGCTATACAAAAGCTAAGATCTATACCCTAGATGAATGTTTCACTGGATGCTACTATTGGTAAGTTAACTACATTTGAGTTAAATGATTTTGACAATAGTTTGCCTGCTACTTCTAAGATTGAATCTACATTTAAGTCTACTTTAAAGATTGGAAAAGCTAGGGAAGCTGCAGCTAGAGATGGATATTTGAGAAGTTCTAATGGGAAATTGTATAGTTGCACTGAAGGTCTTGAAGAGTTATTTACTGAATGTGATGAGAATGAAAGAGAATTTCAAGCTTTGTTGGCTAGAAGGCTACAAAGAGACAAAGGAAAATACCAAGGTAAGTTACCCTTGAAATGTTTTAATTGTGATAAAATGGTCACTTTGCATCTAACTATCCTAAGAAATATAAGGAGGAAAAGAAAGATAACATAGATAAAGACAAAAGAGAAAACACATTCAGGAGATACGGAGACTACAAAAAAAAAAGGTAAAAATTCTTGTCGTATTGCTAATGAAGGACTAAGTGATGATGATTCTTTTGATAGTGACGATGGAAAAGAAGTTGTTTATGTTTCTATAAAAGATTGTTCTGATGAAGAGGAACCAAGATCCCTAATATGAGAAGTAATTAAGAATAAAACATGGATTATAGATAGTGGTTTCTCACATCACATGGCTGGTGACACACTTAAGTTTATTTCCTTAGAAAAGCATGATGGAGGTCATGTTAGATTTTGTAATGATGTTCCATATCTTGTGAAAGCAAAAAGGTTCTATAATTCTACTGAATAACACAAGATGTGATGATTTTTATTGGGTTGAAGGATTAAAGTATAATCTGTTGAGTGTTGCACAACTAAACAATACAGGTCACCAACTGGAATTTCAATATGAAAAGGTGAAATTATTTGATGATAAGGATAATCTGATTGCTACTAGAGAGCAATCTAAAGGTGATTTATTTTATATTGATACTTCTATAAGAGTTGCTTGTTTTCTAAAGTTGAAGATATTTGGTTTTGGCACAAAAGGCTTTGTCATGTTAATTTTGACAACCTAATCAAAGTGAGTAAGAAGAGTAGAGTAAGAGGACTACCAAGATTAGAAAAACCTAAGAATGCTATGTGCAGAGAATGTCAGATGGGTAAGATGACTAAATCTAGTTTTTCAAGAAAAACTTACGTTACACAAAGGAATTTTGGATTTATTGCATATTGATTTATGTGGACCCATGAGGACTCAAAGTTATTATGGAGACAAATATTTAATTTTATTTGTGGATGATTATTCTAGAATGATTTCTGTAATTTTTTTACAAGAAAAATCTGATGCATTTCAAATGCTTAAGTGGTATAAGGCCCGAGTTGAAAAAGAAACTGGAAGACAATTGAAATGTCTGAGATTCGACAGAGGAGGTGAGTTTACTTCTGATGATTTTACATTGTTTTGTAATGAGAATGGAATTAAGACATAATTGTCAGCACCGAGGACACCATAACAGAATGGGATTGCCGAGAGAAGAAACATATCTATTGTTGATTGTGATAGGAAACTGATGATTAAAAAAAGAAGTTTCACAGAAATTTTGGAGAGAAGTGGTGAGTACTACTATTTATACATTGAACCGAGTACAAATGAAGAAAGATACCAACTTGAGACACCTTATGAAATCTGGTATGAATACAAACCTAATGTTAGTTACTTTAAAATTTTTGGGAGCAAATGCTATATTCTGAAAGATTCTAGAGAAGGAAAGTTTGATTCCAAAGGAGAAGAAGGGATATTCTTAGGATATTCTACAAGGAGTAAAGCTTACAAATGTTGGAACAAAGTTACTAACAAAATGGTGGAAAGTGAAAATGTAAGAATTGACAAATTTGCAGATAGGAATGATGAAGATAGAAAGAAGGAACCAAAAGATTATGAGAAGTTTGTATATGTTCAACTTGATGTTCATTATACCTTACCAAGAGCACCTACCGAGGAGGAACATGAACAAGGAGTTCCACAATCGAATGTTGATATTGAAGAACCAAGAGCTACCGAGCCTATTTTCGCAAAGTATGTAAGAAGGCACCATTCCCTAAGAAAGATTATTGGAAATAAAGATGTTGGAGTGGCAACTAGAAGGAAGGTAAGAGACAATACATGTTTGATATCTACATTTGAGCCAAATAAATTTAAAGAGGCATTAGATAATGAAGATTGGATGAAAGCAATGAAAGAATATTATGATCAAATTGAGAAGAAAAAGACATCGACATTAGTACCCAGGCTCAAAGATAAAAATGTTATTGGTACTAAATGGATATTCAGAAACAAACTAAATGAGAATGGAGAAGTTATTAGAAATAAAACTAGATTGGTTTGCAAAGGTTATGCAGAAGAAGAAGGTATTGACTATGGAGAGACTTTTGCACCTATTTCTAGATT
The DNA here is from genome assembly GCA_018584345.1 of Thuja plicata. Lineage (NCBI taxonomy): Eukaryota > Viridiplantae > Streptophyta > Pinopsida > Cupressales > Cupressaceae > Thuja > Thuja plicata. The sequence goes on from MU225447.1 coordinate 4,084,528, forward strand.
GGCAGGAGTTAGAATACTTCTAGCATATGCTTCTTACAAAGGATTCAAGGTATATCAAGTGGATGTTAAGTCTGCATTTCTTAATGGGATACTTGAAGAAGAAGTATACATTAATCAACCTGGAGGATTTATTGAGAACACAAAAAAGAACAAGGTGTGTAAGTTACATAACACTTTATATGGTTTGAAACAAGCACCCTGAGCATGGTATGAGAGATTGCACTATTATCTAATCAAAGTAGGATTTCAAAGAACAAGTGGTAACAATAATGTTTAATCTAAATGTGACAGTGATAATAAAGTTTTGATTACTGAAATTTTTGTTGACGATATTATTTTTGGAGGCAATGCCACTTTATGTAAAGGATTTGTTGATAAAATGAGAAAAGAGTTTGAAATGTCAATGATTGGAGAGATTAATTTCTTTCTAGGTCTACAAATACAACAAGTTACTGCAGGGATGTATATTACACAAGCCAAGTATATCAAAGAGATTCTTAAAACTTTTGGTATGGAAGATTCCAAGCCTGTTGGAACACCTATGGTTACTGGATGTAAATTATCTAAAGAGGATGAAACACAAGAGATGGATAATACTCTTTACCGATACATGATTGATAAATTGTAGTATGTTGTTCTCAGCAGACATGATATAGCACACACTATTGGAATTGTTGCAAGATTTTCTTCTAATCTGAAGGAAACACATATGTCTGCAGTAAAAATAATTTTGAGATATCTAAAAGGCACATAATAGTTTGGTTTATTGTATAAAAAATGAGGTACTTTTGATCTACAAGTCTACACTGAAGCAGATTAGGCTGGAAATGTTGATGACAAAAAAAATACTAGTGGAGGCACATTATTTCTAGGTGAAAGATTGGTTACATGGCTGAGAAAGAAACAAAGTTGCATTTAATAGTCTATTGCCGAGGTTGAATATGTTGCTTCTATGAATTTTGCAAATATAGTATGGATTAAGAAAATACTTGAAGGTATGCAAGAAGAGATCACAGATTTGGTTACTATTTTTGTGATAATACAAGCACTATTAATATATCAAAGAACCCAGTTATGTATTCAAAGAGCAAACACATTTCTATCAAGTATCACTACTTGAGAGAACAAGTTCAAGAGAAGAATGTGAGATTGGAATATGTGAATTCAAATGAACAATTGGCTGATATCTTTACAAAGCCACTATCTAAAGATGCTTTTGAGTATCTCAGAGGTAAATTAGGGGTTCTTCCCCTATCCAATGTTCACTAAAGAGCATGAGACATGTTGCATCAATTCTATATTTCATTAGAATATCTATTTCTGAATTGATGTTAGTATGACACACTTTAGGTGATTCCTGAAGTTGTGAAAATATTTTTGTGTGTAATGATTTATGAGTACATGTAAGGTATAATCCACTACTGGAACAAGTTTTTAGGAGTATGAATTTTTGGCATTGTTCTCAAAGAGGGAGAGAATGAATTGATGACATTTATCCTTAAGAGAGATATTGAGAAAGAATGAATTGCTAATATTTACTCATGAAGGAGATTCAGAATGTATGTTACAGAAACAAAAGATTTATCCAAGAGAGAGATTCAGATAAGAGATCAAAGTGGAAATAGAAATATCAACTCAAAGGGAGTACAGTTATGTATCTGAGAGTTGCCATCATCAATTTCTATAACACTGTTATAGTGCTTTCCATCAATGCCAAAGAGGGAAATTTTTGATCAACTGATGAATATCTAATGGAGATGATGAAGACCTAGTGATACCAAGTATCATGATTGTAGAAATGGTTAGATCAGTTGTTGTTTTTTCATTGATGTCAAGCAATTGATTAATTGATTTTTATTATGTTACCATATCTTAAGAGGAGAAGTTAAATGGGTGACAAATACATATCAAACAATGATGAAGTAATGATGATATAGTTGTTTTCTACTATATATTTGAAGTTATTAAATTGGTACAATTGATTGATCAAGTCAGAAATTGCAAAGAGTTAAACGTTATGACTGAAAGAGTTACTTTACCGAGCTACACTGAGTCAGTTGGTAGAATGTTATGTGAGGCAGTCACAGTTACTGAACATTGAGTGAAAGTCAAGCACTGAGCACCAAAGATGAGTTAGACACCAAGCAGTGAATGAAGTCAATTACCGAGTTGCAAAGCAAGTTTTACCGAGTATAGGATATTGATAATAAATGATGATAAGATCAAATTTAATGCGAAGCGATGATGAGATGGATGAGGAAATGAATTAAATGAATATTGTTAGAAGATTTATGAATAGGAATATTCAATGAGAAGATCTAAGGCAAAGATCAAGCGATTTAACTGAATTGTGAAGAGTTCCAAGAAAAGTACAAGTTTCGAGGTAAAAGTGATATGTTTTACAAAGTTGTGATTTATGAAGAAGATGATCGAATGACTGAGCACAAATGAAGGAAAATCAAATTAAGGAGATTAAGAGGCAAAACTATGTCTATATAAAGAATGAGAAATTAACAGAGAAAAATAGAGGCTAGCGAATTGAACAGAGAAGAAGAAGCTGAAGAACGACATTTACCAAGCAGAATAAAGAAACAGAGATTGAAGAATCTACAGTCCGAGAAAGAGATCAATAGAGTATGTGATGTCTGTATTCAATTGAGCATAAAGGATCTGACACAAGAAAAGGTAGTTTCTATATTTACAGATCAAAGTTTACTGTTGCTTATTAATATTTGTAAGAGAGAAATTTGTTAATCGGGTGGATTTAACCATCCTATTTGTAAAACCTAGACTTAGGTGACATTCCAAAAAGAGTGTTTAAAAACCTCTAACAAGGTCACTCCTAACAGGGTGAAGGTCTTAATATATCTGAGGTAAATCCCCTAACAGGGTCACATTTAGCAAATGTGTTTGTAATCTTTAACAGGATAAGTTCTTAATTGAGCGTACTTCAAAAGGGTACATTTTTATTGTGGTTTACAATTTCCACAAAGGTTTTTCCCAAATTGGGTTTCCTTGTTAAATCTGGTGTCAACCGAGGTAAATCTGGTGTCAACATAGTTAAATTTGGAGTTATCTGATGTTGCTAAGTTTGAATGATTGATTTACATAGATGAGATGTATTGCTTCTTAAGTTAGTGGGTTATTTGGTGAATTGTTTATTTATTATATTCAATATTACCGAGTGAATCAATGAGTTTAGTTTGAAGTGTTTAAGTTTTGATTTGTCTTATTCACCCCCCTCTCAGTGGACCAACAACAATATCCTCAAAAGTTGAAGCATTATAAAAGATGGTCTGAAATGGCAGATTGGTAATGGGAGGAAAATCAGATTATAGGAGGATATTTGGGTGGGGAACAAATCCCTAGCAAATAACCTAAACTTGAGGAATTTGATGGAGACCTCAAAAAGGTTTTTTGGTTCACAAGTTGTTGATTATACAACAACACTACTAAGATGGAAATATCTAACACAATGTTGTCATAACATACCTGAATTGATCCAGAAGGCTAATGAACTTCAAACAATTATTTGCTAATGGACAACTATGCATAACATAATTCTAACACAGGACAACCTAGTCAAAAGAGGTTTTCAACTTCCCAATAGATGCATTCTCTGTAAGCAAAGGGAAGAATCTATACATCACTTATTCTTGCATTTTCAATTTGCTAGACAACTTTGGCAAACTGTGATGAAAATACTTGATCTACCATGGATCTTTAATAGTGACATTCAACAATTTTTACTTGAATGGAGGAGCCCTACCCATAATCCCTTGTTGAGATAACTATGGCATCAAATACCCCATCTATTTAGGGAGACTAAAAAAATGGTAGTAGGTGTTTTTAGAACTATGTACAAACTACTAACATAAAACTTATCAATTACCAACTAGAAGCTCCCTGGCTACCACCTACACAGTGAGATAATAGAATGGCTAAGAATTGGAACCTGCCAATGACTTATGCCAAATTTGATAACACAAAGAGATTAACAAGAAAAAGAACAAGATGGAAACCTCCTATTGTTGGGCGGTACAATATTAACTTTGATGGAGCTACCAAATAGAGTAATGTTGTGGGAAGTATGGTGATCAGAGACTCTAAAGGTAATTTGATTTCTTCGTTTACAAGGAGCCTAAGTGGCCACACTACTAATCAAGTTGACTACATGACTTTATTTTGGGGATTTAAGATTGCACTCTCAATTGGAATTAAAACTCTTGATATCGAAGGTGATTCTAAACTCATAATTGAAGCCACAAAAGGGTCAATTAATATCAGCTAGTATGTGGAAGGAATTATGGAGGATATAAAACTCTTCTTTTGGGATTTGATTCATTTACTATAGATCACCTTTACAGGGAAGGCAATAGTGTGGAAGATATGATGGCTGCAATGGGTCTACCTATAGAGGGAATTAGATGTTGGGGAAATGAATAACACCTCCCAAGTCATGTGAAAACCCTTCTTTTGGGTGAAAAAACCTTTAATACGATGGTGAATGAGAACCACAATTAAAATTCTTTGGGGATTATTACTAAGTATAATCCTATTAAATAACAAGGGAAGAAATGTGACTTTGCGAAGAACAAAAGGGCAACCTTTGAGAAGTGGGATAGAAAATTTGAATTGGATGACTATGGTTAATAGGGTGTTGGCTGGAAATTGTGACAAATGTGTTGCCACCACTAAATAACTAGAAAAAAAACTATGGCCAGAGTCTCTAAGCTTGATAGAAAAATTGGTGGATTGGCTAGCAGAGCCTCTTCAATCATCATTTTACTACTCATTGCCACTATGGTCATATTATGAATACTGTTTATACTTTCTTACGCTTTAGCTGGAACATTATTACTAGTTGTCACTATGTTTACTGGGCTGGCCCTAGGTGGCCCTTTTATCATACTTTTAGTAGTTTAGATGGTATGTTGGATAGTAGATCTAGAGACATTAACTCCTTTTTGATGGTGTGGATGATCGATACTAGCTATTGTTTTTTATATTAGTTGCTAGCTTTTTGTTGTTAATGTGTTGTTACTGTTAAAACTATTGTTTAGATACCCTCAGGGCTTTTGTACTTAAGGGACAACACGCCAATTTTTGTTGCTTTAATATCGATTTTATTATTTTTAACTATTACCTTTTTCATGAGAACTATGACATTTTAAACACACACACACACACACA
>MU225447.1:4126957-4138870 GCA_018584345.1 Thuja plicata
TATATATATATATATATATATATATGTTTTAAATTTTCCTTTTCTCTCTCTTTTTTTTTAACTGTTTTGGTAACATAACAACAAAATAAACATTGAGAATATAGGTTTAATATGCAATTCTTAATTAAGCCCCCTTTTTTTTTAAATTTATATATGTTGAAATACAATACAATGGTTGGAAAGGAAATATATTAATGACACGGTTTTATCTCATTTTCTAATTTTCCATGCAAGCTAAGAGAGCATTCATTTAAGGAAAGTAGATTTTTATATAATTTCAATGAAACACTATGTCTTTTTGTATCTAAGTACTTAAGGGAAAAGTATAAAATTTAAACTAAAAGGTCAAAACGCAACTTCTGATTTTTATTATAGAATTTTGAAATAGTATTACACTAAGGATTTCCAAATACACATTTAAGAGGCTATTTAAAAAAAAACCTTATGGTTACATTTTCAATAAAGCAATGCTCATAAATATTAGACTCCTACAAGATGGTGCAATGAAAATTCTAGCCTTAAGGGCTTTTTACAATGCATTCTTTCTTTTGATACATGGCTAATATATAAATTTCTTGACCTTTACAAGACAAAAGTAACATGATGAGGTAAAACATAAACAGCTGCATTTTCTTTTCTTCCAAGCTCTTTTCAACTTCTATGTAACTTCAATCTTCAAATCTGCATTACAAAACAAGAACAAGGGGAAACTTGAAACCATGGGGCAGCTCTCCACCCAACCTGGGCCTCTTATGAGGCCACCCCCAAGCTTGGGGAACCAAACAAAGGTGGGGAAAAACATTCAAACAACTACAACAACAAAAAAATATAAAGATTTCACATTAAACTCCCATTCCAAAGGCTTTTTACAAAGGATCATTCAAGGATCCTACTTGGGGTGAAGTGGACCAAGTACCCAAGCGAGAAGGCCATCCCAAAACATAAAGATTTCAGCCTTCACATGGCTGTCCAAAAACACATTCTTTCACATTTGTAACTCAATAGCTACATACCCTTATGACCCCCAATGAAGCAACAATGAGGGAGGCTTCATGGAGCCCATACTCCATGCTTTTTTCCTCTCCTCCTTGAAGAGAAAATCTACACCAAGGGCTTTCATAACACCTCCACCCCAAGAATACTCTTCCCTCCCAAGGGTAAGTGAGTCTTGATACTCCCATTAACAAAACATGCACAGGAAAACAAAGGAAAAACTTGCAACAACATCAAACATCACAATAACAACAAGATTCAAGGCATTCAACAAGTCCATCAATCACGACAATAAACATATATCAAGAACACATAAGTTTACATGAGAGAAAGAGAGTTGAATAATATCCACAACCTAAAATCTAAGCTTAAGAAAGAAAGTTATAGAAGAGCTCCCTTTTAGCCAAATCCCTCCTTCCAAGATCACCAACTCTAGCTATGTCCCTAAGTTAGGGAGTGGGTGTTCAAACTCTCCAACTTGGAGAGTTCCCACTAAAAATCTCTCTAGAAAGCTCATGGGGAGAAGAAAAGTTCTCTAATTGGTCCCTCTTCCCTAAACTCTTACACCTTACTAAAAATAGAACTAAAGAAGGAAGCTTCAAAAAGGTGAATCATGTCTTAACACAAATATGGAATGGTGTTCTATCCAAGTCAAGCCTCACAAGAGTTGATTTTCGTCCAACTTGGGAAATCAACTTTTGGGAAGGGTCACATGGTCAAATAGGGGCTATCCTAGGTTTAAAAATGCCCTTAACTATTGGTATAACAAGTGGGCTACCTAAAAGTGACCCCAAAACACCCTTAGACACTCTACAACCCTTCTAAAAGTCCATTCTAAGAGTAATTTCGAAATTTCAATGAGGTGACCACACTCCCATCTCCCAACCCAAGGTATGCATATGGGGATTCACTAATGTACTAATCTAGGTAGGTGGACATCTATTCCCAAGTTGACATGTCATGGCCTTAAGTACAAAACACAAGTGTCAAATGACACACACAATATTTACACATCACTAGGCCATGTCATGTCCACTTAGGAAAAACTCAGAAAGAGTTTAGAAATACATTAAAAGATTACAATACCACAATCATCCAAATACATTTACGAATAAAATTATGAAACAATGAGGTCTTGTCTTTCATTAGACGCAACCTTGGCTCAAACTGAGTCCACATTTCCCCTTTGTTTGGTTTCCCGGATAAAATACCATGGTTTCTTACCTGCACACTCAATTCAAATATTAGTAGTTCGAGGAAATAAATATACATCATAGAGAAATAAGAAATATTCAGAATATAAGGACATCATCAATATACTAAGTTATTACTAAAGATCACAAGATTACATAATTCTCATTTTAAGCATTTATCATAAGGTTAAATTCACCTTGCAATAAATTGAAATTCAACATCTATATCAAATAAATCCAAATCTCATCAATAAGCATAACATAATCATAATGAGTTTCCAAATCAATAGTCTCAGAATAAATGTCCATAAAAGAAAATATAATATAGTCCATAAGGTGCATCATAAAGCATCATGTGTCCATACATCTAAAATAATCAATTTCGTGGCATAAAGCATAAAGTCCATAATGTCCATAGTGCATCAAAAGTAAAGTAGCATATGCTAAATCTATCATAAGCAGATAATTGGAAAACTATGATGGGGTTCGGGGTGAGGCCTCATAGCCTTACCCCCACTGTTGTGGTGGTGCGGCCACCACAGCCACCACACAGCGACGACATAAGCCACTGACTTTGTGGTGTCCGTGGTGGGGGAACCACCATAGTGCCAATGGGAAAGGCCACACACAGACCCCTCCACTCTCTCCTCTTTGTGTTCCTGCATGTGGCTGGGGTGTGTAGCGTGCCTCCCCTCCACAGAGACCTTCAGAAAGCCTCCGCCTGCAAGCAGCCGACATTGTATACATATATATGTAAATACACTCTCGTTTATATACATATATATTTGTATATATATATGTTTCTTCTCCTCCTCCTCCCATGGCTTCCTTCTCCCTTCAACCAAACCTGTTCATGCAAAAAAAATATAGGTTAGGGTTAGGAAATGGGGGCTTGGAAGAGAAAGACGAGAAAAGAGTAGTAGCTCCAATTTTTGGGCACTCTTATTGGAGCCCTAACCCTAATTTTGAATTAGGGTTAGGGATTCTCAAATGTAAATAGATGATGTTAGTTTATTTAATTTTATTCTTACTTTAGTGGATTCCTTTTTTATGGGAATTCATTTTTTTAGAATTTCTTTCGTGGAAAATCTTAAATCTTTATTCATTATTAATAAGTTTCCTTTTACTACCCACTCATTTAAATGAAGCATAATACTAATGTTAGGTTTATTATTGTAATGAATCGTAGATGTTATTTAAATTAATAAGACATATTTAGAGCATTTTAAATTAAATTTATTAGAATAATCTAATGTATAGTATGTGGAGATTTAAATGGTTAATTTTATTAGACATGATAACTTTAATTTAATTAGTTATAGAAAATGGAAATTTTAATGCAATCATTTTATGTTTAGATAAATTAAATGTGGGAGTAAGAAATAATTAATTTTAATATATCATGAATGGACAACTTAATTAAGTCTTCCTAGTGTTATAGGGTAAATGTAAATTGAGCGATTATAAACCATTAATATCCCTTTCAAATATTAGATTTTTAATCTAATGAGTTTGAGAGTTGCATAATCCTTAATAAAGTTATCACTTAGGATCTCCTTTTAAAATACTATGACAATAAGTTGAATTAGGAGATTTATGGTCAACAATTGAATATGTTATCAAATAGGTAATGTTATTTTTACATTGTCAATACATGTGGCCAGTGTATTGGGTAGTGTAAAAATAATGTTATGGATTAAATAGATAACTAAGATTTAAAATCTTGACTAATTTTTAAACTAATGTGAAGAGGTAGTTGTGAAACCAAGTTTAGATTTAACTCTAGGAAACTATCGAAATTACATTTGATCAAACTAGAGCCTTGTAAAACTCATGGGTTGAGGGATGTTGACTCACATCATGATTACCCCTTAACCATAGCTATCGACATTTGGCCTTCTACCCCTCTTGAAATAAACCCCTTTGTCTTAACTTGTTACTCTTATTGACACATAGTAAGCTAGAGAGTACAGTCACTTCAACCCTTAGTAAACTTTTCAAAAAAACAAATTACATATAAATTTGGATGTGACATTTTGGTATCAAAGCATGTTTCAACCTTGGAACTTAGACCCATTGTGTTTAACCGTATTAACCTTTAAAATTTTATTTAACTTGTAGGATGCCTCCCATTACTCAGTAGTCTCACCAACGTGGGAGAGGTCGTGGTCATGCCCGTGTGGCACCATCTCGTGATGTGAGAGTTGTAGAGGGTGCTAGGGCGGGAGTAGGAGAGGAACATGAACCTCCTCCCGTTCCACCACTAAATCTGAGTTAGGAAGTAGTGAATGCTCTCCAGAATCTTGTAGGGATTCTTATGGATAGGTTTCCACTTGGAGATCAGATAGCAGGGCCAAGGGGAGAAACCCATGAGTTGAGTAGGAGCCCTCCTCCTCGATGAGCCAAGGAGTAGGAGGGTGAATATGTTCACATGGCAGGTCCACCGCCAGGGTATATACCTCAGGTAGGTAGAGGAACACCCTAGGATATGGTGGACTAGATTTAGGATTTTCTCCACCTCAAGCCACCACCTTTTTCAGGAGCCACATATGGGATCGAGGCCAAGGCATGGTTACTAAGTTTAGAGAGATGCTTTGGGTTGAGCACATATGAGAGAAATGTGAGAGCTCGTTTAGCCATCCACTTGTTGAGAGGGGGAGCCTTAGTTTGGTGGCACTAGGAAGTGTTCAAAAGTAACCTGGTTATTGATGTCCTCACCTAGGAATAATTTTTAGAGAGATTCAGGGACCGTTACCTCTCAGAGCATTATAGGTAGAGTCGTATATATGAGCTTCATGATCTGTAGTAGAGGGGCTTATCTGTTTCTCAGTATGAGAGAAGATTTTTCAAGCTTCTACCTTACATAGAGTACATGAAGGATGAGAAGCTCTATGTCAACTGCTTTGTTAAGGGGTTGAATGCATCTATTTCTAGACCGTTGCACATGGAAGCACCAGGGGATCTATGAGAGGTCATAGAGAAGACCTTGATTGTAGAGGAGATGTAGGGCAGAGAACATGATATAGAGGATCTATCATAGAACTAGAATCCTACACCTTATAGTACAGGATATCATAGACCCCTTGAAAGGGGAATTAGAGGCACTCATCAGAGACCTTTAGAGCCCCATAGCCTTAGCCACAACAGGCTCAGTAGAGTCAGAGGACTAGGCCAACACAGAGATAGCAGGGATTTAAGCTCAAGCAGTGCCAGACAAAGAGGCCTAGATGAGATCAGAGGTCACAGGCACCATACACACCTCCAACAAGAACTCAATAGACCTCTTGTGGTGGATTTAGCAGTTCTAGTAAGACAGGGGGATCATAGTACACTAGATCATAGGGCATATAGATGTAGTCTCGAGGGCCTTGTTTCACATGTGGAGCCATAGGGAATTTTTCTAGGGACAGTACCCAAGGAGGTGGTTCACGTCCAACAAAATTTGAGGCCATGGTTGGGGACTTGTGTAAGTCCCATAGAGTCTTTGTAGTGGTTGATAACTGCAAGGCCGACCATCAGGCCACAGTGATTGATGTAGCAGGTATGATTTGAGGTAGTATCATCACTATCCTTTTGTATTTAGGAGTTACTGATTCTTTCATTTCCCCATTTGTACTGGAGCGTTGCGGGCTAGTGGCAGCTAGACAAGAGGTGAATTGGGAAGTGGAGTTAGTGTCAGGTGCTAGGGTATCAGTTGATTCTGTAGTCAGAGATTGTTAGTTATAAATAGGAGATATGGCCTCTATGATAGATCTATGTATCACCCCTCTTGGTTCTTATGATGTAGTTATTGGCATGGATTGGCTTTTCACCCACAGTGCCAAGATAGATTTTAGGCAGAAGAGGGTCAAATGTGTAGATGGTTTAGGTTCACCCATGGTAATTTCAGGGGTCTAGAGACCCATATCTTTCTGTGTGATCTCCACCATGTAGCTTAAGCACTACATGTGCAAGGGATGTCAATTATTTGCTATTACCATCAGTGATAGTGAGGAGGAGGAGGAGAAGGGAACCTCCCTTGATGACTTCCCTATATTACAGGAGTATGCAAATGTTTTTCCCTTAGAGCTACCTGGTATGCACCAACCTAGGGTAGTTGAATTTCATATAGACCTTGTGCCAGGAGCTATGCCAGTATCTAGAGCCCCTTACATGATGGCTACTCATGAGCTCAAGATTCAGTTGGAGGAGCTCTTAGAGAAAGGGTACATTCACCCTAGTGTCTCACCTTGGGGAGCACCCGTCATCTTCATTAAAATAAGGATGGATCACTTAGGTTGTGCATGGATTACTATCAGATTAATAAAGTAACCATCAAGAATCGATATCCACTCCCTAGGATCAATGACTTATTTGATGAGCTTCAGGGTGCCTGAGTATTCTTTAAGATAGATCTAAAATCTAGATACCATCAACTGCAAATTGTGGAGAGTGACATCCACAAGATAGATTTTCACATGAGATATGACCATAATGAGTTTACCGTGGTTCCTTTTGGCCTCACAAATGCTCCACCACTATTTATGAGTCTTATGAATGGAGTATTTTGTACCTTCTTGGATAGATTTTTAATTATGTTCCTAGACAACATATTGATATACTCTCATAATGAGGAGGAGCATAAGGAGCACCTGAGATAGGCTTTGCAGTGCTTGAGAGATAATCAATTATATGGAATTTTGTCAAAGTGTGATTTCTTTAGGTGAGAGGTCCACTACCTTGGCCATGTTATATGAGGTAATGGGATCACAGTTGACCCATCAAAGATTAGAGCTATCATGGATTGGTCGGCACCTACCACTGTGTCAGAAGTTAGGAGCTTCATGGGGTTAGCAGGATACTACAAGAAATTTGTTGAGGACCTCTCTAGAGTGGCACACCCCATCACATCCGTTCAGAGAAAGGGAAAGAGGTTTGAGTGGATGGAGAAGTGTGAGAGAGAATTTTAGGAGCTCAAGAGAGCCCCTAATAGAGCACCTATCCTAGTTGTGCGCCATCCTTCAACAAACTTTATGGTATGCACAAATGCATCCTTAGATGGACTTGGAGTAGTCCTTATGAAAGATGGATGGCCATTTACCATGAGGCTAGGAAACTCAAGACTCGTGAGCTTAATTATCCTACACATGACCTTGAGTTAGTTGTAGTAGTTCATGCATTAGTGATGCAGTGTCACTTTCTTTTGGGGCACCATTTTGAGCTCCATTCAGTTCACTAGAGGCTCCAGTACATTTTAACCCAGCCTAATCTTAATGCCTGACAAAGGAGGTGGATGGAGCTCCTTTGTGAGTATGATTTTGATGTCCACTACATCAAGGGGAAGGAGAATGTTGTAGAAGATTCCTTGAGTAGGAGGTGACACATACTCTCCTCCATGAATATTGGTATGGATTTGAGGGATCGCATACTTCAACACTTGCTTAAGGATGAGTTATATTTAGAGTATGTTCAGTTGGATCGAGATCAAAGGCCCCTTAAGGGGAAATTTGATGGATATTCCTTAGAATCTGATGGTCTTCTTCATCATAGGGCCCTCATATACATGCCTACACTTGATGGATTACGTGACTATTATACTTGAGGCTCATAGAGAACCATATGTAGCACACCCTAGAGTCAATAAGTTGCATGTAGATCTAAGGCAGCTCTATCACTGGCCATGTATGAGGTTGCACATTTCTAGTATTGTGGCCAGATGTTTAGAGTGTCAGAGAGTTAAGGAAGAGCACAACCATCCAGGTGGACTTCTTCAGCCACACGAGGTACCGATGTGGAAGTGGAACACCATTTCCATGGACTTTATTGTTGGTTTACGTCTTCTTGCCACCATGATGCCATCATGGTGATAGTGGATAGGTTGACCAAAGTTGCCCACTTCTCACCCATGCATACCACTTTCACAACACCTATAGTAGCACAGGTATTGTTGCGATACATTGGCAGGCTCCATGACATTCCCTATAAGATCATATTAGACCATGATTCTCTCTTTACCTCTTCATTTTGGAGAGAGTTAAAGACAACATTGGGCACCAGGCTCAATTTTAGTACAAGCTATCACCCTGAGATAGATGGGTAGACTGAGAGAGTTAATCAGGTATTGGAGGATATGTTGTGGATGTATGTTATGGATAACCAATCTAGATGGGAGGGGTACCTTCACTTAGTAGAGTTTTCCTACAATAATGGGAATCAAACATCCTTGGGTATACCTCCTTATTAGGCCTTGTATGGAAGGCCATGCCAGACACATTTGAGTTGGGATAGAATTGAGGATAGGGTTTCAATTGGGCTAGAATTGGTTAGGGACATGGAGTAGTAGGTGGTTTTGATCAGAGAGCACCTCAAAGAGGCTCATAATAGATAGAAGAAATATGTAAATGCGAAGAGGATTGATAGAGTCTACATGGTTGGAGACATGGTATTTCTAAGAGTGCACTCGCATAAGAGTCTGATCCATTTCAAAAAAATCTCTAAGTTCGCACCCCATTTTGTAGGACCTTTTGAGATTTTGGAGAGGATAGGATTAGTTTCCTATCATCTAGCTCTGCCACCTAGCCTATTACACATCCACGATGTGTTCCATATATCTATTTTGCAGAAATATATTTATGATGAGTCTCACATTATTGATTGGGATGCCTTATAGGTGGAGTCAGATGAGCAATTGGCTTTGGAGCCCATATGCATACTAGCTCGACGGACTTTGGCCCTTTGAGGCCAAGAGATGGACTAAGTTAGGGTCTAGTGGGATTGTTATGATGAGGTCACAACCTCATGGGAGGATACATCATGCATGAGACATGAGTACCCCCACCATTTTGATGAACTCCAGGAGGAAGTTCATGTCTAGAGGGGGAGGATGTGAGTTCCTACCCCAATCATCCATTTAGAGCTAATATTTTTATGTTATATTTATCTAGATGATACATTTGTTTTTTATATATTGACGTATTGGAATTTTCATAGCATAAATATCTTATGATGACTCTAGTTTGACAATGTTTAGATGCATTGTTTTATACATATGATTCTCAGATCTTGATGACATGTTTGAATAGTTTCCATTTTTATGTTTCTAGATTGTAATTTGATCATGAGACATGAAAATATGGATTTTGGGTTTCAATTCTTGGTTAATTTAATATGTTAGATAAGTGATTTCCAAGGATTTGGTGTTTCATCAATTATATGTATATGGATGACCTAGTTCTAGAAAGTGATGTATAATTTATGGCTAGATGAATATATTATAATATATAATATGATGAATGTGTGAATTCTTCCTTGGACTACTGATGCTCTATTCAAGTGTGCAGGTGAATAAACCATGGTTTCTGGGGAAACAAGATTGGGTTAATGTGAATATCCTTGTGAAGCCAAGGTTAACCCTAAAGAGGGAAATAACCTAATTGCAATGTAATATATGTTTGTAAAAGTAATTATACATGTTTTTAAATTTATTTTCTTCTATTTTAATATTTCCTTTTTAGGCATGCCAATGTGTAAATGTGATGTGCTTCTGTAGTGCCAATTGGCATATGTATTTGTGAGTTTGCATGCCTATGTGGATTGTGAGGTTAAGTTTCACCCTAGGTTGTCTTGCAGTGTTTCCATTTGGAGTTTACTTGTCTTGGAAACTCAAATCATGAGTACTATCTTAGAAATTTGTATGTAAACTTTAAGTAAGTTTTTGAAGGGTTAGAATGAGTCGAAAAGGATAGTTAGAGTTAAAAATATCTATTCCTTTAGTTATACTATGGGTTAGGAATTATTTTTTAATGTTTTTAGTGTCAAAATCTCATTTATGGCCCTTCTAAAGTACCATTCTTGGTTAGTGGCGAAAATTGGGAAGAGAAAATACCATCTCCTTCTTCACGATAGTGGGGTCTCTTCCATTCATGAATTGGATAAGTGTTAGGGAAGATGACTCATGTCACCTCTGTTCTTGTTGGGAAAGAGGTAAGAGTGGGGGAGAGATTCTTTTAGGGAGGAAGGAGAGGAGAGTTGGGGTTGATTTCCCACTCTCCATTTTTAGGAGACTTGTAGATTTTTCATAGAAGGATTTGCTAGTTGGAGCCAAGGGAAGGAAATCTAGGAAAGGAAGGGCTCATCTCAACCTCAATCTATTTTCTAGGAGTAAGGTTGGTACTCCTAAATTCCATGTGTGGTATTCTTTTGTATTTCTTGTTTTTTCAAAATCTTGTTGAATTTAGTTATTACAAATTCTTTTTGTGTAAATGGTCTTCTTGTGTAGAAATGTTGTTGAAAGATTTAGATTGTTCTTCTATTTTTATATTTTAGGTTTTGTGTTGTTCATGGGAGTGAATGACATATCTCACCCTTGGGAGGGAAGAGAGTCATTATGGGTGAAGGGCTTAGTTGGGAAACCATTGTAGTGTAGAGTCTATTCTTGTGAAGAAGAGGGATATTTCATGGATGTTATGGGCTCCATGTGCCAATTTTATTGTGATTTTATCATGGGGATGATAAGGGTATATGGATGTGTTTATGGATCTCTTTGGTTGTAGTAAAGTCCTTGGGAAGGCATGTTAATTTTGTGTATATTTGAGGTATTGTAGTTTTGGCATTCTCCTACATGGTTTTTCCACCTTCACCCCTAATTGAGTCCATTATGACCCAATTATGCATAAGCTTGGTAGGGAGTTTTTTATTTTTAGAGCTTCTTATATATGTGTGGTGGTTTGCTTGTATGTCAACCAGCCTCTTCTTGTTTCCCCTAGCTCAGGGGTGGTCTCATAGAGGCCTAGGATGGGAGGTGAGCTCCCATGGTTTATTTCCAAAATTTGGTTTGCAGATTTGTAGATATCCCTATACTTGGAAGGATTTATGTTCAAAGCTTGGAAATGAGGAATTTAGTTGATTATAAATTGTATTTTATGAAATTAAGTTTCACCTCAAGCCATAGGGACGAGTCTTGTATAATTGAATTTCTAAAATTTGCTTAAAAATTCTGTAGAAAGTTTTTGTAATAGTTTTGTTGAAGGGGAAGAAGTGTAATGGTTTTGTTTTCTATTTTAAGAAATACATACAAAAACACATCACTATTTATAGTGTACCTAATTGTAAAATTGATTTAAAGAAATAAAATATTTCCATTTATGTAAATTCTAAGTTGAAATCTGCATCTAAGAATGAATAATAGTTGTTTATCTTAAGTAGTCATTTTTTGATTTATTGAGTTCCTAAAGAGATATCTCTATTCACAAATTCTAACATTTTTTAAGATGTTAATATCTACTTATTAATTTGTTTCCTTATTTATGAATTTTTAAATTTACTTATGCTTATAATTACATGTATTATATTTTTTTTTTCAAATATATGCTATTCTGTAAAACAAAACCAGTCTAACTATTTATCTTATCATCATTTTCTATAAAATAAATTTTGTTTACTCTTTATGTATCCATATTTAATAATGTTACAAAGATGCATATCACATAAATGTACATAAACATATTTGATTAAATTTAAATTTATATTTTGAAACATAATAGAAATTTAACCTTCATTCTCTAAATTCAGTCTGTAAAAGGAAAATGTTAATAACAACATTATAGATTATGCACAAGATAGAGATGTTGTTTTCAATATATATATATATATATCAGCCTATATATATACATACTAAATATATAATCTGAAGAGCATAATAGACCCTTTCAAAATAGACATAGATCTCTTATATATATATATATATATA
>MU225447.1:4139265-4179069 GCA_018584345.1 Thuja plicata
TTGACTATGTGGTGTCCGTGGTGGGGGCACCACCATAGTGGAGGTGGGAAAAGACATGACTAGACCCCCTGCACTCTCTCCTCTTTGTGTTCGTGCGCGTGGTCGGAGTGTGTAGCACACCTCCCCTCCATACAGACCTTCAGAAAGCCTCCACCTACAAGCATCCGAAATTGCTTACATATATATGTAAATATACTCTCATGTATATACATACATATATATATATATATATATATATATATATATTTGTGTATATATGTATCTTCTTCTTCTCCTCCCATGGCTTCCTTCTCCCTTCAACCAAACCTGTTCATGCAAAAAAAAAGGTTAGGGTTAGGAAATGGGGGCTTGGGAGAGAAAGAGGAGAAAAGAGTAGTAGCTCCAGTGTTTGGACACTCTTATTGGAGCCCCAAATTAGGGTTAGGGATTCTCCAATGTAAATAGATGATGTTAATTTATTTAATTTTATTCTTACTTTAGTGGATTTCCTTTTTATGGGAATGTATTTTTTTTTAAAATTTTTGTAGTGGAAAATCTTAAATCTTTATTCATTATTAATAAGTTTCCTTTTACTACCCACACATTTAAATGGAGCATAATACTAATGTTAGTTTTATTATTGCAATGAATCATAGATATTATTTAAATTAATAAGACATATTTAGAGTATTTTAAATTAAATTTATTAGAATAATCTAATGTATAGTAAGTGGAGATTTAAATGGTTAATTTTATTAGACACTGTATCTTTAATTTAATTAGTTATAGGAAATGGAAATTTTAATTCAACCATTTTATGTTTAGATAAATTAAATGTGGGAGTAAGAAATAATTAATTTTAATATATCATAAATGGACAACTTAATTAAGTCTTCCTATTGTTATAGGGTAAATGTAAATTGAGCGATTATAAACCATTAAGATCCCTTTCAAATATTAGATTTTTAATCTAATGAGTTTGAGAGTTGCATAATCCTTAATAAAGTTATCACTTAGGATCTCCTTATATAATACTATAACAATAAGTTGAGTTAGGAGATTTATGATCAACAATTGAATATGTACTTAACTAATCAACTAGGTAATGTTATTTTTACATGGTCAATACATGTGGCCAGTGTATTGGCTAGTGTAAAAATAATGTTATGGATTAACTAGATAACTAAGATTTAAAATCTTGACTAATTGTTAAACTAATGTGAAGAGGTAGTTGTGAAACCAAGTTTAGATTTAACTCCAGGAAACTATCGAAATTACATTTGATCAAATTAGACCATTGTAAAACTCATGGGTTGAGGGACGTTGACTCACTTCATGATTACCCCTCAACACTAGCTATCGAAATTCAACCTTCTACCCCTCTTGAACTCAAACCCTCCGTCTTAACTTGTTACTATTATTGGCACTTAGTAAGCTAGAGAGTACAGTCACTTCAACCCTTAGTAAACTTTTCAAAAACAAAATTGTTGAGTTTTTACAAGTAAATTTGGGCATGACTTGGACACATTAAGACACACATCTAGATAATATATTTTAAAGTATATTCATACAATTACACTTTTTATATTGAGAAGTGTATAATATAATGATCTTCAATTATATTGAGAATGGTTTTATTTATCTCTTACCCTCTCTAGGCAAGAAATTTGTAATAATATAAATCATAAATTGTATGATTACAAAATGTAAGAATTTACTAATCTAAGCTTATACTATAATTGATTCAACCATTTATAGAATGATATAATTTTATTGGAATCTTAACTTCTTTATTGTAAAAATTCATCTCAGCTTCTTGATCATCAAAATGCTCAATAATTGATGATTTAGGATAATTTTGAATGCATACTTAAAATTATATAAACTGATAATATTTTTGTTATCATATGGTCAACCATATATTATATCTAAAATTTTGTTTTAAATTTAATACTTTTGCTTTCTAACCTAATACATTTAAGCATAGCCCAAAGTCTAGAATGATAAACTTGCATTCAAACAACATATTTCAAACACTAAAATTGTACTTAGGTCCATATAATGATAATATATGCAAGTCATGACCTTAACATAACTTTGAAGAGAACATTGTAAATACTATACCAACATTGAAATATTTAGGGATTTTTTTCAATCTTGCTTGGATTCCTATTTGTGAATGCATCATTGATTTGTAGCTATGATTTTTCCATTGAGATATTTTTCTCACAAAAACATCATTCGATAAATAGTATACCAATTTATCTCATTAACTACACAATGATAGAATTTAAGAAGCACACACACAACTAAGAGTGGGAGGGGGGGAATCAATTGTGCCACACTCTCATAAAACCTTAATCAGCTTACAAACTTTAATCCTAGTTCTAAATAATTAACATGAAAGAAAGATCTCAACACAATAACAACACACAACACCAATATTTTTTACATGGAAACCCTGTTAGGGGAAAAACCATGGTGGGGATGGAACCCACAAGATGAGTGCACTTAATTATAAATTTGGTACCATGTTAAGAGTATTACAAAAGGGGAATGCACATTCATTTAGGCACACTTCCTAGAGATAAATGCTCAAACAAAATTACAAAAAGCCTCACTTCCTTACAACACAATCTAATTACAAATCAAGGAGGACTTACAATCCAAACACATGAACCAACTGATAGAATCTGCTATGCCAAAATAGTTCCAATGAAGTGCACAGATCTCTGACTTATTTTAGATTTCACTCACACCTCTTCATACAACATCATGTATATCTTCTGTCGACACATCTGTATATCTCTAGCACCCTTCAAAACATCAAATGATTACATTTATATATAAAATTCATCAACTCATCTCAACTAGGCCGACTAGGGACCCAATTACAAAAAAATAATAAGTTACAATTCAATCCTCAATGTGATCCATTAAATGTCAACCAATAAATTGCAATGATCTATATCAACATCCTCAAACATGGTTAGATCCACCAGTCATGCTCTAAACCTTCATAGCACACTACATCATCTGGTTGACTAAGACCAAATGAAGAACACTAAAATGTTACATAAAATCATTCAACTCGATCACTTCAGCCAATGCGAGCCAAAAAAATGATCAGAACATGATCAAGAAACTTCAACAAGCAACATTAAGTACCTCAGAAACCTTAGCATTACCACAAAATCAGGATTCAGATCCATCTCCACACTATTCATCAACAACAATATCTGCAACCTTTGTTACTCAATAAATATATCTTTCTAGTAACCAAATCATGAACCACTTAAGTTGAGGACACATGTGTACGTCCCAAACTCACTACTAGGTTAGAAAAAACTTACTCTTCAAAACCTATATATACCGATCCAAAATTGAAACTTTGTCTCTTCCTGACCAACCAAAGTACTAGTGTCTGATAAGTCAGTCATAACTCTCTCAAATCATCATTCTAACTTTTTTGAACTGGCATTCATTAGCTACATACATCTTTAAACATAGTTGCATGATCACAAATATAGATCTTATGTTTAGTATTTGTAACAAGTGTATATGTGGGAAACCTACCTATTGGGAGCATGCTCAGACATGCAAACATTAAAGATATATATCAAATAAACTACATTAACATATAAAAAATATGCTTCAAAACAAGGCTTCCACCATAACCTCCGATGAGCCAAACAAGGGCATCCAAGCCTTGTTTATTTTCTCGTAGAGAGGAATGTGTGTTTGCTCTCCCAACACAAGATATAAATCCCACTTTGATTAAATGATTAATGATAAATGATCTAAACGATGCAAAAATAAATGGAGTGATGAAGAGCTCAAGAATAAGTATGAGAAACTTGTCTCAAACTCTCAATAATGCAAATGCGATTAAAACTAAGAACTACGGTGGTATGCAAGATCGAAATAAGATAAGATAAATTTTTCTATTATCCTACCATGTAATATGTAGATTCAAGCTATAAAATGCTAAGATCTCATGAAAAAATCTATAACTAAACTAGCATGATAACAATGCAAAAATGAAGATGATTTGCATGGAGTGAGGCCTCCTATTTATAGATTTTTGGGGGGCTTGGATGACGTGGGTCTCATGTGGCATCCACATAGATTCAATATGGGACAAAGGAGTGGTCATGGAAGAAGATATTCTCACACATGTGTGAGAGATCCTTGAAAATGATGGCTCAATGACATGTGTAAGAGGGTGGGAGACCCAAAGTGAGTCACATGTTGAGCATCTTCAAAAGAGGAAAGGGGAGACAATATTTAAGAGAAATGGCTTGGGTCATTTTAGGCAAAGGGAATAGACAACTCCCATAGGAGGGATGCTCACACATGTGTGAGCACTATTAGGAGGTTAATTGTTGTAGGAATTATAAAATTAGTTTAATTAATCTAAGATTAATTAGAGGAGTAGGCTTAGGGGGATAGAGATCGGTATAGATTAGGAATCTAGGCTATATTTAGGATTAATCCAAATTAGATTTAGATTAATCATAGCTTAGTAGAATATAAGAATGTGGAGGGAATAAATAAATTAAAATTTATTTAAAGGAGGATTTTGTGGAGAATCATATATTAAATATAAATTTAATTTATTAGGGAAAGGTATTTAAATTAACTTTAGATACCATAGAAGATGAACTAGATTTAACTAAATAGGTAGGAGAATATAACAAATATAATTAATTAATTAAAATTAACTATAATGTTATGAGGGGAATATTAATTAAATTAAATTTAATTAATAAAAGTGCTAAGAGACATTTTTAGATGTCTACATTTTGATCCTCTTTGATGGGGCATCAAGGATGGCGTCACGTCAAAGAAAAAAGAAATAAGATGCTCCAGAGAGAAAAGTAATTATGGTGGGAGATTATGCCCCTTCGAGAAAATAACACAAAAAATAAATTTTATAGAATTTTTTCAAAAAAAGGTAGACGAGAGGAAGAAGAATGAGGAAGAAAAAAGGGGAAATGGGCTAGTTCCACGAGGTGCTTCCTTGGGGGGGGGGGGGGGTCAGGGTAGACCTAGGTTAGCTTAGGGACATGATGCCCCAATCGAGTGAGGGAATAGTGAATAAATAGGAGCCTCATAATGAAGATTTCAAGAATACTAAATGAAACTAACTAATGCAACCTAACTACATGAGATTTTTTGGATTGTATTGTGTTAATATCAGAGAGCACACCCTAGTTTTATTTTTCAAGAGGAGGTATGCATCACGTGCTAGATAGCGTGGATGACATGGTTTCTTTGTGTGGACTAGACTCTCAGACAAATAAGGTAGAATTAGGAGAATAGATGTAGATCAAAAATCATGGTGGAACTAATGTAGTGATACTCATGAGGAAGCCATAGTACACCCAAATATTGATTAGGGACTTGGTGGAAATGCATGAGACCCTGCCCCTAGTGAGGCATACTTAACCATAACTATGTGACCAATAAAGATGCACTAAAGTGCCTGCAAATAGATCATTCCATAAATGACACATATTCCAATATACACCATCCAAGATACACCAATATATTGAAGATCGAGGCAATCATGAGTAGGGTCTACTGAAACACAGAGATAAAATCAACCAAAAAGCATCATGACCAAGTAGTCATTCAGTCCAAAGTTCTTTCCATGAACAAGATTGTGTGATGGAGAATTTATAAGTCAACGCTAGAAGGATGCATCCTGACGATTAATGTCAAAACAAGAATTCATTGGGAATATCTGTGAAATGAACAAGGAACTCAGAAAGTCAATCTCTAAATTGATTTGATAAAAATCATACAGATGAATTGTCTAGGAAAAACTTGGTGTGATGGGGAAAAGCTCAATTTTTATGGGATAAATCTCAGTTTGTTTAGGATTATAATGGGTAGAATAACATGTGATTATATGATGAAGGAGGAACATGATTGAATAAAATGGACAAGATGGATTAAATAGGATAGAAGAAAGATAAATTGATCAGAGTAGAAGATAAATGAATTAGAAGGAATGGGATTGGAAGATAAGATGGTTTGAATAGGATGGAAGGAAGATAAGTGGATTGGATAGAATGGGAAGGAAGATAAGAGGAATTTTGAGAATATGAGAGAATTGGAAGATAAGGTGGATTGGATTAAAATATAAATGGATTGGATAGAATTGAATTGGAAGATGGATGAAGGATAAAATGGAATTGGAAGATAAGATGGTTTTAATAGGATGGAAGGAAGAATAAATGTATTGGAAGGTGGATGAAGGAAGATAAGAGAAATGAAATAGAATGGAATTGAAAGATAAGATGATTGGAGGAAAAGATGGATTGAAGGTTGGAAGTAAGAATAAATGTATTGGATTAGATAGGATGAGAGTAAGATTAGATAGAATGGAATTGGAATATAATATGATGGGATTAGAAGATAGATAGAATGGAAGAGGAATTGATTGGATTTTAAGAGGAGTGAATTGGAAGATAGGATAGATTGGAGGTTGGAAGGAAGAATAAATAGATAGGATGAGAGGAAGATAAGAGGAATTAGATAGAATGGAAGTGGAAGATAATATGATTGGATTAGAAGATAGATAGAATGGAAGAGGAATGAATTAGATTAGAAGAGGAATTAATTGGATAGAATTAAAATATGGATGAGGGATAAAATAGATTGAAAAATATGAAAGGAAGATGAAAACAATTTGAGAATATGATAGAATTGGAAGATAAGATAGTTTGGATTACAAGATAAATAGATTGGACTAGGAGATAAATGAAATGGATAGAATTGAATTGAAATATGGATGAAGGATAAAATGGATTGAAAATGATGGAAGGAATTGGAGAATATGATAGAATTGGAAGATAATATAGATTAGATTAGAAGATAAATGGATTGGATAGAATGAGATTAGGAGATGTATAAAGGATAAAATGGATTGAAAAGGATGGAAGGAAGATGAAAGGAATTGGAGAACATGATATAATTGGGAGATAAGATAGAGTGGATTAGAATATAAATAGACTGGTTAGAATGGAAGATGAATGGATTGGATCAGAAGATCAATGAATTGGATATAATTGAATTGAAAGATTGATGAAGGATAAAATGGATTGGGACCAATGATAAGGGAGAGCCAAGGATTGGTGAAGATGGAGAGATGGCGTGGATGGGAGATAGATGAATAAAATAGATGGATAGGTAACATTGAATGGATTGATAGGGAATATGGGATTAAAGGATGGAGATTCAAGAATGATGTGGTAAAGGAGTGAAATGCCCCACACTAGCAGTAGGAAAATGAAGGATGGGAGGATGGGGGATGAAATGAAAGGATTTTATGCAAGGGATGTGAATGGAGGACTAAATGATGGGGAATAAGTTGATTAGGATGAGTGAGATGGATGGATAGTGTATAAATAATATGAATGAAGGGGAAAAAGATTCTATTTTCCAAAGAAGGCATGTATATTTGAGTGCCTCTAGTTTTAAAGAAAGAGAGAAGGTATGAAAGTGGAAGGGATATGAGATGGAGGGTATGAATAGAAGAGGGGGTAGTGACATGAAAAATATGGATAGGATAGGTAATATGATATGGAAGAAATGCATAGGGTAATCAAGATCAAAAGACATGAGAAAGAAGGATGGACTTATATAGGAATATGGATGGGGATGAAGGAAATGTATAGGACAATGTAAATGAGATGGAGTATATAGAGAAGATGTCAAGATCACATATAAGATAAGTGGATGGAGTTATGTGGGATAATGGATTGGGGATGGATAGTGAATAATAAATATGGAGGATATGGATGGAGGGAATGTATGGGATAGTCAAAATCAAAGATGGGAAAATATAGGAGAATAGATTAACTTATATAAGATTATGGAAGGGGGACAGTGGATGTAGGAGACATGTATAGTAGCATAGTATTTATAGATATTTTCCCCAAGTGTATAGTGAAAGGGATGAGGATAAGTGAATGGATAGATAAGTGGATTTGGAAGAAAATGAATATGTGATAGGAATGTGGTGGGAAGGACTCAAGCATCTTGTGCCATGGATGGTATGTTGTGATATTTTTTTTGTTATAATGTATCAAGGAATTTTGAATATATGCTCATAGATGTTGGTAGAATGGTGGGAGGGGAGATGAAATGGATGGGGGGATAGAGGGGGGATAAGGGTTTATGCATAGGGTTGGATTAACGAGATAAGAGGACGGGGAAGGATTGGTGGAAAATGGATGGGAGGTTGGAAGACTTGTGAATAAATGTATGAAGGAATTGGAAAGATCATAATTGCACACACCTTGAAGGGTGGTGAAGTAGTGGAGGAGGATATTTTGAAGAAGAAGGAGGAGAAAATATGGATATTGGGATAGAAGGACCCAAAATAGAGGAAGGAGATGATAGACTAAGGATAGTGGATTTTGGGACATAAGGACCCAAAATGGAGTCGCAAGATGGGGGATTATTAGATGGAGGATTCGATAAGATATGAGTGGAAGAAGCTTTTGGATTAGAAATGTTGCATTCCA
The DNA here is from genome assembly GCA_018584345.1 of Thuja plicata. Classification (NCBI taxonomy): domain Eukaryota; kingdom Viridiplantae; phylum Streptophyta; class Pinopsida; order Cupressales; family Cupressaceae; genus Thuja; species Thuja plicata. The sequence continues at coordinate 4,147,785 of MU225447.1, forward strand.
AGTTGTATTTTTCTTTGAGATGCATTGCTTCAATAAGTAGTGTTGAAATCCACATGACTTTTAAAATTTTCTTTTTGGGCCTTTGTGGCCTTTTGATTTAGATTTTTTATTTTTCTTTTGGATCATATTTTCTTTTCTTGAACATGTTTTTTAGATGGGACATGTTGATCCTTTCTTTTTTTTGGATTTTGGCTTTTATGCATTTTACCTTTGGCATCCAAATTTCTTCCAATAGAAATGGTATGAGTGCATGAGGATGGATGTTATGGAGATTTTATGGATGGAATAATAGAGGCTGAATGTTGGAAGGATTCAAGGATGTATGCCTTTGTTGATCTCTATTGGGGATTTGGGGCAATTGAGTGGTAGACTTTTATATGGTAGATGGATGTATGTAAGGACTCAAAATGGATGGAAGGGATGAAGGTTTTTTTTTTGGGACATAAGGACCCAAAATGTATGTGGATGAGTAAGGGATGGAGTTTTGAACATAAGGGCCAAAAATGGATGTGGATGAGGAAGGGATGAATTTTTGGAAATAAGGGCCTAAAATGGATTTGGATGGGGGATGGGAACATTTTAGTTTAGATGGAAGAATTTTGGATTTAGAAGGGGTGGAAGATTTACCAACATATTGAGACATTATTTTTCCAATGGGATACTTTTTATTTTGAACACAAGATGTGAGTCCATGTGAATGGGGAGGCGAGGTGCAAGGGATGATAGGCTCTTGAAGGAAGCCAGGTTGGCTAGAGGTGGAAGATCCAAGCTTAGATGTATGAGGTTCATGGATGGATTGGATATGTGTGATGTGATTGTAGGGAGGATTAGGATTATGTGGAGGAATAATCAGATTTTGAGATGGATTGGGATCATGACATGAAGATGAAGGGGTACTTTGATCTTGACTTTGGGGAGGATTATGTGGTGGAGTGAGTGGATCTTGATATGGAAGGAGGGGATCTTCATATGGAAAGGCATCATAATATGGAGAGGTGTCATAAGATGGAGGAATTTTTAGATCTAGAGGAGAAGAGGAATCCACATTAGCATTCTTTGGAGCAAGGTCTTGACATGTGTGGACTTGTGAGGGTAATGTGATGGAGGAGATGGAAGCTTCAAATTGAGTGGATGGAGGGATGTGAGACTCATGAGCCTGAGAAGATTGACATATGTCTTTATTTTTAGGGGATGGTGGTGGGTTCATGATTTGAGGGGATTACAAAACTTGATTTGGGGATCTATATTTCTCTACTAGTCCTTGGATCTAGTCAATGGAAAAGTTATTGTGGGATGGAGATGATGTGAGCTTTGGAGGATTAGGATATGTGGAGTATTGGTATCAAATGGGAGAGGGGGATTATGGATTTGGAGAAAGAGGTAAGGACATATATCTTCAAAGGAAAACTTTTTCCTTTGACCCCCATTTTGTAGAGGCAAAGTGACTATGGAGGGAATTATGTGTTGGTGAGGGATAATGGGATGGATTTTCCTTGTCAAAGGTAGAGGAAGGATAATAAATGGTAGATGAATTGGGATTGGATATGATGTGTTGAGGATTGATTTGGTAGGTGGGTTGGATTGGAGGTATGACTTAAGGATTATGGTTTATAACTTTGAATTCCTCAACCATTTTGTGAAACCAATCCATATTCATGATGTTTGAATGAGGGGTTTTGGAATTAGATTAGAAGATGATGTGGAAGAAGATTTATATTAAGAGTGGATGAAGTGAAATATTTGAGGATGGGTGAAATATGAACTTAGGAATAGGAGAAATTTTGGAATTTATTTTCATTTAAGAGGGCATGACCTCAAGGATTTTGATTTGATTTATTTTGATTTGATTTCATTTTTGGATATGAGGGCAGGGCCTCAAAGTTGATTGGGATTTAAAGGTTTGAGACAAAACTAGGTGAAACAAGACCCTATCATGGTGAAAACAAAGTTGATTTGGATGATAATATATTCTTCTACTTGGATATAGATAGATGATCCCAAGAAAAATAGGATATGACTAAGAGAATTAACTACTTGAGACAGACTGATGTTCTTAAAGAAATATGATTCAAATATATTTTTTCTAATGATGAGGGTCTATGCAACACTTTGATAAATCTTTCAACCTAAGATTTGAGATGAAAATATTGATGAAGGTGTGAAAGATGAAGTTTGATTTGATTTGATTTGATCTTGAATATGGTTGGATGTGGGTCAATCAAGATATATAGGATTAAATTTTAAGGATTATGATGATTCTCCTAAGCCAAAAGTAGAAGATTTTATGAAAATTGGAATTAGAAGGTGATGTGGATGAAGATTTAAATGAAGAATGGATTAACTTTAGAAGACAAGCGAGGGATGTTTGAAGACAAGGGAATAATTAAGGGGTGATTGGTTTTGGATGAAGATGAAGATTAATTAGAGTAGGATTGGATAGAATGATATGAGGTTGACAAGTGGATTGGATTAGAAGAATGATGATGTGATAAGGTTGGATGAAAGATGAATTATTAGATTGGATTAAGAAAGTGTATATTGATGTGGATTAGAAGGATGATTAGGATGAGGATTATGACCTTGATTTAATGATTAAGAAGATGATTAAATGATTAGGATGATTAGTATATGATGGAATGATTAAGATATTTAGGAGGAATGTGAATGATTAGGATGATTAAAATATAATGGAAGATGATTAGGATAATAGAGAAGGATTTGAATGGTTGGAAGGAAGTGATTAGGATGAAGAAGGAAGAGATTTAGGATGATTAACACGATTAAGGGTGATTAAGAAGAATGTGATGAGAAGGATAGGGTGATTAAGATGATTAAGATAGGATGATGAAGTTGAAATATTTATTAGGATGTAGATTTTGAATAAGGATGATTAGAAGAATATGGATGGTTGGATTGGATTATGGAGGAGATTATAAATGTTATGGATTATTAGGAGATGGTGAATATAATTATTAAGGATGGTTGGGATTTAGAGGAATGGTTGGGATTTAGAGGAATGGTTTGAATGTTTAAGAAGATGATTAGGATAAGAGATGTTATGATGATGAAGAGGTAAATGAATTTTAAATGTTGATGTGGAGATGATGATGTAGGATTTTGATTGATTATGGGCTATTTTAGGTCAATTTGTTCATTGACAAGAACTGATTTTCAACATTCATCAAAGGCATTGACTACGCTAAGTATACCTTGACACACATTTTGGGCATAATTAACAGTTATTGAAGGCACACGTCTGAAAATAGTCCAGTAAGGGATAAAGAAACCTTGCATGAGACAACCAATTGTGACTTTGAGGAATTTGATACAAATTTGAAAATTTCAATTATGTTTATGTTCAAGTGGCCCTTTCAAGCCACCTATGTTTCTACATGGTTTAACACAATGAAGATAGTACAAATAATAGCTACCTTAAGTAATTGACTTCACATGAAATATTATAGGCCCATTTCCTAGTAGTCCTTCGAATCACACAATAGTGTCACACCTAAAAGGGTGCCCACATTTTTTCATTTTTTAGGTATTGTTTCCATGCTACGAAGATATCTTTAGCAAAATAATACCCTGGGACACGTATGATGAGAATCTTGGGGAGAGAATATTCCCTCCCCTTGCACTATAATAAGTCACTATTCGAAGGTGAATCAGGTAGGCTACTAATTTATAGTTTCTAGTAAGATCCATTATGTCCCCCCTTTTAATTTGTATGTGTGTGAGACACTTAAGCCTCTAGTGTACCACTTTGGCTCCTTAGGCATTATTTTACTGATCTAAACTATCATCCACACACCACGCCCGAGCTTTGTGGGATTGAGACAAGTTTTTGTTCAGTGTCTCATTTCTATATCGGCCGGGGTATTTACCAGTTTGAGGTTGTCCTCTAAAGGGGAAGCACACCCTCTAGACACGCCTCTATAGAAGCTGGATTAATTTAAGATTTCTTTTCACCCAAGTTCCATGAAGGCAAGGGGAGAGGTTATGACTATAGTTTAATCGTAGTGTCATGTAAATTAAGGGATATATCTAATGACAAATAGCTTGAAAGAAGTGTTGAAAAATACTTCTTCTAACACATAAAACTGAGTTCATTCCAAATTAAACCTAATTAAAATAACTAAGTGTTTTCTACCTAATAAAAAGACACAATAGTATGGTTAAGCATGTAAGTTGAATTTATTTCCCACACATCAAGAAGGAAAACATGTAAGAAAGGTGTGATTGTTTTGCCTTAAGTCATTCAAAAGTTTGTGAGGTTCATTCCCTTATGCATTCATGATTGGATGTGGTTAATTACTTTAAGAAACATGCGTTCAAATACTAGTATTTAAATCATACAAGTTCATTCCCAAAATCCATTAAAATCCAAGAAAAGTTGCATGAAAAATATTAGTAATCTTAAAGTATTCAACCCTAGAATGTTGTAAAAAGGAAAATAGATTAGTAACACTTTAAACTAGCAAAAAAAAAGTTTTCTATGACAAGGAAGAGATAAAAGGCTACAATCAATAGTCCACTAGACTCATGATGGAGACAATATGTTGATTCCTAAAATTTGGCTAAGTCTAAAATTTCCTAAAAACCCTCAAAAACTAGAATCTTTATCTTAACTCCTATGAAGCTGAAACCACTCTCTATTATATTAATGTTACATTTTATGTGTATTTCTGATGCTTAAATTGGTCTGAAGGGCACACAAGAATCCTCAAGAAACCACCAAAAAGATACCCATTTCCATAACTAGTTTTAAAATCAAACATGGTGGAGATGACAATGCCAAGTTGTAGACGACGATCTATGCAGATGACAATCTACATAGATGACAATTTGCATAGATGACGATCTCAGAATGCAAATGATAATTTATAAAAATCATCATCTCCGCAAATGACAATTTGCGTAGATGAAAATCTTACAACATAGATTAAAATTCCAAGTCACAGATGAATGTGTGTAAATCACAAATGAAAATGTGTGACTAGGTTCAAAAAATGGAAAAAAATTTCAAAAAGTTTAAAGTTTTCAGGGACATGGGTCCCACCGGGCATGCCAAAATGTATATGCTAGAAACCTACTTGTTGGGAGTACGCTCAGACATGCAAATGTTAGAGATATACATCAAATAAACTATATTAATATATCAAAAACATGCTTCAAAACAAGGCTTCTACCATAACCTCCAATGAGCCAAACAAGAACACCCAAGCCTTGTTGATTTTCTTTTAGAGAGGAATGTGGGTGTGCTTGCCCAACACAAGATATAAATTATTGATGGAAAATGATCTAAAAGATTCCAAAATCAATGGAGTGATGAAGAGACCAAGAAAAAGTAGGAGGAATGTAATACCCATCCCTTGGTCTGCATGTCTGTGTCAGTTTCTGATCTATTTTAGGAATTTTTATATTTGCGATGGTTATTTCAGGTGATTTTGAGGATATTCATGTGTTAATTTCCATTATGCTATTGATCCATTGTTAGCTGTATTATATCATCCATTTGCATATGATTTATGATTATTTCATGTTGGTTATGTTTATGTTATGAAGTCAATTTGATTAAGGTTTTTTGACAATACTAACCCTATATCTATATGCACATGGATCATTGTGATGTTTTACATTACTATCTGCTATGTTTGGTATGGTATGAGATAGAGTCATAGTTACTTGCTTTGGCAGGATCCACAACTAGTCTCAACCATTGTTTGTTATATTGTATGTATGCATGTGTTTGTCTTTGTGATGATAGGTATGCAGGTACAGTGCTACATCTTCCCTAAATTGGTAGGAGTGAGTGTGCACTATCAAAATATCTCAATGGTAAGTGAGGGGAGATAATATTCAAGCCAAAATCCATACCCTAAACCCTTATTTTGTCCTAGAACTGGAAAAGAATCTAATTGACTATCCTAGTGTTTGATTCTGTCAAGTGATATGGATTCATGAGTCTGTTTGGGTGTGTTTGTGTTTTTGTTTTGGTTATTGTCTGTTTGGATGGGTTTCAGGTGATTTAATGATGCTTTTGGTTTGATTTATTTAATTTATATTTATGAAAAATATTAATGTTAATTATTGCACCTTTAATAAGGTTAAAACATTTATATATGAAATATATGGCTATTTAATAATTAAATATTAATTAAATGCCTATATTTAATTAATTAATTTAATTATTAAGTCTTGATTTGAATAATTGAGATTTAATAGATATTAAATTCAATTATTGTAATTAATTGTACAAAGTTGATTTATTGAATATTACTTTAAGTTGCATGATTAATTAATTTATTTAATTGAAATATTCTCACATGCATTTTTAATTTCACACTTTGTTTTTATATTATAAAGTTGAGTTATGCATGCTTTAAGTGAAAATTGAAAATAAAGAATTTCTTTTAATTATTAATTAGATAATTTATATTCCTTTTAGGGTTTTCACTTTTTTTGAAAACCTAATTGCTTGGTTTTCTATATCCTTGGATTGAAAGTCATTTTGGAGGTTGTTCAATCAGGGGAGAAAGGATAATTAGGTGATGAAGGATTTGTGAAAGCTTGAGAGCATTTTGGAGCATTTTTGGAATTCTTCTTTCCTTGGAATTGTAGATTTTGTTCCTCTCATCAGTTATTGATGTAGGATCTTATTTTTTTTAATTCTAGCTTTTGGATCCCCGACTTCCATGCATCTGAAAAGTTAGGATCCTTTGTGTGATCTTCCTTGTTTGATTATTATGTGGTTTATTGATGTAAAATTTAAGAAACATGTTCTTGGTTCAATTTTGTGGTTTCTTTCAGGTTTGCATGTCAAATTTGTGTTTGTGGGAAAAAAGGTTTTAATTTTATGGTGTTAGATGCAAAATGGGCATTAGGGTTTTCATATGGAAATGAATTTGTTTCAAAATTGCCCTTAAGATTTCAATTTGGGAAAAATGTCATTTAAAAAAAAAGAAAATTGATGATTATTGCCAAGAAAGGGTATAAACCCTCGAATCTGTTAATATCATACCTTGAATGTAGAAAACTCACCTTTGCCATGTTCTTGTCAAAACCAGGATCAGATCTGCATGAAAACAAGTCAATTGAGTTAAATTTGCATGCTTGAGAAAGAAACCCTTCTTGAAAATAAATAAATATTAGATTTAGAATTATTTTCTTGCTTGCATCAATTTGCATGCAAAGATTTCATTTGAAAAATATTACTAAATTTAGAATATTTTTCTTGTTTATGTCAATTTGCATGCTTAGAGAAAACTCTTCTTGAAAAAGAAATTAAATATTAAATTTAGAATGTTTCTCTTGTTTGTGTCAATTTGCATGCAATAGAATTCTACTTTAGAAATTATGTTTCTTTAGAAATTCTATTTCTTTAAAAATTCTATTTTTAGAAATTCTATTTTTTTAAAATTCTATTTTAAAAATAATAATAATTTTTTTTTGAATTCGCATGCAGTGGGTATTCTATTTAAAAAAAAAAACAAAAAAACTTTTACTTGTAATTATATTTGGTTTTTAGTAATTATTAAATAGATTAATTTATATAAGGTAGATTTTATAAATTAATCTATAAGGGCTTAGTGTGTATTTTCTTTGAAAAATGAAATTATATTGTTATTAGTAATTTTATTAGATAAACTAATTTGCATAGTGTTGACTACAAATAAGTTTATCACTGAATTTTATTGTCTTTCTGGAATCGTACTCATTATGCAATGATGTGTCTTCTGAGTGACTGATTTAAAATATTGTGTGTTTCTTTCCCTTTTACGATACTACTATGTGTCGGTTGTCTGTTGGGATTAGATAGCTATCAGGATGTAAAACCAAACATTTTGGTATTTCTATTTCTATGGAGTCTTGTGTGCTTTAGAGCATGTTCATGTTGTTATCGATTTGGTCTCGATATTTTTACCCAACCTGATTCATGTAACTTATTCCTATGTGAACTTAGTGTCATGTTTAGGTTAGTTCTCCTGGGTTCCCTAGCGGGGCATTACACTTGGTATCAGAGCCCACATTTCTGCACAAGGAGCTCTAGGAAAATTGTGTGCCCATTAGAATGGTTATTAGTGCATGTTAGCACTCGTCTCCTTGTGTCTTTAGAGTCATTGTTTATGATCTCTTATTCATCTATGTGGTTCTTCCCACTTGATTTGGGATTAGTGTTTATTCTTGGTTGTTCTAGGTCGATACCTACTGAGGCTTGAATTGTGCTAGGATCTGTAATTGAAACTCTAGGGTCTCTAGTTTAGTCATTGCTCATGAAGTCTGTAGTCATCTATAGGAGTTTTTTTGATAGTGAGAAGATGGCTTTCTTCTTTCGGTCATGTGTGGTTGGTATGTATGAAGACTTGGTGATGGTTATTTGACTGCCTTGTTTGTTATAGCGTGATATTTGATGTATGTTGTATGTGATATGCTGTGGTGATTGAGGTCTAGTTTGAAGAACTACTTGTTGCTTGTCTTCTTTCTCTTTGATTGACTTGCGGTTCTTGAGTGACCTATTTCTTAGCCTCTTGAGTGTGATGTTATTGATTGTGTATGATTGGACTCACATTTTGTATTGAATTGAATTTATTTGATTTGTGAACTATATTGTGTGATTGTTGTAAATCAGCTTGAGATTATGATTGATTTTGAAATTGGAAAGTAAATTCTTGCTTGTTCAATACATTGTGCATTGTTTAGAAATATATATATCATTCGTTAGGAGTGCATTAATACATTTATGAATTGTACATTATTCATATAGATCAATTGGGTAAAGGACCTAAGTCCCCAAATAAAATTAAGCATTGCATCCTTAGTAGAACTCTTGTTAGTAACATAGTAGAATTCATAATTGCATGAAGTTGCATAAAGATGATGTTAGAAATATAAAAATTGTCTTCCTTGAGTGATTGTGTGCATACTCTAACGTATCTAACATGAAAGATCTTGGATGTCATGAAGTGACTACTCCCATGAGTTTGGCTACTCCTAGTCACCTTGTTATGTGAAATGTTCTTATATTGATGATATATTTTGGTTGATTGATATCTTGCTGTGTTGTATGTGGTCAACATTAATTTCTTTTGAATTTTCTTATGACTGGATTAGTCACCCAAATCTCTTTTCATTGTCTATTTTATGACATTAGTCACATTTAATTTATTGTTGGAATAATACATACCACCTTTTGATTTAATGTTGGACTTTGGAAGTTATCCCACTTGGGTTTTCTTTTGAATTGTACGGTGGCTATTCTGAATGTTTGTGGTTATTGACCATGTTTTGTGATAAGTATTATTTCTATCATGTTCCTTGTGGACCTCTAATAGTGTGTATAAGGGAGGACATTGCAAAGATTGCACTGTAATTGTGTGTGGAATGAAATGCATTATGTAATTTATGTGTTTGAGTGAGTGTTGCATTAGGTAAGGTTGCATGAACTATTCAAATTTCAATTCAATATGAACATGGATATGTGTCTTCTATGTTAAGATTTAGTATGTGTGTATTTCATGATTTTTGAAAGCATTAAAGATATAGATTTATTTAGGAAATGTTAGATAATGAATAAATTATTGAGGTGATTTTTGGTTTATGCTTGAATTTGAGTTACATTACTCCGTATGATTCGTTATGCATATCTTAAAAGTTAGTTAAGTTAACTTGCATTAGTTCTTCTTGAGTATAGATGAGTGACTGTTGTGAATAGTTTATCCTTTTGGTGATTATGAGTTGGGTGTACCTTCTTTTTAGATCATTATTAATAGGGGGGAGTAGCACTATGGTGTGAATCCTTTTGATTCTTTACTTGTTTAGTTATCAGCTTCCAGGAATAAGCCTAGCTGTAGGGGAGGAGGACGTAATACCCATCCCTTGGTCTACATGTCTGTGTCAGTTTCTGATCTCTTTTAGGCATTTTTATAATTTCATTGGTTATTTCAGGTGATTTTGAGGATATTCATGCATTAATTTTCATTATGCTATTGATCCATTGTTAGTTGTATTATATCATCCATTTGCATATGATTTATGATTATTTCATGTTGGTTATGTTTATGTTATGAAGTCATTTTAATTAAGGTTTTCAGACAATACTGACCCTATATCTATATGCACATGGATAATTATGATGTTTTATATTACTATTTTCTATATTTGGTATGGTATGAGATAGAGTCGTAGTTACTTTCTTCGACGAGATCCACACAATAAACTAGTCTTAACCATTGTTTGTTATATTATATGTATGCATGTGTTCATCTTTGTGATGAAATGTATGCAAGTACCAGGCTACGTCTTCTTTGAATTGGCAGGAGTGAGCGTGCCCTATCACAAAATCTCAATGGTAAGAGAGGGGAGATAATATTGAGGCCAAAATCTATACCCTAAACCCTTATTTTATTATAGAACTGGACAAGAATCTGATTGACTATCCTAGTATTTGAATTCGTCAAGTGTCATAGATTTGTGATCCTATTTGGGTGTGTTTGTGTTTCTATTTATGTTTCAGTTGTTATCTGTTTTAGTTGTTTATCTATTTGGATGGGTTTCAGGTGATTTAATGATGCTTTTGGTTTGATTTATTTAATGAATATTTAGGGAAAATATTAATGTTAATTATTACACCTTTAATAAGGTTAAAACACTGATATATGAAATATATGGCTATTTAATAATTAAATATTAATTAAATGCCTATATTTAATTAATTGATTTAATTATGAAGTCTTGATTTGAATAATTGAGATTTAATAAATATTAAATTTAATTATTGTAATTAATTGTGCAAAGTTGATTTATTGAATATTGCTTTAAGTTGCATGATTAATTAATTTATTTAATTGAAATATTCTCACATGCATTTTCAATTTCACACTTTTTTTATATATTATAAAGTTGAGTTATGCATGCTTTAAGTGAAAATTGAAAATAAAGAATTTCTTTTAATTATTAATTAGATAATGTATATTCCCTTTAGGGTTTTTAATTTTTTTTGAAAACCTAATTGCTTGGTTTTCTATATCCTTGGATTGAAAGCCATTTTGGAGGTTGTTCAATCAAGGGAGAAAGGAAAGTCAGCTGATGAAGGATTTGTGAAAGCTTGAGAGTATTTTGTAGCATTTTTGGAATTCTTCTTTCTTTGGAATTGTAGATTTTGTTCCTCTCATTAGTTATTGAGGTAGGATCTTGTTCATGTTAATTCTAGCTTTCGAATCCCCGTCTTCCATGCATCTGAAAAGTTAGGATCCTTTGTGTGATCTTTCTTGTTTGATTATTGTGTGGTTTATTAATGTAAAATTAAAGAAACATGTTCTTGGTTCAATTTTGTGGTTTCTTTCAAGTTTGCATGTCAAATTTGTGCTTGTGGGAAAAAAGGTTTCATTTTATGGTGTTAGATGCAAAATGGGCATTAGGGTTTTCATATGAAAATAAATTTGTTTCAAAATTTCCCTTAGGGTTTTAATTTGGAAAAAAATGTTATTTTTTTAAAGAAAATTGATGATTATTGTCAAGAAAGGGTTTAAACCCTCGGATTTGTTAATATCATACCTTGAATATAGAAAACTCACATTTGCCATGTTCTTGTCAAAACCAGGATTAGATCTGCATGAAAACAAGTCAATTGAGTTAAATTTGCATGCTTGAAAAAGAAACTTTTCTTGAAAATAAATTAATATTAGATTTAGAATTCTTTTCTTGCTTGCATCAATTTGCATGCAAAGATTCATTTGAAAAATATTATTAAATTTAGAATGTTTTTCTTGTTTATGTCAATTTGCATGCTTAGAGAAAACTCTTCTTGAAAAAGAAATTAAATATTAAATATTAAATATTTCTTTGTTTGTGTCAATTTGCATGCAATAGAATTCTTTTTTTAGAAATTATGTTTCTTTAAAAATTCTATTTTTAGAAATTATGTTTCTTTAGAAATTCTATTTTTTAGAAATTCTATTTTAAAAATAATAATAATTTTTTTTTTTGAATTCGCATACAGTGGGTATTCTGTTTTTAGAAATTCTATTTAAAAAAAAACTTTTACTTGTAATTATATTTGGTTTTTAGTAATTATTAAATAGATTAATTTATATAAGGCAGATTTTATAAATTAATCTATAAGGGCTTAATGTGTGTTTTCTTTGGAAAATTGAATTATATTGTTATTAGTAATTTTATTAGATAAACTAATTTACATAGTGTTGACTAGAAATGAGTTTATCACTAAATTTTATTATCTTTTTAGAATCGTACTCATTATGTGATAATGTGTCTTCTGAGTGACTAATTTAAAAGATTGTGTGTTTCTTTCCCTTTTACGATACTGCTATGTCTCGGTTGTCTATTAGGATTAGAAGGCTATTAGGATGTAAAACAAGAGGTGCTGGGGTTTCTATTTTTATAGAGTCTTATGTGCTTCAGAGCATGTTCATATTGTTATCGATTTGGTCTCAATATTTTTACCCAACCTGATTCGTATAAGTTGTTTCTATGTGAACTTAGTGTCATGTTTATGTTAGTTCTCTTGGGTTCCCTGGCAGGACATTATAAGGAAGCTATCTCAAACTCTCAATAATGCAAATGAGATTAAAACTAAGAAATATGATGGTATGCAAGATTGAAACAAGATAATTTAAATTTTTCCGTCATCCTACCATGTAATATCTAGATTCAAGCTATAAAATGATAAGAACTCATGAAAACCTCTATAACTAAACTAGCATGATAACAATGCATAAATGAAAGATGATTTGCAAGGAGCAAGGCCTCCTACTTATAAATTTTTGGGGGCCTTAGATGAGGTGGATCTCATGTGGCATCCACATAGATTCCACATGGGATAAAGGAGTGGTCATGGAAGAGGGAGAGTTGCTTACACATGTATGAGAAATTCTTGAAAATGATGGCTCAATGACAAGTGTAAGAGAGTGGGCGACCCAAAGTGAGTCACATATTGAACATCTTCCAAAGAGGAAAGGGGAGACAAAATGTAAGAGAAATGACTTAGGTCATTTTAGGAAAAGAGAATAGACAACTCCCATATGAGAGATGCTTACACATGTGTGAGAACCATTAGGAGGTTAATTGTTGTAGGAATTATAAACTTAGTGTAATTAATCTAAGATTAATTAAAGGAATAGGCTTAGGGGGGATAGTGATGAGGATAGATTAGGAATCTAGGCTAGATTTAGGATTAATGTAAATTAGATTTAGATTAATCATAGCTTAGTAGAATATTAGAATGTGGAGGGAATAAATAAATTAAAATTTATTTAAAGTGGAATTTTGTGAAGGATCATATATTAAATGTAAATTAAATATATTAGGGAAGGGTATTTAAATTAACTTTAGATACCATAGAAGATGAAACAAATTGAATTAAATAAATTTAATTAAAAAGGTAGGAGAATATGGTGTAGGAGCACCTAGTGTTTTAAATCCCTTCTTTTGTCTTGTTGTGTTCTCTCCTAGTTTCTTAAGCTAATTAGGAAAGTTTAGGAAGATTTTGGAGTGATTTAGGATTTATCGAGTTTTCTTTTGTGAGATTTTTTATTCATTCACTCTTTGTAATGTCCTAAAGGACAAATTGGGTCAAAATGTAGAATGAACATCCTAGATGCTTAGGAAGGTGTTTTTGAAGTTGTTTTGTGTCTTAGAGGTTGTTTTTAGGATTTTTTCAATCAAACCAAGTGAGTGAAAACATGGAAAATTCAAATTTCTAGAAAAGATGAAAAGTTGCTAAGAGCAATATTTTTGCAACTTTGCAACTTTAAATGTTGCTCGACAACTTTGCACAAAATTTGATTTTTTCCTAAAATTAGTTATTGATTGGTTCTAGTGGTTTATTTGGACAAAGGAAGACTATTCAAGACCTCCCATGGTGAGGTTTGAGGGTTGGATGACATTTTGATTGAATTTAGACTCTTTGCAAAGTTGTAGACTAGCACTGAGACAGTTTTAGAGCATTTTTTATTGAAAGGGTTTGTCAATGGATTAGATTAATTTAATGATCATTGTGTTAAATTTATTATGAGTGTCTAATAAATTTGTGTGGAAAGAGTTTGTCAAATAGTTTTCATTTTGTAGCTTCTTGTTAAATTTCTTGAAAGTTGTAGCTCTCTAGTCCAATTCTGGACTGTACATAGAAAATGGCTCCTTGAGGTTCTTAGATCCATGGAAATAAAAATGGGCTTGGATGGAATGAAAAAGGAGCCACAGTAAATAATTTATTTTTAGTTTTGTTATTAGAGGAGTTAGCATTGAATTATGAGCTCTTACCCTAGGCGAGCTTGGCTATAGCCAGACTAGGGAAAAAGGGGAACATAAAGTCATTTCTTGTAGGGTTGGATTGGAAGAAGAAATACAATGGTTGGAGGGTGATAAAGGAGAGGTGATACAACCCTTTATGCAATGGTAGCAATGGAATAGATGATTTCATAAGGTTATGAAAACAAATGCAGAGTAAGGACCTATTAGCCCTATTTTTAAGGATAGTGTCCCTCAAGGGTTTCAGGGGTAGTACAAAGGAATTGAAGAAACCTCACCTTGAAAATTTAATTTTTTGAAAAAGGGTATTTTGAACCTATGATATAATTGGGGGTTAATTGGAAAATTTGTAAGAAAAGGCAGAATTTGAGCTTGAATAGGGCTACAAGTAGTTTATAGGCCTAATCCTAGATTGTAGGATTTCTATATGTGAAAGGATGATTGATGGTTTCAAACCTTTAAATAATTTCCTAAATTTACCTAAGGAGGTGAGAATTCAACCCTACAAAGTATTGTGAGTGAGTTGGCTTAGTTTGATAGAATCTACTCTTGTAGATTCAATGAGCACTCAAGGAACTTGTTGATAGGGTGGATCTTGATTGGAAGGGTGAATTTCTTGGTGACTTACCTTCAAGCTTAGGGTTTGTGAGATCCCTAATAGGTTGAAGAAAGATACCTTAGATAAGATTCAAGCTGACTCTAGAGTGAGAAGAGTCACTCCTATCATAATATAACAAAAATAAATAATTAATTAAAATTAACTATAATGTTACAAGGGTAATATTAATTACATTTAATTTAATTAATAAGAGTGCCAGGGGAAGTTTTTAGATGTCTACAACAAGTAATTCACCCTCACTGAACATATCAAGAACAATATCTTCAACATTAGAAGTATATTAACATCAATGACAAAACATTAATGACATCATGTATGCATAATCTGAACAACATATCAACAATATCCAACACACAATTGGATAAAAAAATAGACCATTTTTTTTAATAGACCTTCCAAAAATCTTTGATGTAACCATTTCACACCAAGGTGAAATTTCTAGTATATAATTTATATTTTCATAAATAGGTTGTATGTTCAAGTAGTTTGTATATTTAATTTTGTGTGATTCATTTAGTATCAATTGGGTCATATTTCATGATCTATCATTAGTGTAGTAGAGAGATAGAGGAGCAACGTGACCTAAAATGTTAATAGAAAACAAATCTCAAACAATAAAATCCAAAAACTATTGTACATTTCATTATGGACTATGGAGATATAATGCCTTTAATTAAATATGTGGTCATTTTAAATTATTATATCTTTTAAATTAGACATAGTTAATTTGTAGTATCTACATAAATGTGAACTAAATAATATATAGTTTTTTTTTGTATCACTACAAAATAGAGTCACTATATGGATGAACCAAGAGAAACTTACATAAGTCATCCATGTGTAGAGTATTAATTTTGGTTTGTGTTACTATGCCTTCTCACTATTTGTACTTGTCTCTCATAGATACGTTCATGAACTAAAAAATGATCCTTCAATATTCACATTGCTATTGTCAAGTATATAGTCAAAGGTAGGGAATTTTTATTTAATAACTTTTTCACTTTAGGTTTTTTGCTCATAAATACATCAAAGAAATAGATTTAATGGCACCAATCATTTATAGTTTATTCTTTCAGAAATAGGTGGTTGTTTTGAATTATTTATGTTTTCATAAATAGTCTATAGTTTTCTTTCTCTTGTATTATTATGAAATAGAGTTTATGGATGATTCAAGAGAATAAGGTAGGTGTAATCTATGTATATATTATTTTTGGTTTTGTCTAGTAGACCATCTAACTAAATTTGTACATCTCACCCATGAATATATTCTTTCTCAAACTCTATGTTTCAACATTCCATTGATATTATCAATTATGTAATTACAACTTGGAAATTTTTATTTAATGACTTTTTCACTTCATATTTTTTGATGATAAATACATCAAATAAATAGATATTGATGACACCAATCATTTCTATCATCTTGCATCATTATAAAATGACATCAATTATTGATTCCCAAATTCAACCATAGTTTAAAAATTTTTACTCACTTCTTCTCTCCCCCTTACGGATATCTATCATCTTTGGATTATTGGCATGAAATTGTTGTTAGGAAGTTAGTATCTCTTTCTTTTATTTCAGCTTTCCCTTTGTATCTCTTATCTCTCTATATTTCCAACTCTATCTACCTTTTTATATTCATCTTTCAATATCCTTGCTCTCTATATTTCTATGATATGATTGATAGAAAGTTAATCTTTCTTTTATATTTTTATTTTTGTTGAGTTTAATATTTTTAGGTATAGTGGGGTAAAGCATGAGGTTAATAGTGGGTGAGGCATAAGCTTGTTTGTGAGTGTTAGGAAAATGGTATCTTAACCTTACAACAATAAAAAGTTGTACATTGATAAATGAGTGCAAGGGATCGCAAAGGGTACTTGTGAGGTTTGAGAGGGATGTTCTCCTGATGGAGGGTTTGAAGGCCACCAAGGCAATTCCCCCAAAAGATACATTTTATGTATAATTTATCAAATTGTAAATTTTGATTTTTAATCATTAGGTCATGTACCTAACTATGGATTTTTTGTGTGCATTTATTTTCCTAGAAGGAAACCCTATTTTATAAGGGCATGGTGTTACAACTATGTATTGTGATGCATTTTGAAAAGTTATATAACTGTTGAGTTGTATCTAGATCTTTGTTGGTCATACTCCTATAAGAAGATTTATCTACAAGTATATTGTAATCTATGTTAATTATTGACTGAATTAATGGGTATCTTTTGGATTGTGGGGTTTTTTCTCCCAAAATATGTTTTCCCACATGAATCACTGTGTTGTGGTATGCATGACAATCATGTTCATTTATGTTATTTTTCTATAACTATTGTAAAGATCTGTAAAAATTCCATAACCATCCTCTCAAGGTTAGTGTAGTAAGTTGTTTGGCTACATTTACTTCCTTTAAAGTGAAATCAAAGCCTAATAACCTAAATGATTTCAGTTTTGGGTTGTTCAATTTTTTGAACTAATCCAGATTCATATGATACTTTATGATCTCTATGCAATTTTTTTGGATTTTCTTGATGAAGAGGTTGTATTCCTTAAGAATGAAAATGGATGGATGAATTGTAGACCACCTAGAATCGTTCTACATGTTAATGGATAAATTGGAACATATTGGTGTCTAGATGGATGAGGAGTAGAAATATTACTTATTTCTTCTTTTTTTCTTGATTCACGAGATTCTCTTATTGTGGTTATTGATAATACTTCTATTATTTTGAAAATTGAATATGTGATGAATTCTTTGCTTTGTAAAGAGATGAGGAAGGTACCATAAATGCTCTACTTTTTCATAGAAGACCAAAGGAAAAATTAAATAAGAATGATAAGTTTGAAAAATCCATGTTCAAGGGGAGATCCACATCTCCAAAAAATTTAAAAACCATTTTCTATAATTGTAGTAAATCTAGACACTTTTGTAAGGATTGCAAAGAAAGAAGAAAAAATTTGATTATGTGTTATGCCCCACTAAGTAATACCTCAAAGATATGAGATGAAAATAAAAATAAATATATGGAATATTTTTTTAAACATTTACATTAAACATATGCAATATAAAAGTTTCTAAAGCTCAAATCTCAATATCAGGTTGAACTATTTACACGTGACAATGTAGAAGTAGAAGACTTAAAACCCAAAAATGTTGACCGAAAAATGGTAAAGGTCTTCAAAAAAATTATAAATGGTAAATGAGATGATTATCCTTATAGAAGATCATCCCTAAATTTTTATATCTCATAAGATAGATCTTTTCCTAGTTCCTAGGTGTCACCAATTGGATTCAATGAGTGCCAACTCGCATAGTAATGCCATAAAAACCACTAAAACTCACTATTGAAATACTCAATACATATCTAAGTTTTATCAAATACTTTGAGTTCCAACTAACATCTTTTTTAGGGTCAAACTAACCTCTTGAAACCCCAAAAAACCTATCGGACTCAATTAAAAGACTTCAGCACCAAGAGTGGACCTAGGCACCTTCATAGGACATAGGGATTCCATAAGAACTATATAAAAATATTCCATGGTCTATAGAAACTTTGGAATCCTAGACATTCACTAGTGTCAATTTTCTACACCAATGTCCACTAATGATAGGTGTCTATGTGGTAATCCTTTGGATGTGCCAATGTCCAAGGAAATGAAAAACCCACTAAAATTGTAGGATCCCATAGAAATTCCAAATGTCTTGGTAAAATTAAAATACATTGATGATGCCTAAATAAATACAAAATGACAAAATTATTTGGGGACATAATGTGTAAAAGAATATGTGGGTCACTATGTGACACTTACAAGCAATGGAAGGTTTAGATGAACCCTAAACATATCCAATACACCCTAATATTCTAAAACACTAAAACAATTAACAAATACCTTTATGACACATTGATTCACTTTACAAGGCTTTCCAGAATATCCAAAACCGAACCAAATTGACTCAAATACACTTGAATCCTACCAAGATTCACTTGAATTCATTCAAATTTATAAGAAAAAATGAGAGGGGACTAAGACACCCTAAAAAGAAAAGTAAACATTTTTTTTTATTATAATAACTAAACTAAGTGTTCCTATGATAATAACCAAGATACATCATTTACTCATAATGAAAAATATTTATGACTAATACCAACACCAACACACATAAAACTACTCTAACTCATTTTTATATCAAATGATGTACATCAAAATTCAAATGGAGTGTTCCATATAAAAATACATAATTACATTTATTTTGTGTCAATATATATTATTTACAATTAAGCATAAAATAAAAGGATAAAAATGTACAAGTAATCAAGATAGTGGAAGAGCTCACAATATCAATCTTGAACCAAGTCCACATGTCTCCAATGACAGTTTATAATACCACCTAACCATGTGGAGCCTGTAGGTCCACTCAACCATGCTCATAGAGATATTCATATGGCCCAAATAGTCAAATAAGAATAAATAAATAGGATATATGAGCTTACATGTACCATACATTATGTAGACACATCAAACATGATCATAAACACAGATATGAAGAGTAAGTACAATATCTCTATGTTATCTTAGGTCTCTACACAAATTTACAAAAGGAATTAGATGCTAGAGTGCTAAGTATAAGGAGTGTCATTATGTGTGTTTGTGGGGATGCATTATATAAAATTGAGAATCTATCATACTAATGAGAATAACACTCAAGAAATATCCAACACCACATGTACAAAAATACCAATATTGGATAAGATCCAATGCCTCATGTGTGGGTATGCCTTTCCAATGAATTCTTATCCTTGCATTAGTTCTCACGACATGCTTGGGGCACCAAATTACCTTATTAATGTTTTACTCTAATGTTTTATTATGATATCACTTGATTATAAGAATAATCACACCATCATTTCCAATGAGCCACTTATGAGTTAGAGATGTATTGGGAGCCACTCCTAGATCCACTCTAGTATCTAACCCTATGGATCATCTCATTCTCAATGAATTATGAAAAAACAATTAAAATTAAATATTCCTAAAATGCTACATTTCACATATGTCCACACAACCCACTTGGTCATTTATGAATGAGAACATATCCAATTTGATCTATGGATTCAATTTCATACATAATATCCATTACTCCACACCATAAAATCATCTTGAAAAGGTCAAATTCCTCTTTTGGCTTTGTATAGATCCAATTCTGCACACTCAAATGAGGGTTACTAGAACCGATTTGCAATTGGGGGGAAGTAATAAAAACTACTTAAAATGAACCTATGGACAATAAATAACAAGAAAAAAAGAGGAAAACAAAAAAATGCAAACCACAATGCTTGAAGCTTCTATTGCTTCTCTCTACTCCTTAAATGTTGTGTGTATGGTTCTCAGCATTGGTATTGACAACTTCTATGACTTGGGAGTGTTGAGAAAATGAGATCAATGTGATAATTATTTCACTTGATGCCTCATACTAGAATCCTATAGAGTAATTATGCACAAAGCTTGAAATACTAACTCCTTCAAATGGTTGAGAAGGGTTGATTATATAGAATATGGAAAATGATCTGGACAGATGAGATTGATCCCAAAAATTGGAGGATGAATGGTTGAGATCAAAAGGAACTGGAGAAGGAATCAATCAACTCTATCTCTTTAAATGAAGAAAACAGGGGATATTTTTGTTAACTGAAAATCTGATTGTGAGTTTCCTTTTAGAACTGCAGAGAAGGTGGAGGAAATTATGTCATCCCAAAGATATGATCAAGAGCTCTCTTTTTGTAACTAAAGAGAATATTTATTTGAATATTTAATTGATTTTTTGAAATTAAAGTATTCAAACATGTGATAATTGAGTTGCATTTTGATTTAGATAGAATTTTTGAGTGAAATTAATTTACTTTAATTAGAAGAATAAATGAATAAGTTTAAATATTTGATTTTAAACTTTATGAAATTGAATTTAATTAATTAATAAAGATTAATTAATTAAGGTTGATTAGTTAAGTAAAATTAATTATTTGATTAATTTTGGTGAAATGATTGAATGATTAGATGATTGGATTTAGATGAAATAATATGATTAATTAACGATTAAAAAACTATTAATTAATAGAGGAAAATTAGTAATTAAATGTAAGGTCACAAGTCTGTCCATTTTAGGGTGTGTACATTTTCCCCTCTTTGATACAATGTGGCTTGCCATGTTGTGTCAAAGAATTTTTAGATTTGATCCTGCCCTAGCTTGCCCCACTAATAACAGGTGGACTATATGCCCCCTCAACAAATTAAGCAAAAAAGTGCATCAAATGAGCATTAATTTGTTGAAAATTTTGAATCGCTACATGATGATGAATGCATTCCTATGTTAGTTATGATGTTATTGATGATGGATGCATTGATTATATGATCTAATATGCATATATTTTGTATTTTTCTTATTCAATAAATGAATGCAAACTTAATATGCACAATGTGTTTGAGTACATGCATGTGTTAGTTAGAAGAAAGTGAGTTTAGTTTTGGAAAAGAATGAAAGAATGATTGATGAAACCAATTTGGTACTGTAATTTCCAAATTTACTCATCATTGCACCTTATTATGAAAAGGAAGAGAGTCAAATGCACCTAGATATTAACCATCTAGAGACTGGTATGATCTCTAATAACCAAAAATAGATAAATGAAAAGAAAGAGAACCAAATGCACCTAGATATTGACCATCTGGATACCACTATGATCTCTGATAACCAGAAGTAAATAAATGAAAAGAAAGAGAATCAAATGCACCCAGATATTGACCATCTGGATACCACTATGATCTTTGATAACCAGAAGTAAATAAATGAAAATAAAGAGAACCAAATGAACCAATATATTGACCATCTGGTTACTACTATGATATTTGATAACAACAAGTAGCTAATAGATAAGGATTATTTAATTCTTTTCTAGGGGCTAGCTCAGATTGTGGAGCTGTGTGGCTGCCAAATGTGTGACAACTCCTATCACATTTATCCTAAATCATCATTGCCCCATAATCAAATTGAAACAATCCAAAAATAGAAAAAATAGAAAACAAGATCATGATCCATCATAGCCACTCTCATCACTCGGTGGTATCCTTGAGTAGCGTAAGAACATAATCACGAAAGCTAAATTGACAACATACTAACATGGTTGACCTAGTCAACAATTTACCGTTCCTTAATTGATTTAATTTTGATGTTTGATTGCAGATGTATCTGGTTTTAGGAATGGATGGCTCATATAAGACCGATCTATCTAGTTTTGAGTATAGTTGTCACTGTCTAAGACAATTAATAGTTTGATTAATGACTAATTGAATCATGTGATTGATGACAGATTGGAATGCTGATAAAGATGAGTCATTTGAGTCCATTGCCTATTTGTGAAGCTCATAGTTTTGACATTTGATTGATTGTTTGATCATCATTTTCTTGTTAATGATAGAGATGATTTATTTATGAGATTTTGCAATATTTGATTATTTTGATAGTTTGATTGATGAATGATTGAATCATTCGATTGATGACAAATTGGATTGCTGATAAAGATGAGTCATATGAGTCCATTATCAATATGCAAAGCTCATAGTTTTGTAATTTGATTGATTATTTGATCACCATTCACTTGTTGATGATAGAGATGATTATTGCTGAGATTTTGCCACATTCAATCAAAGGGGGGCAAATGTAGACACCCTAAAATGGACAACCTTGCGACCTTAGATTTAATTACTAATTTTCCTTTATTAATTAATGGTTTTTAAATTGTTAATTAATCATCTTATTTCATCTAAATCCAATCATCTAATCATTCAATCATTTCCCCAATATTAATTAAATAATTAATCTTATTTAATTAATCAACCATAATTAATTAATCTTTATTAGTTATTTCAATTCAATTTCCTAAAGTTTAAAATCAAATATTTAAACTTATAAATTTATTCTTCTAATTAAATTAATTTCACCCAAAAAATTTATTTAAATCAAAATGCAACTCAATTATCTCATGCTTGAATACTTTAATTTCAAAAAATAATTAAATATTTTATTAAATCTTCTCTTTAGTTCCAAAAATAGAACTCGTGATCAGATCTCTAGGATTGCATAATTTCCTCCACCTTATCTTCAGTTCTAAAAGGAAACTCACAATTATCTTTTTAGTTAACTAAACTATCCTCTCTTTTCTTCAGTTAAAGAGGTGGAGTTCCATGATCCGAGCTAACCCCTGAACAATAATTGAATAATCCTTATTTGTTATCTATTTTTTGTTATAAAGATCATAGTGGTATCCAGATGGTCAATATCTGGGTGCATTTGGTTCTCTTTCTTTTCATTTATTTAGTTCTGGTTATCAGAGATCATAACGGTATCTAGATGGTCAATATCTAGGTGTATTTGGTTATCTTTCTTTTCATTTATTTACTTCTATTTATCAGATATCATAGCGGTATCTAGATGGTCAATATATGGGTGCATTTGGTTCTCTTTCTTTTTATTTATCTACTTCTGGTTATCAGAGATCATATCGGTATCCAGATGGTCAATATCTCAGTGCATTTGACTCTCTTCCTTTTCATAATAAGGTGTAGTGATGAATAAATTGGAAAGTATGCTAGTGACTTGGTTTCATCACTTATTCTTTCATTCAGTTACACAACTAATCTCTCACTAACTTTCTTCTAACTAACACATGTATGTACTTAGATATATTGTGCATTTTAGGTTTGCATTTATATATTGCATAAGAAAAATCCAAAACATATGAATATTAGATCATAAAATCAATGCATCCATCACAATATAGTGATTCAACATTATTAACAAATTAATACTCATCTGACATATTTTTTATGCTTAATTTGTTGAGGGGGCATAAATCCACCTGCTATCATTGGGGCAAGCTGGGACATGATCAAAATTTGAAGTATCTTTGACACAACGTGACAAGCCACATTATATCAAAGAGGGGCAAATGTAGACACCCCAAAAAGGACAGACTTGCGACCATACATTAAAGTACTAATTTTCATATTTTTAATTAATAGTTTTTAATTATTAATTAATCATCAATGTCTTAAAAAATGCATTCCCCAAATCATTTAATCATATCCCCAAAATTAATTAAATGATTAATTTTGTTTAATTAATTAAACTTAATTAATTAATTAATTTAAATTTTTAGAATTTTAAATTTAAATATTTAAACTTATTAATTAATTCTCTAATTAAATTAATTTAATTTCACTCAAAATCTCTATTTAAATCAAAATGCAACTAGATTATCTCATGTTTGAATACTTTAATTTCAAAAAATTAGTTAAATATTCAAAAAAATATTCTCTTAAGTTCCAAAAAGAGAATTCCTGATGAGATCTGTGGGATGACATAATTTCCTCCACCTTCTCTTTAGTTCCAAAAGGTCACTCATAATCAAATTTTCAGTTAACAAAACTATCCCCTCTTTTCTTCAGTCAAAGAGGTGGAGTTTACTGATTGCTTCTCCAATTCCTTTTGATCTCAACAATTCATCCTCCAATTTATGGGATCGATCTCTTCTGTCCAAATTATTTTCCATATTCTATATAATCAACCCTTCTCAACCATTTGAAGGACCCATGATTTCAAGCTTTGTGCATAATGAATATGCAAGATTCTTGTATGAGGCATCAAGTAAAATCATTATAACATTGATCTCATTTTATCAACACTCCCAAGTCACAGACGTTGTCAATACCAATACTGAGCACCATTCATAGAGCGTTTCAGAAGGAGTAGAGAGAAGCAATAGAAGCTTCAAGAATTTTGGTTTATATTCATTTGTTTTCCTCTATTTTTCTTGTTATTTTATTGTCCATAGGTTCTTTCTTAGTAGTTTTTATTACTTTCTCCCATTGCAAATCGGTGCTACTAACCCTCATTTGAGTGAGTAGGATTGGATCTATACATGCTTAATTCACAAAAATGGCCAATAACCAGATCCATGGCTTTCCATCATGAAAGGAACTTTAAAAATATTTGATTTTCAAAGAGAAAGAATAAAAATTATAAAAATAACCTTCTAAATCTAATACGCCCAACAATACATTTCCATAATAATATCCGCATTTCATGGAATCAATCTTAATTTTGGCAACATAACATTGCCAAGGGCATGTTTTTGAAATTTTAAATAAAATAATTGGTAAAATAAATGAAATTAATTGGTTTAATCTAATAAATTGTTCCAATACATAATTCTAAACAAAATATTTCAATTCACAACAAAAAGAAAGAGAAAATAAAGAGAAATCATAGTTTCACTACCACAACTTGAGAAAAACTTCATACATAAAGAAAAAGGTACACACAAAAATAGTTGATCAATTGCTGTGAACAACAAAAAAATCTCCATGAGAGAATTCCAACAAGCTTATACCCACAATATTCCTCAAACTTAATCTCCCAACAAGTAAATCAAATTCCAAATATAGTGGAGTTTAGAGAGAAAACTACAAATAAAAGAGTAAGTGTCAAAAATAACTTATAATTCCACACTATAACTCCCTTTCACTATTCCCTTTCTAAAATAAAATATAATAATATAACTTATATCATAATTTAAATAACCCAAATCAACCCCAATACTCAAATCATGCAATTACCAAAATTTTAAATACATATAAGGCACATTAAAATATTTAATTATTTAGTTGCCACAAATATCATGAAAAATCATTAACACAATTTTAAATAATGATGATTTTCAAATAAGACAAAATGCACAGACGATTTTAATGAGTCTATCACAAGGTGGTAATAGGATATTTTGGTCATGGAAATGCAGTAACTAGGGTGTCTACTCACAACACATGGAAATACTCCTAATTTGAAATGTTGGGTATGACTAGGTAACAAATTGACCATTATGCTATCTCTTGTTAACTATTTGTTGTTCTTCAACAACTCACACCCCATTTTGGCTACTTATCCTAATGGGGATCCCCCTTTTTTTTTTGTTTTTTTAATCCTAGTTAATCTAATGTTGGGTGAGTCAGATTGTGAGCTTAAAATGCTCTTGATAGTTTGACATTTGAATGATTAGGGTCTTTGATTTTTAGTTTCCCCTTTTTTTTGCTCTTTTCCTTTTCCTGTTTCTTTTATTTTTTTCCTTTTGTGTTTTTTCCTAAGTGAAGAAGGTGTGCTTCAGGCTTATGAGGTTCAAGGGATGTTCATCTTTCCCCACAAATCTGAAACTTCAAATCTTGAAATATCAAACCTGTGTAGGTCCCCAATCAGGGGTCGAGCATGCGACGGTTCAGGGATGGTCATAGGTCCCTGGACCCCCGACATCCTGACAACTTGATGTCCCGATCTCTTAGTTGGGATTTGGGTGATGTTAGCCCAAAGGGTTGGCAAGGCTATAAAGGCCCATTTACTGTTCATTTTCTCACCACATATCTAAGAGCCTTTGGATTTCCTCAAGCCCTAGAGACCACCAAAAACTCCTTACCAATGACCTCTTACCAATGACTGTGCATCACTTTTTTCTTAGAGGCTACTCATTTTTGCATGGTTTTTAACTAACTTGTCTTCTCTCCACCAAGTAGGTTTTTGACCTGGTCCTTTGTCTAGGTTTGTTAGGTTTTGTTTTTTGGTTTTCATTTTAGTTTTTTTTTTAGTTTGTTGCATCTTTCCTTTTTGAGTTTGTTTTAATAAAGAGGAAATTCATTACCTGCATGCCCTAACTACTACAGTAAAATTGTGACATTATCCTACCTGAAATTGAGGGTTTCAAATACATATGAACATCATGACGTCAGGTTTCTAGAATCCCTTTTTTCCCAACTAAATTTTGAACCAAGGGAGTTTTTGAGATCTGTGTCTGATAAGGTACCAAGGATCGTGGATCCTTGATCCACCAAATAAACAAACAATGGACAATGCTTTAAGTTTTCTTTATCAAAATTTTCATAATCAGGTCATTGAGGATGTCATGATCCCTGATACCAAAAAGGGGGATTGGGGGTCATGCATCCCTGGTCCCCATGAATTATTCACTGACCAATGCCATCAAGGTATCAAGGTTCCTTTATCCTCAATCCCCAAAAGGTGAGTCGGAGGTCTTAGATCTATAAAAGTCAGATCCTTTTTGCCTTCACAAATTGATGAGATCAAGACCATCAAGGTGTTGGGGTTCCAAGAACCCTGATTCTTGAAAGGGGTATCAGGGGTCTTGGATCCCCTAAAGCCTAATCTTCATGGTGAGATAGCACTTCTTTGTAAGAAGGTTGGGTTTTTGTTGTTTTAGGGGTCTTGGAACCCCCAAACCCAAAAACCCCAAAGGTTAGTCAGGGGTGTTTACAGTGGGTTTTCCTTTTTTGATGAGTCTTTTAGTTGGTTTGACCTTTGTTTTTTGGGGTTTGGTTTATGGTCCTTTAGGGTCTTTAGTTTTATTTATTATCTTAGTTTCCTTCTTTCTGCAATTAGATCTTAGTTTTACTTTCGTAGACTAGTTGGTTTTGGTTTTCAATAGAATATACTGGCAAGGGTTTTGTTTGAGTACATACTTGCTAGGAATGTCTATTGACCTTCCATTGAAGTACAATTTTTGTGAATATGGACCACCCTTTAAGATGGGTATTCTCCATAATGAGATTACTAATACTAACATAGGTCATATCAACTTTAATGAGTTCATAAGGAGCATATCCAACCCCACTAGTAGATCACATAATGCCTCATCCATGATTTTCTCTAGAATAATGCATTCAGAAGAGTTTTAAATGTCTATTTAGTCCTTGGATCTCATTATGGCAGTGGTTGAACACTACAATTGAAAGGAAAGGAGAATGAAGAATACATAGGGAGATATTGTCTTGAACATCAAGTCAAATATCATAGAGTAGGTCTTTCACATTCCCATGATTGATGAATATGTAACTATCTCCTTGTAGAGGGTTGAGAGGTAATACCAGGATGTGCCCAATATTGAGCACAAGATAAATCAAAACTACCTACAAAGGCCCTGTAAGGAAGGAAAGCTAGAAAAATTTAGCCTACACATGGCATATCTCCTGAAAGACATAAAAAAAGGCAACACTCTCTTGAGCCAGGTATTTGGGATACCCAAAGAAAACAAATTCGAGACATGGATGGTGTTGTTCATAGAGACCATTAGGGAAAGACAAAGATAGACTGACTCATGGGGTCAAATCATAAGTGATAACTTGGATGAACATCTACAAAGGGTCAAGACTAAACCAAAGTTTTATATGACTTCATATATTATGTACCTATTAGCCACCTATGCAGATTATCCAAGCCTATTCAAGAAAGGATACCTTCATGATCCCAAGGCTTATGTATACATTGTACACCATTGGTTGGTTTAGAAGGAGAAGCTACCAGTTGGTAGCCCAAAATTCATAATTTTTAATGATGCTTTTGTATTTGAAATCATCTCCTCCATTGTGGCAGATTTTTCAAAAAAAATGTCTGAAGATGCCACAACATAAATCAAGAAGGTTGGGAGATATTTAATATGGTTATAAACTTTTACATACCTCACGGTAGCCATTTTGACCTTGCAGTCAAAGAAAATTCCTAGATACCTCTCTCATCAGTTGATCCTAATGGAGCTATGCAAGCAACTATTAGATGCTCAAAGACAAATGAGGAGAAAACATAAGTCATGATTTCAATTCCCAATCTCGATTGGAGATCATTTAGTTTTGAGCATAAAAGATGCAAAAATAGTAAACCTATAATGGAATGAGCACCCTCTCAATGATTTATAGATAAAGAGAGGGAAATTTGACCTGATTGGTACCTCTAGAAAGGTAATGGGTTCTCATTTTAAGGATGAGCCCCATATAGATGATCATTGGGGTAATTGTGTAGATGAATATGAGGTTCACATTCAAGATTATTGTAGGATGAATCTAGACTTAGCATAGGTTCTCTCCAACCCAATATTCATCTAAAGTTATAGAAAAGGATTCAAAGGATGTTTTTCTAGCTTCACATAAAATGGATAAGGTTTATAATAATCTAATTTTGAATGTAGAGATAGCTTCCTTGGAGTTAGAGGATATAGAGTATAGGTATTGGAATGTAACATGGTGCACATTGGACTAGGTACATAAGCCATTCTTCCTAGAGTTAGTCCCAATGAAGGCAAAGGTAGACCCACTGGCTAAGGGAGAAAAGGGGAAGGGAAGAAAGTAAATGTTCCTATTTTCAAGAAAGAATCGTCTCTTACTCCCAAAGAGGTCATAGACCATAATAGGAAGGTAGATATATAGTACCCTCTTGAGGTTTTGAAACAATGGAAGGCTCAAGATAAGAATAAATTTGAAGTTTCATTTGCATCTACTACTTAGACACCTTCAGTGCAATAAACTATTGCACTCTCTCCTACAGGGAAAGTTCTAAGCACTGCTTCTCCAAGTGTTGATACTATAATGGATGTCCCATCTTCCTTTAGGAAATAAAAGGTTAAGCCTTTAAATATTAAGATGATAAGCCCAAAGAACCAAATCCATTGAAGGAGGTATATAAGAGGTTGTACAAGAAATCCTCTATTACATCTCTAAATTTGGAAACATTAGATGAAGGAGAGGAAGTTGAAGAAGAAGAGGTTCTACTTATTTGCAAGACAAGGTCATTGACTATGGTGGCTAGGAGACTCAATCTAGGAGATCCCTTTTGGAATGATATTTTTGAACCCCCAAAAGGTTGTTCAAGCCAAGCTTCCCCTCAAGTAGTTAATGTGGAATATCACTCAATGATTGAACATGAGATAGAAGTTGATGATCCCTTGGGGATGAATAAGTTTTACATATCGTATTTTGACACCATCCTCAACTTCAAGGAATCTTCTTAGGAACTTCAATTTGACCTAGGTACTCAAGATATTTATTTGGAAGAGACTTTTGGAGATGTTGGAGGGGATAGAAGTAAATATGAAGGCTCTCCTACTAAAATAGATGTCCCCTAAGAAATATAAGTATATGTTCCCCTTGAATTAGATACACAAGTGCCTCTAGAAGTGGAAATAGAAGTACCTATTGAGATAGACACCAAGCAATTTGTAGGTGATCAAAGGGAAAAAAGATGAAGGGGAAGAGACTAAAGATAAAGTAAAATCCTAAGGATCCACCTTTTAAAGAGCCAAAAACAAATAGAAGAATAGGTGGAGGAGCATGAATCTACACCTTTATTAGAGAATAGAGTAGCTACCCCCTCATAGTATCAATCAAGAGGGTAGAAGGAAGAGAGATGAGAATAAGAGATTGTATAATTTTGGTTGGACCTATATTATCCTATCAATAAGAGAACTAAGCCTACATGACTCTCCAAGAAAATACAACCCCCAAAGAGAACTTATACAGAATTCGATGCACCTAATTTTTCATAGATTTGCTAGGCATTCCATACAACGGAATCTAGTTATAGGAAAGCCCAAATAATTTTGTATATTAAAAAAGATACTAGAGAGTAATGGAAAGAATAGGTTGTAGTGCATCCACTTGATAAATATTTAGAGGAGGTTACTCTAGATAATTTTCTAATGGAGGAGGTGGATCTTGGGGTTCCTACCCATTGAAGGAGAAAATGCCTTGGTAACATTGGGTGTTACATCTTTATTCAAACATATCCACCAAGATGAGATAGAAATAAAGAACTTGACAAACTAGCATAAAGTCTTGAAAGACTACATAGACAGCTCGTGCTTTCCATTGACCTTCCCATTCTAGAAGTGTCTTTACAAGAAATGTTAGAGAAGTAGGCATTGTGTGTGTGTAAATGGGTACCTGTTAGAAACAACACAAACACTCAATAAGTCATTATATTAGTCCAAAAGCGTTAGAAAAGCATGTAAAACCCACTAAAACTGACCTATTGCCTGCTAACTAGGAGGAGTGTGATTAACAACATATTATCCCTTAGAATATGCTATAAATCAGTGATGAATACAACCTAGCATGAAGGATTTTTACTTAAATAACAAGCTAAAACATGATAAAACATGCAATCTAGCTCTAAAAGATGAAATAGAAACAATAAACTAGCATGAGATAATAGGTGAAATGTAAGTCTAGAGTGAATCTAATAGCATAAAAATGTATTTTTGATCTAAGGTGAAGGCTTATTTTCTCTCAAAACAGGCTTCTATTTATAGAAGAATGGGAGAGAGAGAGGGGGGACAAGGTTCATTTATGAATTTGGAGACTCATAAATGAATATGTAAGAGCCTTTAATGCCCAAGGCATGGGGGAGACATGGGCTTAAGGTCTTCATATTAATGAAGGCATTAATGAAGGCCTTAAAGAGGGAAGGGAGGATGTAAGAGAATATGGACTTTAAGAAAGTCCAGCTTGAGAAAGTGGACT
>MU225447.1:4192419-4240057 GCA_018584345.1 Thuja plicata
GTCGAAATTGGTTTGAATTGTATGGCTATAATAGTTAATATAAATTAGTGATAAAAATCACCTAGGATATTAAATTGATTAAAAGAATTATGCCAAGCAGTAACAGGGTCGTTTGGACATAAATCAATGGTATGATCACACTTAGGGCAAATAGGGTCCATAGTTGTGACAGACCAAATTCAAGTGGTTACAAGCATCACCCTCACAAATAAGCCCATTTTTCAAGGCCTATACAATTTGTATACAAGAGTTAGAAGAATTCAATAAAGAAATAATAAAGATAATTTTAACTCATTTATGCACCATTTTGAAATAGATAACTACTTTAACTTGCATGGTCTCAGAATTAGAAATAATTATAGAGAGAAATATAGAGATGTGGGGCAACTTTTTGACAGATTTGAGAAGAATGAAAAAAGCTAGTGCTGAGAAGTTAATTGAGTCTGTGGCCTTCAAAGAAGGATAATTGGATAAGTTAGTCAATTGGATAAGAGAAATTAATCTTTCTAGCAAGTATTAAAACACTACAAAAAATCCATGTGATTAGATCCCCTTTTTACTCCATTCTTGCTTCCACACATTATTTAATGTATTTCTCCTCCATTTTTAAAATGTAGGTGTTATTCATTGGGTAGGTGCTACTCATTGCATTCATTGCGCCTAGAAGAAGTGTTTAACACAAATTCAGGCACTCTGTACCATTTGTATTGGCATCAATATTGACACCTAAATGTGCATCAATTGAATGAATGAGCGTATTATTCAGTGTTATTTTAAAGTGTCCATTTATCATCCTATCATATTTGATTTTCCTAGTGTGTTCGTGGTTAAGATATTATTTTGATTTAATATCAAAATATTGTGGTCATTATTCATGCTCTTATCTTATGGTCATATATATATATATATATATATATATATTATGTCCTAGCCTAACACTTTATTTTTGTCCCCAATCATGGTAGCTTACCATTTTTTTTGTACATCCTTTAAGTTGTACTTAAAGTGTTTATCGCACCCTCATAGAGGTTAAGTTATTTTAGCAAAATATGTTGTGAAGTTGTAGCTGGACAAGTGAATCTTGCGAGATCATTATGTCATGCCCTTTCAATGGTTAAGACAGATGACAACTAGTGCTTGTGAGACTGCATGGTGATCTGTAGGCAATGATAAAAGTGTTATCATGTCCTTGTGACTTGATCAAATAGTTAATACCTTTAGTCCATAGGGAAGAGACGATGGGCCACATGTCAATAATTGAAGATGTTAAAAGGTAAACAAAATTTTCTTATCAAATCCTTGTGGAATTTTTTTTAAGACTATCAGTTCAACCTGCGACCCCGTGAGTGAATGTTTTTGATGACTATAATGGTTTTTCACATCCTTGTGGTGGTTGGTGGGGGAAATGTTTAAAGGTCACAATCTTGACAGGAATAATAAGATGCTATGGTGGTTAATCACTATTCTAATTGATGTTAGAATATTACTTGGAGAGAGAAATAATCCATAAATATGAAATTAATTTACTTTGTGTTGTTGATTTCATGGTAAATTATTTGCATTCTCAGTAAGAAACTAGAATCTATGGTGAGATTGTGTGTTGATATAATGATGTTAACTCTCACTACACTAGTTTGAGAATTATTTATTATTGTGTATCTAAAAATTATTGTGCATTAAATATTTTATTAATCATGTAGATCTATGTCATAGGAATACTATCCTGATTATTGTTGAGCTCAAAGTGAAGAAGGTATTTTTTCCTTTTCGAGTTATATTTTCTTGTCTTCGATTTATTGACAATGCTAAAACTGTTTTCTAAGTTTCTTAGGATTGAAGGTTTCCAAAAAAATTACTAATAGGTTGATTTATATATGGTATTTTAGGATCTAAGGGACACTACATTAACTTCAAACCTTCACATAAACCCTTAAATCCTAGACCCTAAAAGTTGTACAATTTTGTTCTAATTTTTAGTTGACTACTCCTAATAGGTTCCCAATCACTTAAGTTGCCTATCAATTAGAAATTTCATTCATTTGATGAATGGACCCTCAATCAGTTTTCCTATTTATTCTTTCTGAAGTTATTCAATATATCTTCTTCTCAAAACTGATGTATTGTGATACCATATGGAATAAGGAAAAATGACTGTAGAGTTTGAGAAAATGATTGGTCATCATGTGGCGCCATGTAATCTATAGGAAAGTTATATCTAGTTGGTCAAAATTGTTTAACAATATATTAAAGAAAGATTTGGGAAGAGGAAGAATCTAAGAAGAGACTTCATGACTAATGGAATATTGCACTTTATGATCTAAAAATCATTCCCTTACTGCCCAACCATTTGAATAACCAAGGGAAAAGGCCACAATGATAGGTCTTGCAACTATTGGGATAGGTGCAAGTCTTGGGATAATTGTTGCTTATTTTTTTGTAGTTTGAAAGTGTGAGCCATAGCTTAAATATAGAGAGGGAAAAATGCAGAATGAGTTATGTGTGTCATCAAAATTTGGGTTGTTCATGATGTTAGGAATACAAGTACACAAGAACAACTAAGAAGCAGGGGTGAATCAGTTATGATACAAAATATTAAACTTTAAACTTTATAAACCAAAACTTCACGGCAAATGATAACATAGTAAGGCCAATAAAATAACACAATACTTGTTGTCAAGGAAACCCTGTTAAAGGTAAAACCCTTGTGGGAATTAACAACCACAAATGATTTATTGAGAGTATAGTATCGCTATTAAAATATTTAGGCCTGTTAGGAGCTTATTATAAAATTACAGTACATAGTCCCTGTTAAAGGACAAACATTGTTAGGAGTCAAGAGTAACAGAAGGAGTCCATTGACAAAATGGAAGACATGCAGAAGGAGGGAGATGAAGCCTACTAGAAAATGATGTAATGTTTTCTCTTCAGTTCTAGAAATTATGCTAGTTTTTGTGCTAGAAGTTGTGCTGGAAATTATGCATTCTCTTGGTAGTTCTTTTAATTTCCTATTTTTGGTCTAGGGTGTCTTTTTGGGTCTTGCCTTTTGTTCGTTGTAGGCTTTCTATGTTTGTAAATGCCTATGATGCTTATCTCTAGTAGCTTATTGTAAAAGTTTTTGAGGTCCTTTCAAAACCTATTTTTACCTTAATAAAAAATAGTGAGCTCACTGCCCAGGCACAATGCCCAAATAAGGTTAAGTGAACTGTGTGATAGAAGTTGTCTTTGCTTGGTCATTTCCAATGAAGTATTCTTATCACAAACTCTGCTCTACATCAAACAACCAAAAAAGACTCACAACTTTCACACTTCTCTTCCCTTTTAATCTCTACCACATCTTTCCAAAAGAACATATCTCTCATATATACCCTATTATAATAATTGATTAGGTCATCTAATTAAGCTTTCCCAATATATAAATAATTGATTAGGTCAGCCAAATAAGCTTTCCCAATATATTAAAAATTATTTAACCCCTTTATAAGATACACAAGGTATCTAAAACAAGTAAACATCAATTAAAATAAATAAGTTATACTCCAAGATCCGCAATCCACACTCACAATCCATCATAGACGCTACATCTCTGAAGTCGACCACCAAATAGGTCTCCTCCAGAATACATGCCACATCTAACATCACCAACATGTTCATGAATATAGATCAATATAAAACATTCCTCAATCTATCCACTATCATCCCATAATATTGCATACCCTAAAATATGTTCTCCTATAAGATATACCTGAAACACAGAGACTCGCTCTGTCAAGAATCATTGTCATAGTCTAGAAACTAGTCTTCATTGAAACATCTATAACATCAACAATATGCAATATTAAGACAAGTGACCTTAGGAATAAGGTAATCACACATCCTTCTACATATCCTTGTCTTCGATAGTTTTGATTCATATGTATAATTTTTGTACACTTCTTCCAGTCAAATAACTAGTCCGTTCTCTCCACAGAAACATATGTTGACATCAGTAACAAAACATGAATATCAACAACATAAATAGTACCCAAATTTGATATCATCCAACAATCTCCCCCTTTGGCATTGATGGAAATGTATGGGAAAATCCATTAACCCAAAAATTACTCTCTCTCAATACAATGTTCTCAATATCCTCAACACAAACTCCCCAAAATAGTAGGGATTTTCACATAGAATGTTTCCCCCTTTGCTAGCAATGGGAAAGGGTGCCATAACTCATATGTAATCTTCTGTAAGGTGTATTGTTTTCAAATCTTTATGTCTAACAACCAGAAGCCAAATCACCCAAATGTGCTCCACAATGTTCTTGTGATCACTCCCCATGAGGAGTAGATCCATACATCAAGTCCAAACAATGATATAGCTCTGAAAGAAACTGGACTGATGCATGTCTACATTAATTAATTACCACTAGGAGGGGCTCTCACCCTAAGAATTATTTTGAGATATTCAAAAGCATCTTTTGGCAAAGGTTATGTCAATATATCTTCTATTTGTTCCTTTGTGCTAATATACTCTGTAGAATCTCTTTCTTTGCTACCTTCTCCCTTAAGAAATGATACTTTATAGAAATATGTTTAGTCTTTGAATGCATTACAAGAATCTTTGACATATTCACTATGTTAGTGTTATCACAATGGATAACCATCAGCTCTTCAAAAATTATTCTAATGTCCTTCAACATTTGTTTCATCCAAACAACTTGTGTACAATTTATTACAGTAGCAACATAATCTGATTCAGCAGTAGACTGAGAAATACAGTCTTGCTTCTTACTTAAACAAGAAACCAACCTTTTTCCAAGGAAAAATGCTCCACTACTTGTACTCTTTCTATCATCCACATTACTTGCCCAATCAACATCACTGTAAGCTTGAAAAATAAAGTCATCTAATTTTTCATATCACAATCCATATTCTATTGTTCCTTTCAAGTATCTAAAAATTCTCTTCACAACAGCAAGGTGTGTCTCTTTAGGATCTGGTTGATATCTTTCCACAATTCCAACTACATTGGAAATATATTGTCTTGTGTGAGTTAGATATTGTAGACCACCAGTCATCGATCTGTACATTGTCTAAAAAATACTTTGAGTCTCATCATTACTAGTCAGTTTGTGTCCAGTCACCATGGGTGTCCCAACAGGTTTACAATCTTCCATTCCAAACTTCTTCAAAATTTCCTTAAGATACTTGGTTTGGGATATTAAAATACCATTCTTACTCTGATTAATTTGCAAACCAAGAAAAAATTTCATCTCACCAATCATTGACATTTCAAATTCATTTTCCATTTCTTTAGAGAACTTCTTACTCATCTTATCATTTCCTCCAAAAATGATATCATCAACAAAAAATTCTATGATTAAGATTCCATCCTTATCAGTTATCAAATATAAATTATTGTCTACATTACCTTTTCTGAAACCAAGATAAAGTAAATACTTGTCCAGTCTTGCATACCATGCTCTCGGTGCTTGTTTGAGTCCATACAATGCTTTCTTCAACTTACAAACCATGTCTTCATTTTCTGTCAAAGGAAATCCATCAAGTTACTCTATGTATGCTTCTTCTTCCAAATTTCCATTCAAGAATGCTAATTTCAAATCCATATGATATACTTTAAATTCTCTATGTACAACATAAGAAAGAAATAATCTCATAGTTTCTAGCCTAGAAACAAGAGAAAATGTTTCTTCAAATTCTATGCCTTCTTGTTGCGAGTAGTCTTTACAAACTATTCTAGTCTTATTTTTGAGCAGTCTTCCTTGCTCATCCATCTTGTTTCTGAAAACCCATTTAGTTCCTACCACATGTTTGTTCTTAGGTCTTGGAACCTATTTCCAAGTACTATTTTTATTTATTTGTTCAATTTCTTCTTGCATAGCTTTAGTCCAAGGTTCATCTATACATGATTCATCAGTAATTCTCAGTTCAACTTGAGAAATCAAACAAATTCCATCTCTAAATCTATATCTAGTCATCACACCTTTACTTGCATCACCAATGATTTGTTCTTCAGGATGGTTCTTCTTAACATACCTTAGAGTCTTAGGAGTCTTAGTAAGCTCAATTATTCCATCTTCAATCTCATTATTGACCATCAAAGGTTCTTTAGGTTAAACAATGACCTCTTTTATCTCTGAAATCTGACCATAGTCATACATTCTTTCCTAAATCTGAAACTTTTCATCTATCCTCACATTAGCACTTTCAATCAACTTCCTTCATCTCAGATTGAAACACTTATATTCTTTTCTCTTAGTAGAATAACCAAGGAAAATAACTTCATCACTTCTAGCATCAAACATCCCTATCTCATCATCTCTTTTGATATAACATTTACTTCCAAATATTCTAAAATATTTGACAGTAGGTGTACGATCAAACCATAATTCATAAGGAGTCTTACTTGTACCTTCTCTAATTTGAATTCTATTTAGGTTATACACAACAGTAGCAACAACTTCCCTCTAATGAACATGTGATACATTTCCTTCCAGTAGCATAGTTCTTGCAACATCTAATATTGTTCTATTTATTCACTCTACTATCCCATTCTATTGTGGTGTCCTAGGTGCAAATGTCTGTCTAAATATTCCATGCTCTTCACAGTAGGAATTAAATAAATCTGATGTAAACTCACCACCTCTGTTTGATCTCAAACATTTTATCTTCAAACATGATTCATTCTCAACTTTTTCTTTGAATAACTTGAATTTGTCAAATGCTGCATATTTCTCTCTCAACTATGTAACCTACATCATTCTAGAAAATTCATCAACAAAAAGTATAAATTACCTTTCACCATAATTAGATCTTGTTCTTGTAGGACCATATAGATCTGTATGTACCAGATCCAACTTTCCTTTTGCTGAATAAGATTTTCTTTTAAAACTGCTTCTACTCTATTTCCCCATAACACACTCTCTACACATAGTGTTAGATGGGTTCAAAATCTTAGGTAGATCTCTTAAAAAATTAGTCATACATGCCTTCACAATGTTATCAAAGTTAACATGACAAAATATTCTATGCCATAACCAACTTTCATCAACCTTCGCAATAAAACAAGAAGCTTCAGATGTATTCAATTCAAATACATTACCTATAGATTTAGTTCCAGATGCAATCAAGTCTCCTAATTTACTTTTGATAGAACATTTCCCATCAATACATTTCAATTTATAACCTCTATCCACTAACTCCCTAATAATCAAAAGATGATGCTTAAGTCCATCAACAAGTAATACATTATCAGTATTAGTCTTTCCATCCAGACAAATAGATCCAACTCCAATGATAAGCTTAGGAGTATTGTCACCAAATCTAACAATACCACCATCATATCTTTTCAAAATCACAAACTTATTTTTGTCTCTAGTCATATGATGTGAACAACCATTATCTATAACCCATTCATATTTCTTTTAAACTCAGGATACTAAGGACATTTCTTCATGTATAGGCTCATCATCCTTAAGAAATAAATCCAATTTCATCATAGTCTACATCATCATCAAATACACCTTCACTAGCATAATACAATTTCTTGTCTTTTGAATACTTGGATTTGTAAAACTTAGGTTTATGCTTTGGAACTCTTGTAGGACATCGAGATGCAAAATGACCAATCTTGCTACATGAAAAACATTTCAATGATAATTTACCTTCAAATTTACCCTTACCTCTCTTTTCTCTTCTAGTGATCAGGGCTAGCACTTGATCAAGCTTTCTTTTTTCCTCCTGCATCTGTTCCCATTCATCAACATAGTCTCCAAGGTCTTCTCTCAAGTCACCATTGCTAGTGTTTGCAATTCCAGATAAGGTATTTTTGTTTCTATGGATAGTTGCCTTGAATGATGACCCTACTTTAGGTAAAGAATCTCCTAGTTATGTGGCCTCAAAAGTAGTTATCTTTCCAATTGACATCTCTCTATTGAAATTTAGTGTCAAAGGTATAATCTCCTCTATATCTTTTACTTTAGTTTTATATATAGGTGTCAAATATCTGAGTATGTTTTCAATCTATTCTTCCTCACTGTAAGTACCTCCAAAGTTTCTGATGCCAGTAACCACTTCAATAATTATTTGTGCATATGCCCTAATGTTCTCATCATCTCTCATCTTCATTGATTCCATATTTGTCTTCTAGTTTTGTAGCTTTTCCTGTTAGTAAACTTATCTCCTATATACAGTGCTTCCAATATTGTCCAAATCTCATGTTTAGAATCCAAGTCTTTTACTTCTATGAATTCACCTTCAAAAAGTGTGTTGATCAATTATTCCCTTGCAACCATAACACATGAAAATAGATCTTATAATCTTTGGAAGCCTTCTCCAATTCATCCTTAGTCACTATCTTTTCCTTCTTTTTTGTGATCATCTAGTAATCAATTCCCAAAAATATAAAATGTGTTCTCATCTCGATCTTCCAACTGTCAAAGTTTTCAGGATCAAATTTCAGACTTTCTTGTAGTAAGTCATCTTCAGGATCACCTGAAGCTGTTAAGATTTCTTTCTAAGGAGCAGTAGCTCTTATCCCAATTGTTAGGAATAATATTCCACAAGCACAACTGAGAGGGGGGGTGAATTAGTTGTGATACAAAATATTAAACTTTAAACTTTATAAACCAAGACTTCAATGCAAATGATAACACAATAAATGCCAATACAATAACACAATACTTGTTGTTGAGGAAAACCTGTTAAAGGTAAAAACCTGGTGGGAATTAGCACCCACAAATGATGTACTGAAAGTATAGTATCCCTGTTAAAAGATTTATCCATGTTAGGAGCTTATTACAACATTATAGTACATATTCCATGTTAGAGAACAAATCCTATTAGGAGTCAAGAGTAATAGTGAGCTCACTGCCTAGGAACACTTCCCAAAGAAGGTTAAGCCCACCCTCAAGGATTTACAATCCGAACAAGAGTATATTGAAAATATACAATCCAGTGAACTATTTGATAGCAACTGTCTTTTCTTGGTCAGTTCTAATGAAGTATTCTTATCACAAACTCTACTCTACATCCAACAACTAAGCAAGCCTCACAGCTTTCACACTTCTCTGGCCTTTTAATCTCTACCACATATTTCCAAAAGAAAATATCTCTCAGATATAACTATTATAATAATTGATTAGGTCAACCAATTAAGCTTTCCCAATATACAAATAATTGATTAGGTCAAACACTTAAGGCTTTCTAATATACAAATAATTATTTAACACCTTGCCAATATACAAAAGGTATCTAAAACATGTAAACATGAATTAAAATACATCAGTTATACTCCAAGATCTATTATCCACACTCAAAATCTATAATACATGTTGCATCTCTGAAGTTGGCCACCAAATAGGTCTCCTCTAGAATACACACCACATCTGATGTCACCAACATGTTCACGACTATCAATCAATATCCAACATTCCTCAATGTGTCCACTATCATCCCATAATATTGAATACCCTAAAACATCTTTACCTGTAAGATATACATGAAACATAGAGACTTGCTCTGTCAAGCATCACTATCACAGTCCAAAAACCAGTCTTCACTGAAACATCTGTAACATCACCAATATGCAATATTAATCCAAGTGACCTTAGGAATAATCTCATCACACATCCTTCTACATATCTTTGTATTTGATTGTTCTCATTCATTCATACAGTGTGTACACTTCTTCCAGTCAAATAACTGGTCTATTCTCTCCACAAAAATATATTTTGAAATCAATGACAAAACATGAATATTAACAACATAAATAGTACCCAAATATGATATCATCCAACAAATGATAGGAAGGGAGTTTTTCTTTTTTTGAGTGCTAAGGATGGGGCTTGTTGAGGCTATAGATAGATTTTCCTGTAACAAGAAGGTGTTACACCAAGCCATGTTGCAGGAGATTTACAAGGATCGTGGTGAAGAACCAGTTGATAATACATTTTTTAATTGTAGAGATACTAAAATTGGCTTCAATAATTATAGAGATACTGAAAGCTATAGGAATAATTTGTGAATAATTCTGATCTCTCACATTTCTACTTTGATTCCATTTTTTGGGAGCGAGACAAAGAGAATTCTGGGTGTAGACAGAAAAGATGGTAGTTTAGAGTCATCTATTTCTCCTTGTGTTGTATTTTCAAATCCTTCTCCCTCAAGGGAAGATAGTGATAATTTTGTGTTCTAGCATTTTCTTCCTCAATAACCACCCATGGGTGATAGTTGCATCACATACAAGCTTGGTTGGATCTATGGAAGCACTCTGGCCTCCTCTAGATTCCAATCAAGCAATTTGATTTGGTAACAACCTTAATTTGGAGAATATCTTCTACGATTGGTTATTGGAATTTGGTAACATAATATAAAAGGAATAATCTCGCATGTAGCTTCTTGCATTCCTTTTTTCTATAAAAGGAATATCGAGGCCAATCTTACGAGTTCTGAAAATTCTTTGTACACTGACAAGTAGAATAGTTTATGTAATTGGTATTTTTGTAGAAATAGAAATGACAGATTCTTGTATTAAATGAAACATATGAATACTTCTAAAGAAACTAATTGAAAATCTCATTTGAATATTGTCTCCTCCATTTTATTTCTATTACATAAGTTTGTTTATTTAGAATAGCCAAATTTGTCTTCATGATAATTTCTTGAATGTATAATGTATTTACTAGTTTTCTTCAAGGAGGAGATTAAATAATTTTAGATACAATATAGTGATTTGGGGGAAATCGTAGTGATTTCATGAGTGTAATCTGAGGTGATAAATTAGAATTTTTATGTTAGGCATAAAGCTCTACATGTAATGTTGAAACAATATGATATAAAAGATACAATACTAGTTCTTCTTCTAATATTTTGAGGCACTAGATCTATTGGGAGTGAACGTTTTCTACCTATTGAAGAGTTTAGATTGGATCAAATCTATGGTTTGAATATCATTAAAAAATGAGGAGGCATATTGAAGTTTAACATTACTATCAAAACTCCCTTATTTTTCTTCTCATAGTAATCTCTGACCGGCTAGTGGCGGTGGGTAATAAAATATATGCG
Source organism: Thuja plicata (assembly GCA_018584345.1). NCBI lineage: Eukaryota > Viridiplantae > Streptophyta > Pinopsida > Cupressales > Cupressaceae > Thuja > Thuja plicata. The sequence goes on from MU225447.1 coordinate 4,203,486, forward strand.
ATACGGTCTGTAGCTTGTTACAATATTCCTTGTGTCTATAAAAGGAATACCAAGGCCAATATTATGGGTTTTTAAAATTCTTTGTAGAGAGACAATTAGAATAGTTTATGTAATAGGTTTTTTTGCAGAAATAGAAATGACAGTCTTTTATTAAAGGAAATGTATGAATACTTCTAAAGAAATTAATTGAAAATATCATTTGCAGAATGAATTTCTCTATTAAAATTAATTAAGGATTTTTGTATTTCTCTGTGTTAGAAATTGTGTGAGTAATTCTAGAGATCTCTTAAGTAGAGCTTTAAACATTTATTGAATCACTTATAAGAATATGGTAATTATGTATAATTATTGTAGAGCGTTTTATTTTATTATTGCAGTTGACTAGTAGAAGGTATTCAATCAAGGAAAAGATTAAATTTATGTTTATATATTACAACAGTTCAAAGAAATAACAGTGATTCTAGAAGAATGATGCATGGCTAGATGCAGTTGAATTTTTGTGTAAGGAACTAACATTTAGAAGAGTGTGCACAATTAATATTGGGTTCATTTGATATTTGACACTGTTTTCATGAATATATGGCACTAGTCCTTACAGTTTAGAGTTTCAGTAACGAAAAACTTATGAAAACCAAGTAATTTACCTTCACTTTCTTCTTGTGAATGTATATTAATTTTTAGTTCAGCCCCACCTCTCAATTAAATTCATCAACATGTTCAAAATAGAGCTAATTCTGATATAAACAAACTTTTATTCTTGTGTTGAATTGTTTACTCGATTGAAGGTCTTTAAGTGTTAGATTTCAAGGGTTAAGGTTCGTTGGTTGACAGAACCCCTTTGTTAAATTTTACATCCTTTTCCAATTGCCTATGTTATGGTCGATTATTTAATTTTTTAATATATTGTGGAAATGTATTTCGTAAGTCATTGTGCATAAAATTTTTCCCCCGCAAAAAAAATCATTTATAAATGCACGTGCATAATTCATTGGTTAAGTGGTGGGTCCCACATGGTGGTACAATGTAATGTTTCTCATGTATTACCACATTATCAAGCTATGTCTTGTTATCTAATTTGGCACATAGTGGCATGTTGAGAGATTCCTTTATTCCCAATGTGTTACTGAGTGATTTATTTGTGCTTAGGAGTTCATTGTGACATGGCACACAATAGCATGGTGGTAGTTTATTTCTCCTTCATTTTTTCATCGAGTGGTGACATGGATGACAAGTCAGACTAAAGGTGGGTCCATACTAGTTAGATGAGATGAATGGATAGTGTGGTGGGCCCAAGGTTTCATTTTTATTCAATTAGTGGCATGGTAAGGACATTCAAATGTTTCAACGCACCACTACGTCTGATGTGGCATCTGATGTGTCAATTATCTTCTTAGTGTGGTGGCTTGTTGGGACACGGAATAAAAGAATGAAGTGACAAAACTTTATTGATCTTGGTGGAAGGATTTCAAATCTTTTAGAGTACCATTGATTTATTTGTATCAACCGTTGTGCTTTAAAGTTGAGTTTCTTCTCGTTCTAACTTTAATTCTGTACGTATGTCAATTTAATTGCACAATAATCATGCTAAAAATCCTACCTCTCTCCATGGCCTCCTTTGGATCCTGTAATAGGGAGGTATAGAAAGAGAGATAAATAGGGAGAGAGGGAGAGAAATAGGAGAAATAGTGGTATAAAAAAGGAGAGATAAATGAAATGGGAATGATTCATCCTAAATGTTTATTTTATAGAGTTGTAAATTTTGTAAATTGATGTTAGTAAATATTTTTATTATCAAAATATTCTTCTCTCACTTATTATTGCATCAAATAAGGAGGTTTAATGTGGATATTAGAAATGTATGGTTATAACATGGATCGAAAGAATATTTTTCTCATGTGATATTCAAATTTTGAATTAAAACCTTGGTAAAGAGTAAATTTGTTACTAGGAAATATAAATTATATAGCACTTTGAAGAGCTTCATAATTTTTTTAATATTTTTCTTTGTGAAGTGGTGAATATAGATATATGGGTTGGGGGATAGGGAGGAAGTGTGGGGGCTGGGAGAGATAGAGACATGGAGATGGGGAGTGAGGAAGAAAAAGGGAAACATATAGGTAGAGGGGTAGAGGAGAGTATATTTTGATGAACTATAACTAATTGAATGTTTAAAGATGTTAAGTTGATGATCACTGAGCTGCAGAAAGTTAATGCAAGACATTAAATCAGTTAATGTATTGTATTTTTATTGATGTCAACTTGATATAATCTAATTGGTTATATACATGTTGTCAAAGAATTCAAAGAACCAAAGGCATAAAGGTTATGTTATCTATAATGCATAAAATTTCAGTATACACCAAATGATAACAAACACTGACAGACATTGCACACCAACGGATAGAGAAACCTGAGAGAAGAGTCATAGTAATATCCAAGAAAGATACCCAATCAAGAATTACTGAGTAGAACCTAAGTGATACCTGAGAAGAACTGAATGCCACAGTGTTGCCCGACAGACAGACAACCCCGACAGATAGAGATGCCCAAGGACAACGGAAGTCAAGACTGAGCAAACATGGAGTTAAACACCGATAAGAGATAAAGTCTAGAAATGACAAAAGAATTATCTGGTAGGAGGAAAATATGGAGTTAAATGATTGATTACATTGTTTTCTTCGACTAGTTAAAAGCTACAGATAATCTAGAGATTAAAGCTAGTTTTGTTCCAGTTATCAAGGATAAATCTTTGGGATAAAACTAAAGCAAGATTTAAATCAAGAATGGAAAGTTTTGCGGATCATGTCAAGAACAAGAAAGAGAAGGGCTTAGAAATAGTGAAATAATGTCTATAAGAGAGACAAGCTAATTCATTATGAAAAAGGGGAGAGAATAGAAGAGGATGATGAAGAGAATACTAGTGAAGAAGACTTCATACATTCCTGATCAAACAATTTGAAGGATAGAGATAAATATTTCTGTGAACACAGAGCAACAAAGAAGCAACAACATCACCAAGAAGAAAGAAGTGGAACAAAGGAACAAAAAAGAAACATTGATTAGAAAGGTATTATGAGATTACAATAGATCTAAACATCTGAAAGATTAAGTTGTATTCATGAACAGATCATATATTGTTTCAGTTTAACCATTGACTCAGAAAATCTCTTAACAGAGTGAGATTCAACTATCCTTTATATATTGAGATACATCCCAAGGATTATCAAAAATTTTCTAATGAAGATAGCATAGTGAAATTCCAGATATCAAGTGACAAACATTTATATTTAAATCCTCTAACAAGGTCGCACTTAACAATGTGTTTGTAACCTTTAACAAGGTTAGCTCTTCACCGAGCTCACTTTAGAAGAGTGAAAATTTTGGATTACCGATCCCAAGTGATTTTTCCCTTAACAAGGTTTCCTCATTAAAAATCCATGTGTCAAATGTGTATATGGTTCATTGCTTTGATGTTTTTATTTACACATTACTAAAACATGATTGATTAGTAAACAATAAGTTATTTACTATATTTCAGTAAAGGCTAGACTTCTATTTGGTATAGCCTAAGAAAAAAGGATAAACAGTGAACTCCAAGTAGTAGTTATTTGATAAGATTATTTAAAGGTATACATCTTGTAGGAATGAAGATAACTAGAGGTTTATATTTGTGGTATAAAGTTTTTGGGTTGATTTATTTGATTAATTTTTGAAGCTACTAATTCACCCCCCCTCTCAATTATTCTAACAATTGGTATCAGAGCTTGTGTACTTAGAAAGGAAGGTTTCAAGACCTAAGCTAAAGATCACAAGATGAGTAAACAGGATGTGCCTAAGTTGAACAAGGACAACTTTGCATCATGGAAAAGTAGGATAAGAATCCACCTATCAGGTTTTGGAAATGATGTTACTCAATACTTTGATAATGGATATGTGTTTCCTACTGGACCTCACACACTTGATCAATTGAGATAAAAACATGAGCACAATTCTATGATTATAGAGTTTTATTCCTCACTCTCCGATGCTGAATTTGAAGATGTCAAAACATGCACCACTACAAAGAAAATGTGGGACAAATTGAAGCTAGTACATGGAGGAGATGCAAATGTACTAGGAGCTAAGGCAGAAAACCTAAGAGGAAAATTTGATGACCTAAGAATAAAAGAAGGAGAAAACATCACTCAGTATAGATGTAGAATCAAAGAGGTAGTCAATGCTATCTGAGGAGTTGAAGGTGTACTTAAAGAAGAAATAGTGGTAAGTAAGATCCTAAGAACCTTACTACCTATTTATGCTAGTAGAGTATCTTCTATACAAGAAATAAGAGCAGTAGAAAATAACAATGTCACTCTAGATAGTTTGGTTGGTAGACTTATTTCATTTGAGATGAATAACATTGACAACAGTGTCTTATCATCTATTTAGTTTGCATTCAAATCTTGTTTGAAAATATGTAAGTCAAGTCATAAACACACTATGAGAAATGACAGTGAAAGTGATAGTGATGACAAAGAGCTTGATGAGATTGAAGCACTAATGGATAGAAGATTGTAGAGAGGAAAAGGTAGATACAAAGGTAAATTACCACTGGTATGTTTTAATTGTAAAGAGATTGGACACTTTACTGCTAGATGTCCTAACAAAATAAAAGAAGCCAGAAACAATGCCAAATCATATGAAAAGAAGTTTGATAGAGGTGATGATAGAGATTACTGAAGCAACTAAAAATCTGACAGAAAAGACAACCGAGACTTCAAGGACAAAGGAAATAAATCTTGTTACCTGGCTGAGATCAAAGCTAGAGATACTGACATTGAATCTGATGAAGATATTGGGGTGGTATTTATTTCTATGAAGGATGATTGAGATGAATAGGAAAGGTATGTTGATACTGCACTCATATCTAAGGTTAGTAAGAATTATGTCTGGATTATTGATAGTGGTTATACTTACCACATGAATGGAGATAACGAAAAGTTTGAAACTTTTGAGTATTATAATGGTGGATCAGTAAGAATGGGTAGTGACTCACCCTATCTGGTTGAAGGTAAAGGAACCATAATGTTGAATAATCTGACCATATGGGAAAATCCATACTGGGTAAAAGGACTTAAATATAATCTATTGAGTGTTTCATAGCTGAATAACATAGGACACCAAGTTGAATTTGAGAACAAAAAGGAAAATATATTTAATGAATCAGGAAGGTTGATTGGAACTGGTGAACAAACAAAAGGTAACCTATTCTATCTTGATGATATTAACACCACTTGTTTAATGGATAGAAAAAAAGACATATGGTTGTGGCATATAAGGTTATGTCATGTAAATTTTGACAACATGATTAGGATAAGCAATAAAAGGAAAGAAAGAGGCTTACTGAGCATGTCAAAGCCCAATCATATCATGTGTAAGAATTGTCAAAAAGGTAAAATGACAAAGTCTAGTTTCAAAAGAAAAACCTACACATCTAAAGCCATTCTAGAACTAGTCTATACTGATCTATTTGGACCAATGAGATCAAAGAGTTACTATGGTGATAGATACTTCATTCTCTTTGTTGATGATTATTCTAGAATGATGACAGTTATGTTCTTAAAAGAGAAATCAAAAGCATTCAAAATGTTTAAATGGTATAAATCTATTGTAGAAAAAAAAAGTGGTAAGGAATGAAATTCTTAAGAACAAATAGAGGAGGATAATTTATTTATGATGAATTCATTAACTTTTCTAATGAACATGGAATTCAAAAACAGGTTTTTGCACCGAGAACACCACAAAAAAATGGGATTTCTGAAAGAGGAGAAATATCCATTGTTGATTGTGCAAGAACACTAATGATTGAGAAAGGAATTAATCAAAAATTCTAGAGAGAAGCTATCAATACTATTGTCTACACATTGAACAGATTTAAATTAAAGAAAGACACCAATAAGACACCTTATGAGCTATGGTATGGATACACTCCCAATGTAAGTTACTTCAAAAATTTTGGAAGTCAATGTTATATTTTGAAAGATGATAGAAATGGAAAGCTTGAATCCAAAGGTGAAGAAGGAATATTTTTAGGGTAATCTACCAAAAGCAAGGCTTATAAATGTCTTAACAAATCCTCTAACAAAATAATTGAAAGTGAAAATGTCAAAGTACATGAATTTGAAAAGAAAAATGATAAGGAAAGTAGTGAAGAACTAGAAGACTACAACAGGTTCATCTACAGTGAAGAACTTGACACTCTTCTCAAGCAATAGTGTATCACTCCTGAGCAACAGAACAATGCACCTGAGCATCAGGCTGCAAACATTGAAACTCAAGAAATTGCTCAAAATGATGTCCTGAGTGATGGAGATCAGAATGAAGGTCAACATAATGATTATAATAATGAACAAAGAGCTGAACTGGTACTTTCCATGTATGTCAAAAGACACCATCCAAAAAAATAGATCATAGGAGACAAAAATGATGGAATGAGAACAAGAAGTAAGTCACTAAACACTAGATGTTTAATTTGTGATTTTGAACCTAAATCTGTTAATACTGCACTTCAAAATGAAGAATGGGTCAGTACTATGAATGAAGAGATAGAACAGATTGAGAAGAATAAAACATGGAAATTAGTACCTAGACTAGATGATAAGAATGTCATTTGTACCAAATGGATATTTAGAAACAAGCTGAATGAGAATGGAGAAGTCACAAGGAACAAAGCTAGATTAGTATGCAAGGGGTATGCATAAGAATAAGGTATTGACTATGGAGAAACCTTTGCACCTATTGCTAGAATAAAAGGAGTCAAAATTATACTTGCTTATGCTGAATTCAAAGGAGTCAAGGTATACCAAATGGATGTCAAATCTGCATTCCTAAATGGAATACTAGAAGAAAAGGTATACATTGAACAACCAGAAGGGTTTGTTGATCCTAACAAGAGAAGCATGGCTTGTAGATTACACAAAGCCTTGTATGGATTAAAAAAGAACCTAGAGCATGGTATGAAATACTTCAATCCTATCTCATAAGTATTGGATTTGTAAGAACAAGTGAAAATAGTAATTTGTATTTAAAAGAAGATACATTGATAATATTTTGATTGCTGAAATATTTTTTGATGATATCATATTTTGGGGTAATGATATGTTATGTAAATCATTTTCTAATGAAATGAGAAAAGAGTTTGAGATGTCAATGTTTGGGGAGATAAAATTCTTTCTTGGTCTACAAATTCTTCAACAAGATGTAGGCATATATATCACACAATCCAAATACATCAAGGAAGTGTTGAAGATATTCAAGATGGAAGATTCCAAGCTAGTTGGAACACCTATGGAAATTGGATGCAAGATGACAAAGGAAGAGAAGTCAACTAAGGTAAATCAGACCCTATATAGATCTATGATTGGGAAACTCATGTATGTTGTTCATACTAGACCAGATATAGCACATGTAGTTAGAATAGTTGCAAGATTTTCTTCTAATCCCAAGGAATCACACATGACTACTATCAAAAGAATTCTAAGATATCTAAAGAATACTGAAGACTATGGCTTATGGTATAAAAGAGAAGGAAAATTTGAGCTTCAAGTCTATACAGATGCTGATTGGGCTGAAAACTTAGATGACAGAAAGAGCACATCTAGAGAAGCATTCTTTATGGGTGACAAAATTGTCACATGGATAAGTAAGAAGCAAAGATGCATTTCACAATCTACTGCAGAAGCAGAATACATGGCTGCTACTGCAAATTTCTCTAACATTACATGGATCAAACAATTAATGGAAGGTATGAATATGAAAATTATTGAACCAGTGATTATCTATTGTGATAATACAAGGGCAATAAAAATTTCAAATAATCATGTCATTCATGCTAAGACTAAGCATATTGCTATAAAGTATCATTACTTAAGAAAACAAGTGCAAGAGAAAGAGGTGATAATGGAATATGTTCAATCCAAGGAATAATTAGTAGACATATTCACAAAGCCATTACATAAAGATGCATTTGAGTACCTGAGAAAGAGACTAGGGGTCTGACCCTTATCTATTAGTCACTAAGCTGACTAGGAGGTTGCATCAGCCTACACATAATCAGAAGATCATTTATGTTGATGCAAGCAAAGAGATGGAATGCAAAGACATATCAGTACACAACAAGGTACTTATCTGCACCGAACACCAGAGTCATTATACTGTTGATGGAAAGGGAAATTTAAGGAGTATATTATAAAAAGGAGGAAGGATATAGTTTGGCATTGTTGTCAAAGGGAGAGAGATTATATATCCATATGAAATATGCATTATGATCATCCAAATGGAGAGAAGTATCCTAAGGGAGAGATGAATTAAGGGAGAGATTATCCACATAAGAAATATCTATTGCTGTCAAAGGAAAAAGAGATATCCATCAAGGAGAGGAACATTCAAAGGGAGAGAAAATATCAGAGAATAGATTCTACAAAAAATGGAGAGACAAAATCATAAGTTTCTACATCTATCCAGTAAAGGGAATAAATAATGAAGAAAGTACTCTACAAGAAATATATCTAAGCTAGAGAGCTTACCGAGAGCCAAACATTTGTATTGGTTATAGAACAATAAGTTTGGTAGATTGATGAACTACAACTGACATATTTCATATTATATTAGTAGTAATTTAGTATGTTTCCATCAATGCCAAAGTGAGAGATTGATGAACTATAACTGATTGAATGTTTGAAGATGTTAAGTTGATGATCACTGAGCTATAGAAAGTTAATGCAAGAAATTAAATCAGATAATGTATTGTATTGTCATTGATGTCAACTTGATATAATCTGATTGGTTATATACATGTTGTCAAATACTTCAAAGAACCAAAGAGATAAAGGTTATGTTATCTGTAATGCATAAAATTTTAGTATACACCAAGTGACAACAATCACCAATGGATAGTGCACACTGACAGATAGATAAACCTAAGAGAAGAGTCACAATGCTACCTGAGAAAGATACCCAATCAAGCATTATCGAGAAGAACCTAAGTGATACCCGAATAGAACTAAATGTCATAGTGTTTCTTGATGGACAGACAACCCTGACAAATAGAGATACCCAATGAAAACTGAAGTCAAGACCGAGAAAACAAGGAGTTAAACATTGATAAGAACTGAAGTTCAAAAGTGACAAAAGGCTTAGCTAGCAAGAGCTAAATATGGAGTTAAGTGATTGATTCCATTATTTTCATTGACCAGTTATCATTTTTATCAACACTCCCAAGTCACAGACGTTGTCAATACCAATACTGAGCACCATTCATAGAGCGTTTTAGAAGGAGTAGAGAGAAGAAATAGAAGCATCAAGAATTTTGATTTGTATTCATTTGTTTTCCTCTATTTTTCTTGTTATTTTATTGTCCACAGGTTCTTTCTTAGTAGTTTTGATTGCTTTCCCCCATTGCAAATTGGTGCTACTAACCCTCGTTTGAGTGAGTAGGATTGGCTCTATACATGCTTAATTCACAAAAATGACCAATAACTAGGTCCATGGCTTTCCATCATGGAAGGAACTTCAAAAATATTTGATTTTCAGAGAGAAAGAATAAAAATTATAAAAATAACCTTCTAAATCTAATACACCCAAGAATACATTTCCATAATAATATCCAAATTTCATGGAATCAATCTTAATTTTGGCAACATAACATTGCCAAGGGCATGTTTTTGGAATTTTAAATAAAATAATTGGTAAAATAAATGAAATTAATTGGTTTAATCTAATAAATTGTTCCAATACACAATTCTAAACAAAATATTTCAATTCACAACATAAAGAAAGAGAAAATAAAGAGAAATCAAAGTTTCACTACCACAACTTGAGAAAAACTTCATACATAAAGAAAAAGGTACACACAAAAATAGTTGATCAATTGCTTTGAACAACAAAACAATCTCCATGAGATAATTCCAAAAATATTATACCCACAATATTCCTCAAACTTAATCTCCCCACAAGTAAATCAAATTCCAAATATAGTGGAGTTTGGAGATAAAACTGCAAATAAAAGAGTAAGTGTCAAAAATAACTTATAATTCCACATTATAACCCCCTTTCACTATTCCCTTTCTAAAATAAAATATAATAATATAACTTATATCATAATTTAAATAACCCAAATCAACCCCAATACTCAAATCATGCAATTACCAAAATTTTAATTACATATAAGGCACATTAAAATATTTAATTATTTAGTTGCTACAAATATCATGAAAAATCATTATCACAATTTTAAATAATGATGATTTGCAAATAAGGCAAAATGCACATACGGTCTTTATGATTCTATCACAAGGTGGTAATAGGATATTTTGGTCATGGAAATGCAGTAACTAGGGTGTCTACTCACAACACAAGGAAATACTCCTAATTAGAAATGTTGGGTATGACTAGGTAACAAATTGACCATTATGCTATCCCTTGTTAACTATTTTTTGTGCTTCCACAACTCACACCTCATTTTGGCTACTTATCCTAATTGGGATCCCCCTTTTTGTTTTTGTTTTTTTTAATACTAGTTAATCTAATGTCGGGTGAGTCAGATTGTGATCTTAAAATGCTCTTGATAGTTTGACATTTGAATGATTAGGGTTTTTGATTTTTAGTTTCCCCTTTTTTTTTTCTTTTCCTTTTTCTTTTTTTTCTTCCTTTTGTGTTTTTTCCTAAGTGAAGAAGGCGTGCTTCGGGCTTATGAGGTTCAAGGGATGTTCATCCTTCCCCGCAACTCTAAAAGTTCAAATCTCAAAATCTCAAACATGTGCAGGTCCCCAATCAGGGGTCGAGCATGTGGGGGTTCGGGGATGGTCATAGGTCCTTGGACCCCTGACATCCTAACAAATTGATGTCCCAACCTCTCGATTGGGATTGGGGTGATGTTAGCCCAAAGGGTTGGCAAGGCTATAAAAGGCCCATTGACTGTTCATTTTCTCACCATGTATCTGAGAGCCTTTGGATTTTCCTCGAGCCCTAGAGACCACCACCAACCCCTTACCAATGACCTCTTACCAATGACTGTGCATCAATTTTTTCTTAGAGGCTACTCATTTCTGCATGGTTTTTTACTAACTTATCTTCTCTCCACCTAGTAGGGTTTCTGACCTAGTCGTTTGTCTAGGTTTGTTAGGTTTTTTGTTTTGGTTTTGGTTTTTTTTTTTTTAGTTTGTTGTGTCTTTCCTTTGTGAGTTTGTTTAATCAAAGAGGAAATTCATTACTTGCATGCCCTAACTACTACAATAAAATTATGACATTATCCTCCCTAAAATTGAGGGTTTCAAATACATATGAACACCATGACATCAGGTTTCTAGAATCCCTTTTTGCCTAGCTAAAATTTGAACCAAGGGATTTTTTGAGATCTCCATCTGATAAGGTATCAAGGATCATGGATCCTTGATCCAACAAAAAAACAAATAATGGGCAATGCTTTAAACAAAATTTATCAAAATTTTCATTATCAGGTCATTGAGGATGTCATGATCCCTGATCCTAGAAAGGTAGATTGGGGGTCATGCATCCCTGGTCCCTAGGAATTATTCACTGACCGATACCATCAAGGTATCAAGGTTCCTTTATCCTCCATCCCCAAAAGGTGAGTCAGAGGTCTCAGATCTATAAAAATATGATCCTTTGTGCCTTCACAATATGATGAGACCAAGACTGTCAAGGTGTTGGGGTTACAAGAACCCTGATTCTTGAAAGGGGTATATGGGGTCTTGGATCCCCCAAACCCCAAAACCTCAAAGGTTAGTCAGGGGTGTTTACAGTGGGTTTTCCTTTTTTGTTGAGTCTATTAGTTGGTTTGGCCTTTGTTTCTTGGGGTTTTGTTTCTGGTCCTTTAGGGTCTTTAGTTTTATTTATTAGCTTAGTTTCCTTATTTCTGCAATTAGATCTTAGTTTTACTTTTGTACACTAGTTGGTTTTGGTTTTCAATAGAATATGTTGGCAAGGGTTTTGTTTGAGTACATACTTGCTAGGAATGTCTATTGAACTTCCAATAAAATACAATTTTTGTGAATATGGACCACTAGTAGATCACATAATTCCTCATCCATGATGTTGTCTAGAATAGTGCATTTAGAAGAGTTTTCAATGTCTATTTAGTCCTTGGATATCATTATGGGAGTGGTTGAACACTACAATTGAAAGGAAAGGAGAGTGAAGAACACATAGGGTGATATTGTCTTGAACATCAAGTCAACTATCATAGATTAGGTCTTTCATATTCCCACGATCGATCAATATGTGACTATCTCCTTGGAGAGGGTTGAGAGGTAATACTGGGATGAGCCCAATATTGAGCACAAGATAAATCAAAAATACTTATAAAGGCCCTGTAAGGAAGGAAAGCTAGAAAAAATGAGCCTACACATGGCATATCTCCTTAAAGACATGAAAAAATGAAACACTCTCCTGAGCTAGGCATTTGGGATACCCCAAGAAAACAAATTGGAGACATGGATGGTATTTTTCATAGAGACCATCAAGAAAAGACAAAGATAGATCAACTTGTGGGGTCAAATCATAAGTGATAACTTGGATGAACATCTACAAAGGGTCAAGACTAAACCAAAGTTTTATATGACTTCATATATAGTGTACCTATTGGCCACCTATGCAGATTATCCAAGCCTATTCAAGAAAGGATTCCTTTATGATCCCAAGGCTTATGTATGTAGGGTATACCATTGGCTGGTTCACAAGGAGAAGCTACCAGTTGGTAGCCCAAAATTCATAATCTTTAATGATGCTTTTGTATTTGCAATAATCTGCTCCATTATGGTAGATTTTTCCAAAAAAATGTCTAAAGATGCCACAACATAAATCAAGAAGGTTGGGAGCTATTTCATATAGTTATAAAATTTTGCATACCTCATGGTAGCCAATTTGACCTTGCAGTCAAAGAAAATTCCTAGATACCTCTCTCACCAGTTGATCTTAATGGAGCTATGCAGGAAATTATTAGATGCTCAAAGACAAATAATGAGAAAACATAACTCATGATTTCAATTCCCAATCTCAATTGGAGATCATCTAGTTTAGAACATTAAAGATGAAAAAGTAGTAAAACTAGAATGGAATGAGTGCCCTCTTGATGATTTGTAGATAAAGAGAGGGAAATTTGACCTGATTGGTATCTTTAGAAAGGTAATGGGTGCTCATTTTAAGGATGAGCCCACTATAGATGATCATTAGGGTAATTGTGTAGATGAATATGAGGTTCACATTCGAGATCATTGTAGGATGAGTCTAGATCTAGAATATGTTCCCTCCAACTCCATATTCATAGAAGGTTAGAGAAAAGGATTTAGAGGATGTTTTTCTAGCTTTACATAATATGGATAAGGTTTATAATAATCTAATTTTAAATGTAGAGATAGCTTCCTTAGAGTTAGAGGATATAGAGAATATGTCTTGGAATGTAACATGGTGCACATTGGACTGGGTACACTATCCATTCTTCCTAGAGTCAGTCCCAATGAAGCCAAAGGTAGACCCACTGGCTAAGGGAGAAAAGGGGAAGGGAAGAAAGTAAATGTTCTTATTTTCAAGAAAGAATCTTCTGTTACTCCAAAAGAGGTCATAGACCATACTAGGAAGGTAGATATACAGTACCCTCCTAAGGTTCTGAAATAATGGAAAGATCAAGATAAGAAGAAATTTGAAGTTTCATTTGCATCTCCTACTACTTAGAAATCGTCAGTGCAATAAACTATTGCACTCTCTCCTACAGGGAAAGTTCTAAGCACTGCTTCTCCAAGTGTTGATACTATAATGGATTTCCCATATTCCTTTGGGAAACAAAAGGTTAAGCCTTTAAATATTAAGATGATAAGTGGAAAGAACCAAATCCATTGAAGAAGGTATATAAGAGGTTATACAAGAAACCTACTATTACATCTCTAAATTTGGAAACATTAGAGGAAGGAGAGGAACTTGAAGAAGAAGAGGTTCCACTTATTTGCAAGATAAGGTCCATGACTGTGGTGGCTAGGAGACTCAATCTAGGAGATCCCTCTTCAAAGGATATTTTTGAACCCCCAAAAGGTTGTTCAAGCCAAGCTTACCATCAAGTAGCTAATGTGGAATACCACTCAATGACTGAACAAGAGATAGAAGTTGATGATCCCTTGGGGATGAATAAGTTTTACATATCATATTTTGAAACCATCCTCAACTTCAAGGAATCTTCTTAGGAACCTCAATATGACCTAGGTACTGAAGATATTTCTTTGGAAGAGACTTTTGGAGATTTTGGAGGGGATAGAGGTAAATACAAAGGATCTCCTACTAAAATAGAGGTCCCCTAAGAAATATAAGTATATGTTCCCCCTGAATTAGATACACAAGTGCCTCTAGAAGTGGAAATAGAAGTACCTATTGAGATAGACACCAAGCAATTTGTAGGTGATAAAAGGGAAAAGTGATGAAGGGGAAGAGACCAAAGATAAAGTAAAATCCTAAGGATCCACATTTTAAAGAGCCAAAAAAAAAATAAGAATAGGTGGAGGAGCATGAATCTACTCCTTTATTAGAGCATAGAGTAGCTACCCCCTCATAGGATCAATCAGGAGGGTAGCAGGAAGAGAGCTAAGAAGAAGAGATTGTATATTTTAGGTTGGATCCATATTATCCTATCAATAAGAGAACTAAGCCTACATGGCTCTCCAAGACAATACAACCCCCAAAGAGAACTTATACATAATTTGATGCACCTAATATTTCATAGATTTGCTAGGCATTCCATACAAGGGAATCTAGTTATAGGAAAGCCCAAATAATTGTGTATGTTAAAAAAGATACTAGAGGGTAATGGAAAGAATAGGTTGTAGTGCATCCACCTAATAAATATTTAGAGGAGGTTACTCTAGACAATTTTCTAATGGAGGAGGTGGATCTTGGGGTTCCTACCTGTTGAAGGAGAAAATGCCTTGGTCACATTAGGTGTTACATCTTTATTCAAACATATCCACCAAGATGAGACAAAAATAAAGAACTTGAAAAACTAGAATAAAGTCTTGAAAGACTACATAGACAGCTTGTGGTTTCCATTGACCTTGCCAATCTACAAGTGTCTTTACAAGCAATGTTAGAGAACTAGGCATCACCCTCACAAATAAGCCCATTTTTAAAGGCCTACACAAATTGGATACAATAGTTAGAAGAATTCGACAAAGAAATAATAAAGATAATTTTAACTCATTTATGCACCATTTTGAAAGAGATCACTACTTTAACTTGCATGGTCTCAGAAGGAGAAAGAATTATAGAGAGAAATATGGAGATGCGGGGCAACTTTTTGATAGATTTGAGAAGAATGAAGAAAGCTAGTGCTGAGAAGTTAATTGAATATGTGACCTTAAAAGATGGAGAACTGGATAAGTTAGTCAATTGGATAAGAGAAATTAAGCTTTCTAGCAAGGATTACAACACTACAAAAAATCCATGGGATTAGATCTTATTTTTACTCTATTCTTTCTTCCACACATTATTTAATGTATTTCTCCTCCATTTTAAAAATGTTGGTGTTATTCATTGGGTCGGCGCTACTAATTGCATTCATTGCGCCTAGAAGAAGTGTGTAGCACAAATTTAGGCACTCTATACCATTTGTATTGGCATCGATATTGACACCTAAATTGGCACCTAAATGTGCATCTATTGAATGAATGAGTGTATTATTAGGTGTTATGTTAAAGTGTCCATTTATCATCCTATCATATTTGATTTTTGTGGTGTGTTAGTGGTTAGGATATTGTTTTGATTAATTAATGTCAAGATATTATGGTCATTATTCATGCTCTTATCTTATGGCCATATATATATTATTTCCTAGCTGAACACTTTATTTTTGTCCCCAATCATGGTAACTGACCCTTTTTTTTGCACATGCTTTAAGTTGTACTTAAAGTGTTTATTGCACCCTCATAGAGGTTAAGTTATTTTAGAAAAATATGTTTTGAGGTTGCAACTGGATGAGTGAATCTTGCGAGATCATTGTCTCATGTCCTTGTAATGGTTAAGACAGATAACAACTAGTGCTTGTGAGGCTGGATGGTGATTTGTAGGCAATGATAAAAGTGTTATCACGTCCTTATGACTTTATCAAATAGTTAATACCTTTAGCCCACAGGGAAGAGATGATGGGCCATGTGTCAATAATTGAAGATGTTAAAATGTAAACAAAATTTTCTTATCACACCCTTGTGGAAATTTTTTTAAGACCGTTAGTTTGACTTGCGACCCCGCGAGTGAATGTCTTTGATGACTATAATGGTTTTTCACATCCTTGTGGTGGTTGGTGGGGGAAATTTTTAAAGGTCACAATCTTGTAAGGAATAATAAGATTCTATGGTGGTCCCTTGTTGGCTCATTATGCAGCCTATGAAGAAGCAAGCATATTATGCATGGAACTATAATGTCTAATGGAAACACTTGACAATTTTTCTTAACCACATCACCGTGGGGTTAATCACTAGTCTAATTGATGTTAGAATATTATTTGGAGAGAGAAATAATCCATAAACATGAAATTATTTTACTTTGTGTTTTTGATTTCATGGTAAATTATTTGCATTCTCAGTAAGAAACTAGAATCTATGGTGAGATTGTGTGTTAATATGATGATGTTAACTCTCATTACACTAGTTTAAGAATTATTCACTATTGTGTATCTACAAAGTATTGTGAATTAAATATTTTATTAATCATGTAGATCTATGTCATAGGAATACTATCCTAATTATTGTGGAGCTCAAAGTGAAGAATGTATTTATGCCTTTTCAAGTAATATTTTCTTATCTTCAATTTATTGACAATGCTAAAATTGTTGTCTAAGTTTCTTAGGATTGAAGGTTTCACAAAAAATTAATAATAGATTGATTTATATATGGTATTTTAGGATCTAAGGGACACTACATTAACTCCAAACCTTCACATAAACCCTTAAATCCTAGACCCTAAAATTTGTGTGCTTTTGTTCTATTTTTTAGTTGAATACTCCTAATAGGTTCCTGATCACTTAAGTTTCCTATCAAGAACCTTCATTCATTTGATGAATGGACCCTCAACCAGTTTGAATATTTACTCTTTCCAAAGTTATTCCATATATCTTCTTCTCAAAATTGATTTATTGTGATACCATATGGAATAAGGAGAAATGACTGTAGAGTTTGAGAAAATGATTGGTCATCATGTGGCACCATGTAACCTATAGGAATGTTCTGTCTAGTTGGTCAAAATTGTTTAACAATATATTAAAGAAAGAAGTGGAAAGAGGAAGAATCTAAGAAGAGACTTCATGACTAATGGAATGTTGCAGTTTATGATCTAAAAATCATTCCCTTACCGCCCAACCATTTGAATAACCAAGGGAAAAGGACACAATGATAGGTCTTGCAACTATTGGGATAGGTGCAAGTCTTGGGATAGTTGTTTCTTAGTTTTTTTCAATGTGAAAGTGTGAGCCATAGCTTAAATATAGAGAGGGATAAATGCAAAATGAGTTCTGTGTGTTGTCAAAATTTGGGTTGTTCACGATGTTAGGAATAAAAGTACAGAAGCACAACTGAGAAGAGGGGGTGAATCAGTTGTGATACATAATATTAAAATTTAAACTTTATAAACCAAAAATTCAATGCAAATGATAACATAGTAAGGCCAATACAATAACACAATACTTGTCAAGGAAACCCCGTTAAAGTTAAAACCTTGGTGGTAATTAGCAACCACAAATGATGTACTGAGAGTATAGTATCCCTGTTAAAATATTTAGCTCTGTTAGGAGCTTATTATAGCATTACTGTACATAGTCCCTATTAAAGGACAAACCTTGTTAGGAGTCAAAAGTAACAGTGAGCTCACTATCCAGGCACAATGCCCAAATAAGGTTAAGGTCACCCTCAAGGATTTACAATCTGAAGAAGTGTATATAGAAAATATACAATCTAGTGAACTGTCTGATAGAAAATGTCTTTGCTTGGTCAGTTCCAATGAAGTATTCTTATCACAAACTCTGCTCTACATCCAACAGCTAAACAAGCCTGATTGCTTTCACACTTCTCTTCCCTTTTAATCTCTACCACATCTTTCCAAAAGAAAAAAATCTCTCATATATACCCTATTACAATAATTAATTAGGTCAACCAATTAAGCTTTCCCAATATACAAATAATTGATTAGTTCGGCCACTTAAGGCTTTCCAATATATAAATAATCATTTAACCCCTTTTTAACATACACAAGGTATCTGAAAAAAGTAAACATCAATTACAATAAATAAGTTATACTCCAAGATCTGCAATCCATGCTCACAATCCATAATAGATGCTACATCTCTGAAATCGGCGACCAAATAGGTCTCCTCCAAAATACATGCCACATCTGACATCACCAACATGTTGATGAATATTTATGAATATAAAACATTTCTCAATGTGTCCACTATCATCCTATAATATTTCATACCCTAAAACATCTTCTCCTTTAAGATATACCCGAAACATAAAGACTTTCTCTATCAAGAATCATTGTAACAGTCCAGAAACTAGTCTTCATTGAAACATCTGTAACATCAACAATATGAAATATTAAGACAAGTGACCTTAGGAATAAGGTAATCACACATCCTTCTACATATCCTTGTCTTCGATCATTCTGATTCATATGTACAATTTCCGTACACTTCTTCTAGTCAAATAATCGGTCTGTTCTCTCCACAAACATATGTCGACATCAGTGACAAAACATGACTATCAAAAACATAAATAGTACCCAAATTTGATATCATCCAACAATCTCCCCCTTTGGCATTGATGGAAACATATGGGAAAATCCATCAACCCAAAAATTACTCTCTCAATACAATCTTCTCAATATCCTCAACACAAATCTACCCAAAATAGTAGGGATTTTCACATAGAATCTTTCCCCCTTTGCCAACAATGGAAAAGGGTGCCATAACATATGTAAAATTTTGTAAGGTGTATTGTTTTAAAATATTTATGTCTAACAGACATTAGCCAAATCACCCAAATGTGCTCCACAGTGTTCCTATGATCACTCCCCCCGAGGAGTAGATCCATACATCAAGTCCACACAATGATATAGCTCTGAAAGCCACTGGACTGATGCATGTCTACATCAATTAATTACCACTAGGAGGGGTTCTCACCCCAAGAATTATTTTGAGATATTCAAAAGCATCTTTTGGAAAAGGTTTGTAAATATATCTACTATTTGTTCCTTTGTGCTAATATACTCCAATCCAATCTCTTTCTCTGCTACCTTCTCCCTCAAGAAATGATAGTTTATAGAAATATGATTAGTCTTTGAATGCATTACATGAATATTTGACATGTTCATTGTGCTAATGTTTTCACAATGGATAACCATCAGATCTTCAAAAATTATTCCAATGTCTTTCAGCATTTGTTTCATCCAAACAACTTGTGTACAATTTATTATAGTAGCAACATAATCTGATTCAGTAGTAAACTAAGCAATACAATCCCACTTCTTACTTAACCAAGAAACTAGCCTTTTTCCAAGGAAAAATGCTCCACTACTTGTACTATTTCTATCATCCACATTACCTACCCAATCAACATCACTGTAAGCTTGTAAAATAAAGTCATCTAATTTTTCATATCACAATCCATATTCTATTGTTCCTTTCAAGTATCTAAAATTTATTTTCACAACAACAAGGTGTGTCTCTTTAGGATCTTCTTGATATCTTGCCACAATTCCAACTTCATTAGAAATATCTAGTATAGTGTGAGTTAGATATTGTAGACCACCAGTCATCAATCTGTACATTGTCTAAAAAATACTTTGAGTCTCATCATTACTAGTCAGTTTGTGTCCAGTCACCATGGGTGTCCAAACAGGTTTACAATCTTCCATTCCAAACTTCTTCAAAATTTCCTTAAGATACTTGGTCTAGGATATTAAAATATCATTCTTACTCTGATTAATTTGCAAACCAAGACAGAATTTCATCTCACCAATCATTGACATTTCAAATTCATATTCCATTTCTTTAGAGAACTTCTTACTCATCTCATCATTGCCTCAAAAAATGATATCATCAAAAAAAAATTCTATGATTAAGATTCCATCCTCATCAGTTATCAAATATAAATTACTATCTACATTACCTTTTTTGAAACCAAGATGAAGTAAATACTTGTCCAGTCTTGCATACCATGCTCTCGGTGCTTGTTTCAATCCATACAATGCTTTCTTCAACTTACAAACCGTGTCTTCATTTTCTATCAAAGGAAATCCATTAGGTTTCTCTATGTATAGTTCTTCTTCCAAATCTCCATATAAGAATGCTGATTTACATCCATCTGATATACTTTAAAGTCTTTATGTACAATATAAGCAAGAAATAATCTCTTAGCTTCTAGCCTAGAAATAGGAGAAATTTTTTCTTCAAAGTCTATGCCTTCTTGTTTTGAGTATCCTTTACAAACTAGTCTAGCCTTATTTATTAGCACTCTTCCTTTCTCATCCATCTTGTTTTTGAAAACCCATTTTGTTCCTATCACATTTTTACTCTTAGGTCTTGGAACCAATTCCCAAGTACTATTTTTCTCTATCTGTTCAAGTTCTTCTTGCATAGCTTTAGTCCAAGATTCATCTCTACATGCTTCATCAATAGTTCTCGGTTAAAATTGAGAAATAAAACAAATTTAATCTCTAACTCTAGATCTAGTCATCATACCTTTACTTGCATCAGCAATGATCTTCTCTTCAAGATGGTTCTTCTTAACATACCTTAGATTCTTAGGAGTCTTTGTAAGCTCAATTAATCCATGTTAAATCTCATTATTGACCATCAAAGGTGAAATCATTATATTTTTCCATTAGTATATAAAGGGAAAAACATGATCTACACCATGAGTCTACACTACACTAATAGACAAGGCACAACACTACCTGACACCAAGGTTACATGATACTGTCAAGTACAAAGCATCTCGACAAACACTATTCAGTGTTACCTAATGACAAAAGGGATAAAGGAACCCAATGATTAACAATAGTGCAACCTGATGAAACATCAAAGAGAGGAACCTGAAAGATGAAGGGAACCCGGTGATATGGTCAACAAAGGAATGCCGACAAACTTTCAGTTCAACCTGATGACCAAGAACCGACAGTCAGTTACATCCCACAAAAAGTGGATTTGACTTTCCACATTAGATAAATCCCTGAAGTTTTATATTTAGCTTCTTGATTTGTTTTAAATTCATTATGTGCACAGGAAGAAATGTAATTATTATTGTTTTAATTAGTTTAATTGTTTTAAAACATGCAAACTAAAAGATCAAGGTCAAGTTGTATACCTTGGATCAAGAGTTAACATTGTAAGGCGTGATTCTAGAATAGGTCAAATACTTGTATAAATAGATTCTCAATCTATTGTGAACATGTTGTTTGATGATGATTGTAGCTACTAAGAGAATCTAAGGATATGATAAGAGAATTCATGCAGAAGGATAGAAAAGGATCAATTCAGTTTCAAGAACAGAACATAGGCTATAGACGAGCTGAGAATAGGTAATAATCAATCATTATAGGTGATATTCATATTATGAGAGTTGTAATGGATCTATGATTAGAAATTATAGATTGCATACAATCAGGTCAAACATATTATAATCATTCTAACAAGTGTAGTACACTTAAGAAATCCATTCAAGAAAGGTGGACCTAACAGTGCTATTGCAAATCTCTTAACTGAGTCCACACTTCAATAGTGTTGCTAAAAGCTCTTAATAGAGTAGATCTTAACAGTTCTCCACTTAAATATTCCTAACAGGGTAGATCATTAGAAGTGATTAATTGTAAGCCTTTACCAGCTCCCTTCCATTCTACAGATAGTGAAGTTTTGTGGGTGCCATACCCATCGCAGTTTTTACTTCCTAACATGAGTTTTCTATGATATCATATCTTGTGTTATGTGTTTATTACTTTCATGAATGTTTCTATGAATGTTGAAAACAATTAAAGATTATGAATTAATATTACATGCATAAGAAGAACATCAGAAATGGTCGGTAATACAATGAAGATTTTTTACTAATGATGAAAGGTGAAAAGAGTTAAAATTTTTAGAGGTACTGATTCACCCATCCCCTCTCAGTACTACTTCCCATTAATCCCAACAATTGGTATCAGAGATAAGTCTCTTCTTGGAAAGCTTAAAGGCTTAAGAGAAAATATCATACAATGGAGAAGTACAAACTTGATAAGAATATTGAGAATAAAAATCTTGAGATACAGATGTTCTATGAACAGTATAAATAAGTGAGAATCAAGATGAGAGAGTTGTTGGATGAGAGAAAAGGTATGTAAACTCGAAGCAATGAAAAAGATTATCAAGAAGAAGAGATTCTAGATTTATTTGATTCTTCAGGATCAAATACAAGTAATGCATCAGATACATCAGAAGAGAACATAAAAAATCTAAAGGATATCAATCAACATCTGGTAGAGAAAATAAAGATGCTACAAATCAGTCAAGAGACCCAAATGGTAAGAATGATTGATGTGATGAGTTCTGCTAGACAAGTTGAAATAGAAAGAACACTACTATTGATGATAGAAGGAAGATTACAAAGAAGATACAAGAAAAGGAGTTAGAAATTCAAAGACATGTTGAGAATCACCATGAGATTAAAAATCAAATTATTCTTATGAGTCAAGAAGCAAAAAGAATGAATATAGAACTCATTGAAAGAGTACAGGATATCGGTGAACTAAGAGAAAAGAATGAGAAACTAAAGCATGAGGTTAGAGTTTAGAAAAAACATAATGAAATTATTAGAAAGGCTGAAGAAAGCAATAAAATAATGGAATATTTTCTTGAAGGACACCAAAGAGTCAACAACAAAAATGGTCTAGGCTTTACCAAAAATAGAGAATAATCAAATCAAGCCAATCCAAAGAATGTCTATAAACATCCAAGACCAAGAAATCTTACATGCAAACACTGTGGAAAACAAGGCCACATATCAAATGTCTATAAAGGCAAAATGAAAGGTATTCCTAAATCTACATCTTCATTCATAGGATTCTATTATAAATGTAATAAGAAAGGACATAAAGCATATGAATGTAAGTCTAAGAGGGATCAATCAAAGAAGGAAACCTACATGGACAACTACTATCCTACATGAAAAATGAATGGGCACACTACTGATGAATGCTGGAAAAATAAAAGGCAAGCATGGAGCCTAAAGGTCAAAAAACTCCCTATCAACCAAAGAGAATCGGTAATCAATATGTATGGGACTACAGTACATGGATAAATTGTAAAACATGTGGTAGATATGGTCACATTGTTGCAAAATACATGAGGGCATGGACCAAAAGGTCTAGAGGCTGGACAAACCCCAGAATGGCATGCTTACACTTTCACAAAGTTGGTCATTTCAAGAAAGACTGCAAAGATCAAATGAGAGACAAGCATATATCGCAATGGAAACACCATTGAAGATATCCAGAGGGCTAGAGACAAACTGTGGAGAAAATCTTCATGAAATGATGAAGCTGGACTAAGAAATTTAAATGGTGACACCCCATCTAATGGATCCAGTGACACCGCCACCCCCACTTAAGCTGAACAAGTATGGAACTGCACTACACCAAGTCATATTTTGCATCTGTTCCATTATAAAAATAGATAGATAGTCAAAATCTACATAAATAAAGATGCATATTATGTTACTTGTTACGATTATGAGAAAACAACCCCATCGGTAAACACATACCAAAAATCATCAGTGAATATAAAGGATGAGCTGTCTACACTTACCAAGAATTGTCAGTCAACACATAAAATGGCTAAGTTGCTAATGTAACCTGATACCCGTCGGTAAGGAAGGAAAGTTATAAATTTGTCATGATAAAACACCAATATCCATCGGTGAAAGAAAAAAATCTTAACAGCCATCCCGAGCATCCTAACAACACCGACGATGATTTTGAAAGTCTTCCCGATGAACTCTGTCTTCATGACCTAACGAGTCATTGAGCATTTATGATAGACTTAGGGCAAAAGTCTATAAATAATCGACATGAGAACTTCATTTTTCACCCACGATTTGAAGAGAAAAAGCAGAGCAAAACCAGAGAAATAAAAGATCAGATAGCAGAGCGACCTCGACTCAATCCAGCACATAGAAAATAGATCATTCATGAGTTTCACAGATCAAAGTAAGTACCGAGGGCATCGAAGAAATCTGTTGTTATTTTCTAGAAAGCCCTAAATTTGAAAAATGATGGCAACCACTTCAAGAACTATAAAGATCAAGATTGATAAGAAGAATATGGCTAGGATGATAAAGAACAACACCTCTCTAGAACCAAAGTACAAGATATTCCTAGAGATTGCATCACAACCTGATGAATCCAACACATTTTATAAGATTCCACCTAGGGTTTTTCTAATAGAGGATGTAAGGTACTACATTCACTGCAAGATTGCTAAAATAGGTGATCTGGAGATAGATGCAGATTACAAGAAGCTTTGTGATACAGAAGGAAACCTGAAAGATGAACATAAGTATCTGCAAGTGAAGGGAATAACTAATGCCCTATATTTCTGTAGGGACTTCAAAACCAACTGGATTAGGTTATTTTTGAGATAAATGTATGATCAAAAGCTATGGTTAGATCCACCTAAACAAATCACTAAGGATGTCCTTTATGCTATAACTAGTTATCCAATAGTTGACAAGCCCAAGGCACATAAGCATCCCTCCAGGCCAGAAGTTGAAAATCTCACAAAAGCTATGTGGGATAAAAGAGGCCTTAAGGTAAACACCATCACCAATGAGGAATTGAGGTTTGGTGCATGTGTATTTGGCTACAAGATCTTCCAAGCAAGAAGGCTTAACAACATTGCATCTACAATAGTAAGAACAACTTACAAGATAGTGACAAAGGGAATTCAGATGGATCTGTGTGAGATCCTATTAAAGCAACTTGATGAAAACATGACAACAATAAGGTTTGCAAAGACTAACACATGTAAGTTTAGCTCACTTATCATGTATATATTCTTCTACTTTCAAGAATAATTTCCTTAAGTAGGAAAAGTAAGATGGGATACTACAAAGCTAGTCACACTACAAATTAGTTAATGTATTAAGTCACTAAGAGACAATTTTGATTCAGTTATGATTGCATACTTCCTTGAATTCAAGGAAAAGGTGATGGAAAGAGTTAGGATCCCTGAGCAACTAATTGAAAAACACAGGGATGAGATATGTTTTATGGTGGATACAAACTTTACACACATAAAATTGGTTTTACTAATAATAGCTTGGTTAGCCCCTCTTGACTATGAAATCAACATAGATCAAGCTACAAATGCAATTGATGCATTGATCAATGAGCCAATTGACAACAAACAACCAAGGTTAGGCACTTATGAAGAGGCCAGGTAAAAGATAAAAAGAGGCCTAGAAATAAAAATACTGTCAACAAGAAGAATAAGATGGTTAAGAATCTCAGAAAGATTCTATCAGTTAATGAGGAGGAACATGAACAAACATAGGAAACAGATGAACAGGGCACCATCGGTGAAGGGAAAGATGAGCATAAATTAGATTCTAAGGCAACTGAGTCTGATACACCTCCATCTCCTACAAAGAAATAGAGGACAAGGAGTCAAACTGCAAAGAACAATTCCAAACCTCTTAAGAAAGGTCAAGTAAGGACCTATAAGAGGAAGCAACCAACAAAGAAAAAAAATTAGAAAAAAGAGAAACAAACACCCACTAAGAGGAGGAAAAGAATGGTCAAGACTATAGATGAAATTGAGGATTCTAAAGAGGATGAGCCTGATGTAGTGAAGAAAAATTTCATAAATCAAACAATTGATGAGGCTGCTAAATCTATTTTTGCATTTGGCACCATGTATGATAAGAAAATCAGACAATAGGATACACTTAAAATAGAGGACCAAAATAAGATACAAGAGGCAATCATCAGGTCAATGGTGAAATTCAAATATGTACCAGCTAGATTTGTCAACCAAATACCCAAAGAGCTAGGTAACAAAATATCTCAACAATGGTCATATGCTCTACAAACTGAAAGAGAAGCAAGGGAGAGGGTACTTGTCACACTTATGCCTCCCGAATCAAAGATAGAAGAAATCAAAGAAATAATGAAGAAGTACTCAAGCAAATTTGTAGCCAAGATAAGAGCTTACAAAGTGCTAGAGGATAAGTTTATAGAGATGGAAAAAATGACCGAGAATAAATGGAGACAACTTCTCACCGACACACCTCATAGAGAGGAGGAGAAAGATAAGGCAAGTCCTAAGCACATTGATTTGGACAAATTTGAATATATGGAGCCAATAGATTTGGACAAAGTCATGGATGATCTTGACATTCAAGACATCACACATTATGACTCTGATAAGGATCCACAAAAAGAAGATGATATAATCTTTATATCTCTTAAGGATTAGGAAAAGAAACAAGAGTTGAAGACAACAAGTCATAAAGAAATGAATGTTGCTAATGAGACATGGAAGGATACTTCAGTCATTGACATAACAGAACCAGACCCTACAGATTAAATACACAAAGATGAAGATGTTACTGCTCAAAAAGACCAAACTGACAAGCAGGACACCACTCTAGATACAACACAAGCTAGCACACAAAGTAATATGCCAATATTGATGAAGGCCATCAATATACTAGAAGGTAATGAAGGATCTGTTGTAGAAGATACAAGCACAACTGAGGACAAGGGTGATGCAAAAGAAAAAGACACCATAGATGACACAAAGGACACAACTGCAGAACAAGCTACAAATGATGATCATAAAGATAAGTCTACTGATCAAAGTAAAGAGGAAGCACAAAAGGTAGAAGAGGACATGTAGAAAGAAAAGAGTGAAGAAGAAAAGAAATATGAGCTAGAGAAGAAAATAGAAGAAAAATATGCAGAGACACCCAAGGTTGATGGAGAGACATCTTCACAAAACTGATAGGTGCACCCTGAGTAGAAAACATAAGAAGCATCTTCAACAAATCCTTCACCAAGCACTACAAAGAGGAAAAATGAACTAGAAATGCTAGTTCATACATCTACATCAACACAAATCTCAAAGAAGAAGAAGAGCAAGCATAAGAATCCAATCACTCTAGATCAAATCATTCAGATTCTAGTTTGTGATCCCAAGAGATTGGATCCAACTAAATTGAAAAAGTATGCAAGAATTTGTGAGAGAAAAGAAATGCAAGAAAAACTGAGAAAAGCCACAAAGGAAGCTAAGGTACTTGAAATAACACGAGGCATACTTCAAACACGAGGCATACTTCAACAAATTGTGCCAGATGTAGATGTTGATCAAACATTCCCAATTCTTGATCAATTAGTGGTTCTCATAGATGCAATCACATCTTAGAACATAGATGCTGAGAAGGTCATAGAAGAAAGAATTGAACAAAAATATGAGTTCAAGATAGTAGAAAAGATAAGCCAAGAAGTGGCATTGCAAAAGGTAAAGCTTTCTGAACTGGTTAGCATAACTGATCCAATAATCTCAGAAGCTATAACCTTGATACAAAAGTTATGCACACTAGATAAACTCATGAAGGAGTATACTGACAAGATAACATAGATAGATCTTGATCTTCAAACAAGTGCACAAAGTCTCATGAATAGTGAAGAGGCAATAAAATTGCACAATGAGCAACTCAAGCAAGCTCAAAAATTGAGACAAGACATTCATATTGCAAGACCAAGTTTAGAGATGAGGTAAATGAGATTCAAGCACAACTCTTACCGACACTCTCACTACTACAACAACATATGATAGAGGCAAAAGAACTAATTTCCACCCCATAAATGTCTATCCTAGACAACATTTATAATATGCATGCAAGGCTAGAGGTAGAGAACATGGCACTAGAACTACTGAAAGAAAAATGGGAGAAATTGCTCGAAGATATCAAGAACACCCACTCACATATTCTTGACACATTGTAAGTTACACATTTTTGTCACATTTTTTTGGCATCTTATAAGTTGTACATTTTTTTGATGAGTATCAAATAAAGGTGGAAGTGATATGTACACATATAGTTCAGTTAGTATAAAGGGGGAAATAATGTGTATAGTCAAACATTTGAAAGAGCCAAGAATAGGGAATGTATAGTACAGAGGTAAGTATACATGTACATATACTTATACTATACCAATGCATATAGTTAGGGGGAGTCATATAATGACAAAGATATATACATGACGTACATACTAAACACTTTAGTATTATGCACATATCAATTTTTGATACTAATGTCAAAGGGGGATATTGAAGGCATTATATTTTTCCATTAGTATATATAGGGAAAAACATGATCTATACCATTGGTCTACACTACACTGACAAACAGGGAACAACACTACCTAATGCCAAGATTACCCGATATTGCCAAGTACAAAGCATCCTGAGAAACACTATTCAGAGTTATTCGATGACAAAAAGGATAAAGGAACCCAATGAGTAACAATAGTGTAACCTGACAAAAAAAAAAAGAGAGAAACCCAATAGATGAAGGGAATCTGGTGATCAATTCAACAAAGTAACACCAATAGAATTTCAGTTCAACCTGACGACCAAGAACTGATAGTCTGTTACATCCTGCAAAAAGTGGATTTGACTTTCCACGTCAGATAAATCACTGAAGTTTTATATTTATCTTCTTGATTTGTTTTAAATATATTAAGTGCAGAGGAAGCAATGTAATTATTATTGTTTTAATCAGTTTAACTATTTTAAAACATGCAAACTAAAAGATCAAGGTCAAGTTGTATACCTTGGATCAAGAGTTAACATTGTTATGCATGATTCTAGAATAGGTTAAATACTTGTATAAATAGATGCTCAATCTATTTTGAAGATGTAATTTGATGATGACTGTAGCCACTGAGAGCATCTAACGATTAGACAAGAGAATTCATGTAGAAGGACATAAAAGGATCAATTCAGTTTCAAGAATAGAACACAGGCTACTGACGAGCAGAGAAAATGCACTAATCAATCATTATAGGTGATATTCATATTATGAGAGATTTAATGGATGTGTGATCAAAAATTATAGATTTCATATAGTCAAGTTAAACATATTGTACTCATTCTAACAAGTGTAGTACACTTAAGAAATCCTTTCAAGAAATGTGGACCTAACAGTCCTATTGTAAATCTCTTAACCAAGTGCACACTTCATTAGTGTAGCTAAAATCTCTTAATAAAGTAGATCTTAAGGTCTCCACTTTAATACACCTAACAGGGTGGATCATCAGAAGTGATCAATTTTAAGCCTTTACCGACTCCATTCCATTCTATATATAGTGAATTTTTGTGGGTGTCATCCCCACCATAGTTTTTACTTCCTAACAGGATTTTTCTACAATATCATATCTTGTGTTATGTGTTTATTACTTTCATGAATGTTTCTATGAATGTTGCAAATAGTTAAAGATTATGAATTAATATTACATGCATAAGAAGAACATCAGAAATGGTCGGTAATACAATAAAGATTGTTTACTAATGATGAAAGGTGAAAAGAGTTCAAATTTTTAGAGGTACTGATTCACCCCTCCCCTCTCAGTACTACTTCCCATTAATCCTAACAAAAGGTTCTTCAGGTTCAACAAAGACCTCTTTTATCTCTGAAATCTGACCACAGTCATACATTCTTTCCTGAATCTGAAAATTTTCATCTATCCTCACATTAGCACTTTCAATCAACTTCCTTAATCTCACATTGAAACACTTATATGATTTTATCTTAGTAGAATAACCAAGGAAAATACCTTCATCACTTCTAGCATCAAGCTTCCCTATCTCATCATCTCTTTTGATATAACATTTACTTCCAAATATTTTGAAATATTTCACAGTAGGTCTATGATCAAACCATAATTCATAAGGAGTCTTACTTGTACCTTCTCTTATCTAAATTCTATTCAAGTTGTACACAAAAGTACCAACAACTTCCCTCCAATGAACATGTGATACATTTCCTTCCAGTAGCATAGTTCTTGCAACATCTAATATTGTTCTGTTTCTTCACTCTACTATCTCATTCTATTGTGGTGTCCTAGGTACAGATGTCTATCTCAATATTCCACGCTCTTCACAGTAGGAATTAAATAAATCTGATGTAAACTTACCACCCATGTCTGATTGCAAACATTTTATCTTCAAACCAGATTCATTCTCAACTGTTTCTTTGAATAACTTGAATTTTTCAAATGCTTCATATTTCTCTCTCAAATATGTAACCCACATCATTCTAGAAAAGTCATAAAAAAATTATAAATTACCTTTCACCATAATAATATATTTTTCTTGTAGGACCACATAGAATTGTATGTACCAGATCCAAATTTCCTTTTGCTGAATAATATTTTCTTTTTAAACTGCTTCTAGTCTGTTTCCCCATAACACAGTTTCTACACATAGTGTTAGATGGTTTCAAATTCTTAGGTAGATCTCTTGCAACATTAGTCATACATGCCTTCACAATGTTATCAAAGTTAACATGAAAAAATATTCTATGCCATAACCAACTTTCATCAACTTTCACAATAAAACAAGAAGCTTTAGATGTATTCAATTCAAATACATTACCTCTATATTTAGTACCAGATGCGATCAAGTCTCCTGATTTACTTTCGATAGAACATTTCCCATCAATAAATTTCAAGTGATAACCTCTATCCACTAACTCCCCAACACTCAACAGATGATGCTTAAGTGCATCAAAAAGCAATACATTGTTAGTATTAGTCTTTCCATCCAGACAAATAGATCAAACTCTAATGATAAGCTTAGGAGTATTGTCACCAAATCTAACAACACCACCATCATATCTTTTCAAACTCACAAACTTATTTTTTTTCTCCAGTCATATGATGTGAACAACCACTATGTATAACCCATTACAATTTATTTTTAACTCAGGATACTGAGGTTTTTTCTTCATATATAGGCTCACCATCCTTAATAAATAAATACAATTTCATCATAGTCTACATCATCATCAGATACACCTTCACTAGCATAATAAAATTTACTGTCTTTTGAATACTTAGATTTGTAAATCATAGGTTTATGCTTTGGAAACCTTGTAGGACATCAAGATGCAAAATGACCAATCTTGTTACATGAAAAACATTTTAAAGGTAATTTTCCTTCAAATTTACCCTTACCTCTCTTTTCTCTTCTAGCGATCAGGGCTAGCACTTCATCAAGCTTTCTTTCTTCCTCCTACATATATTCCCATTCATCAACATAGTCTCCAAGCTCTTCTCTCAAGTCACCATTGCTGGTGTTTGCAATTCTAGATAAGGTCTTTTTGTTTCTATGGATAGTTGCCTTGAATGATGACTCTAATTTAGGTGAAGAATCTCCTAGTTATGCGGCCTCAAAAGTAGTTAGCTTTTGAATCGACATCGCTCTATTGAAGTTTGGTGTCAAAGGTATAATCTCATCTATAGATTTTACTTTAGTTTTGTATATAGGTGTCAAATATCTGAGTATCTTTGCAATCACTTCTTCCTCACTGTAAGTACCTCTAGAGTTTTTGATGCCAGCAACCACTTCAATAATTCTTTGTGCATATGCCCTAATGTTCTCATCATCTCTCATCTTCATTGAATCCATCTTTGTCTTCTATTTTTGTATCTTTTTCTATTACTAAACTTATCTCTTATATATACTGCTTCCAATCTTGTCCAAATATGATGTTCAGAATCCAAGTGTTTTACTTCTATGAATTCACCTTCAGAAAGTGTGTTGATCAATTATTCCCTTGCGACCATATTACATGAAAATATCTTCTTATAATCTTAAGTAGCCTTCTCCAATTAATACTTATTCACTATGCTTTCCTTCTTTTTTTTGATCATCCAGTAGTCAATTCCCAAACATATAAAATGTGTTCTCATCTTGTTCTTCCAACTGTTAAATTTTTCAGGATTAAATTTCACACTATCCTTCCTATAGTAAGTCATCTTTAGGATCACCTCAAGCGGTTAATATTTATCTCTAAGGACCAGTATCTCTAATACCAATTATTAGGAATAATAGTCCACAAGCACAACTAAGAGGGGGGTGAATCAGTTGTGATACAAAATATTAAACTTTAAACTTTATAAACCGAGACTTCAATGTAAATGATAACAAGGTAAATTCCAATACAATAACACAATAATTTTTGTTGAGGAAACCCTGTTAAAGGTAAAACCCTGGTGGGAATTAGCACCAACAAATGATGTACTGAAAGTATAGTATCCCTGTTAAAATATTTATCCATGTTAGGAGCTTATTACAATATTACAGTACATAGTCCATGTTAAAGAACAAACCCTATTAGCAGTTAAGAGTAACAGTGAACTCACTACCCAGGCACACTTCCCAAAGAAGGTTAAGGCCACCCTCAAATAATTACAATCCGAACAAGTGTATATAGAAAATATACAATCCAGTGAACTATCTGATAGCAACTATCTTTTCTTGGTCAGTTCCAATGAAGTATTCTTATCAGAAACTCTGCTCTACATCCAACAGCTAAACAAGCCTTAGAGATTTCACACTTCTCTGGCCTTTTAATCTCTACCACATATTTCCAAAAGAAATATCTCTCATATATACCCTATTAAAATAATTGATTAGGTCAACCAATTAAGCTTTCCCAATATACAAATAATTGATTAGGTCGGCCACTTAAGGTTTTCCAATATACAAATAATTATTTAACCCCTTGGTAAGATACACAAGGTATCTAAAACATGTAAACATCATTTACAATACATCAATTATACTCCAAGATCTGTAATCCCCACTCAAAATCTATAATACACGCTACATCTCAGAAGTTGGCCACCAAATAGGTCTCCTCAAGAATACATGCCACATCTAAAGTCACCCACATGTTCATGACTATTAATCAATATCCAACATTCCTCAATCTATCCACTATCATCCCATAATCTCAAATACCATAAAACATCTTCGCCTATAAGATATACATGAAACACAGAGACTTGCTCTGTCAAGCATCACTATCATTGTCCAGAAACCAGTCTTCCCTAAAACATCTGTAACATCACCAATATGAAATATTAAGCCAGGAGACCTTAGGAATAAGGTCATAACACATCCTTCTACATATATTTGTATTCGATTGTTCTCATTCATTCGTACAGTTTCTGTACACTTCTTCCAGTCAAATAACCAGTTTGTTCTCTTCATAGAAATATATGTTGACATCAGTGAAAAAAAATGAATATCAACAGCATAAATAGTACCCAAATTTGATATCATCCAAAACATGATAGGAAGGGAGTGTTTCTTTGTTTGAGTGCTAAGGATGGGGCTTTTTGAGGCTATAGATAGATTTTACTGTAACAAGAAAGGGTTACACCAAGCCATGTTGTAGGAGATATACAAGGATTATGGTGGTGAACTAGTTGATAATACATTTTTTAATTGTAGAGATACTAAAATTGGCTTCAATAATTATAGAGATACTGAAAGCTCTAGGAACAACTTGCAAATAATTTTTATCTCTCATATTTCTACTTTGATTCCATTTTTTGCGAGGGAGGCAAAGATAATTCTAGGTGTAGACATAGAATATGGTATTTTGGAGTCATCTATTTCTCCTTATGTTGTATTTTCAAACCTTGTCCCTCGAGGGAAGATAGTGATAATTTTGCATTCTAGCATTTTCTTCCTCAATAACCAACCATGGGCAATAGTGGCATCGTACACAATCTTGGTTGGATCTATGGAAGCACTCTGGCCTCCTCTAGATTCCAGTCAAGCAATTTCAAATGGTAACAACCTTAATTTGGAGAATATCTTCTACGATTGACTATTGTCAGTTGGTAACATAATATAAAGTGAATAAACTCTCATGTAGCTTCTTTTATTCCTTGCGTCTATAAAAGGAATATCAAGGCCAATCTTATGAGTTCTAAAAATTCTTTGTACACTGACAAGTAGAATAGTTTATATAATAGGTATTTTTGTAGAAATAGAAATGATAGAGTCTTGTATTAAATGAAATGCATGAATAATTCTAAAGAAACTAATTGAAAATCTCATTTGAATATTGTCTCCTCTATTTTATTTCTATTACATAAGTTTGTTTATTTAGAATAGCCAAATTTTTCTTCATGATTATTTCTTGAATGTATAATGTATTTACTAGTTTTCTTCAAGGAGGAGATTAAATGATTTTAGA
Source organism: Thuja plicata (assembly GCA_018584345.1). Classification (NCBI taxonomy): domain Eukaryota; kingdom Viridiplantae; phylum Streptophyta; class Pinopsida; order Cupressales; family Cupressaceae; genus Thuja; species Thuja plicata. The sequence goes on from MU225447.1 coordinate 4,237,829, forward strand.
TACATTATAGTGATTTGGGGGAAATTGTAGTGATTTCATGAGTGTAATTTGAGGTGATAAATTAGAATGTTTGTGTTAGGCATAAAACTCTACATGTAATGTTGAAACAATATGATATAAAAGATGCAATACTAGTTCTTCTAATATTTTGAGGCACAAGATCTATTTGCAGTGAACTTTTTCTTCCTATTGAAGAGTTTAGATTGGATCAAATCTATGGTTTGAATATCATTAAAAATGAGGAGGCCTATTGAAGTTGAACATTACTATCAAAATTCCCTTATTTTTCTTCTCATAGTAATCTTTGACTGGCTAGTGGCGGTGGGTAACAAAATATATGCGATACGGTTTGTAGCTTGTTGCAATATTCCTTGTGTTTATAAAAGGAATACCAAGGCCAATCTTATGGGTTTTTAAAATTCTTTGTAGAGAGACAATTACAATAGTTTATGTAATAGGTCTTTATACAAAAATAGAAATGACAGTCTTTTATTAAAGGAAATGTATGAATACTTCTAAAGAAATTAATTAAAAATATCATTTGCAGAATGAATTTCTCTATTAAAATTAATTAAGGATTTTTTTATTTCTCTGTGTTAGAAATTGTGTGAGTAATTCTAGAGATCTCTTAAGTAGAGATTTAAACATTTATTGAATCACTTATATGAATATGGTAATTATGTATAATTATTATTATAGTTGACTAGTAGAAGGTATTGAATCAAGGAAAAGATTAAATTAATGTTTATATATTACAACCGTTCGAAGAAATAACAGTGATTCTACAAGAAGGACACATGGTTAGATGCAGTTGAATTTTTGTGTAAGGAACTAACATTTAGAAGAGCGTGCAAAATTAATATTTGGTTCATTTGATATTTGACACTGTTATCATGAATATATGGAAATGGTCCTTACAGTTCAGAGTTTTAGTAGTGAAAAACTTATGAAAACCAAGTAATTTTCCTTCACTTTCTGCCTGTGAATGTATGTTAATTTGTACTTCAGCCCCACCTCTCAATTAAATTCATCAACATGTTCAAAATAGAGCTAATTCTGATATAAACCAACTTTTATTCTTGTGTTGACTTGTTTACTCAATTGAAGCTCTTTAAGTGTTAGGTTTCAAGGGTTAAGGTTCGTTGGTTGACCGACCCCCTATGTTAAAGTTTACATCCTTTGCCAATTGCCTCTATTATGGTCGATTATTTCATTTTTAATATATTGTGTCAATGTATTTCCTAATTCATTGTGCATAAGTGTTTCCCCCCCACAAAAAAATCATTTATAAATGCATGTGCATAATTCATTGGTTAAGTTGTTGTGGGTCGCATGCGGTGGTATGGTGTAATGTTTCTCCTATCTCCCCACATTACTGAGCTATGTCTTGTTATCTAATTTGGCACATAGTGGCATGTTGAGAGATTCCTTTATTCCTACTGTGTTACTAAGTGATTTATTTTTTCTTAGGAGTTCATTGTGACATGGTGGTAGTTTATTTCTCCATTTTTTCATCAAGTGGTGACATGGATGACAAGTCAGATTAAAGGTGGGTCCACACTAGTTAAATGAGATGAATGGAAAGTGTGGTGGGCCCAAGGTTTCATTTTCATTCAATTAGTGTCATGGTAAGGACTTTCAAATGTTTCAATGCACCGCTACGTCTGATGTGGCATTCGATGTGTCAATTCTGTTCTTAGTGTGGTGGCTTGTTGGGACATGGAATAAAATAATGAAGTTATAAAACTTTATTGATCTTGGTGGAAGGATTTCAAATCTTTTAGAGTACCATCGATTTCTTTGTATTAACCATTGTGATTTAAAGTTGAGTTGCTTCTTGTTCCAACTTGAATTCCTTACGTATGTTGATTTAATTGCACACCAATCATGCTTGAAATCCTACCTCTCTCCATGGCCTCCTTTGGATCCTGTAATAGGGAGACATAGAAAGAGAGAGCAATAGAGAGAGAGGGAGAGAAATAGAAGAAATAGTGGTAGAAAAAAGGAGAGATAAATTAAATGAGAATGATTCATCCTAAATCTTTATTTTATAGAGTTGTAAACTTTTTAAATTGATGTTAGTTAATATTATTATTATTATTAAAATATTCTTCTCTCACTTATTATTGCATCAAATAAGGAGGTTTAATGTGGATATTAGAAATGTATGGTTATAACATGGATCGAAAGAATATTTTTCTCATGTGATATTCAAATTTTGAATTAAAA
>MU225447.1:4240252-4257867 GCA_018584345.1 Thuja plicata
TAGGAGAGATAGATACAAGGGAGATGGGGAGCGAGGAAGAAAAATGGAAACATAGAGGTAGAGGGGTAGAGGAGAGAATATTTTGATGAACTATAACTGATTGAATGTTTGAAGATGTTAAATTGATGATCACCGAGCTGTAGAAAGTTAATGCAAAACATTAAATCAGTTAATGTATGGTATTGTCATTGATGTCAACTTGATATATTATTATTGGTTATATACATGTTTTCAAAGACTTCAAAGAACCAAAGAGATAAAGGTTATGTCATCTATAATGCATAAAATTTTAGTATACACCAAGTGAAAACAAACACCGACAGACATTACACACCAACGGATAGAGAAACCTGAGAGAAGAGTCATAGTGATATCCTAGAAAGATACCTGATCAAGAACTACCGAGAAGAACCTAAGTGATACCTGAGAAGAACTGAATGTCACAGTGTTTTCCGACGGACAGACAACCCTGACGGATAGAGATGCCCAAGGACAACTAAAGTCAAGACTGAGAAAACAAGGAGTTAAAAACTGATAAGAGCTAAAGTTTAGAAATGACAAAAGACTTAGCTGGTAGGAGCTAAATATGGAGTTAACTAATTGATTACATTGTTTTCTTCAACCAGTTAAAAGCTACAGATAAAGTAGAGATTAAAGCTAGTTTTATTCCAGTTATCAAGGATAAATCTGCGGGATAAAACTAAAGCAAGATTTAAAGCAAGAATGGCTAGATTTGTGGATCACGTCAAGAACAAGAAAGAGAAGGATTTAGAAATAGTGAAATCATGTCTATAAGAGAGACAAGCTAATTCATTATGAAAAAAGGGGGAGAGAATAGAAGAGGATGCTGAAGAGAATACTGGTGAAGAAGATTTCATACATTCCTGATCAAACAAGCTGAAGGATAGAGCTAAATATTTCTGCAGACACAAAGCAACAAGGAAGAAACAACATAATCGAGAAAAAAGAAGTCGAGAAAAGGAACAAAAAAGAAACATTGATCAGAGATGTATTATGAGCTTACAATAGATCTAAACATCTATAATAGTAAGTTGTATTTATGAACAGATCATATACTATTTTACTTTAACCATTGATTTAGAAAATCTCTTAACAGAGTGAGATTTAACTATCCTTTATATATTGAGATACATCCCAAGGATTATCAAAAAATTTCTCATGAAGATAGCATAGTGAAATGCCAAATATCAAGTGATAAAATATTATATTTAAATCCTCTAACAAGGTCACACTTAACAATGTGTTTGTAACCTTAAACAAGGTCACACTTAACAATATGTTTGTAACCTTAAACAAGGTTGGATCTTCACCGAGCTCACTTCAAAAGAGTGAAAATTTTGGATTACCGGTCCCAAGTGGTTTTTCCCTTTATAGGGTTTCCACATTAAAAATCCATGTGTCAAATGTGTATATGGTTCATTTCTTTGATGTTTTGATTTACACATTACTAAAATATGATTGATCGGTAAACAATAAGTTATTTATTATATTTCGGTAAGGCTAGACTTCTATTTGGTATAGCTTAAGAAAAGGGATAAATAGTGAACTCCGAGTAGTATTTATTTGATAAGATTATTTAAAGGCATACATCTTGTAGGACAGAAGATAACTAGAGGTTTATACTTTTGGTATAAAGTTTTTGGGTTGATTTATTGGATTAATTTTTGAAGCCACTGATTCACCCCCCCCCCCCCCTCTCAATTATTCTAACATATGTGGGAGNCCCCCCCCCCCCCCCCTCTCAATTATTCTAACATATGTGGGAGTGGAGAGAGATAGAGAGGTAGACAAATATATGCATAGAAAGGGATAAAGGGGGTGTTGGAAATAATGGAATGGTGTACTGAGAGGGGAGGGGTGAATCAGTACCCTCAAAATTTTTATCACTTAGCCTTAATCCTTTTAGTAATAAATTGTATTACCAACCATTTATTCTATCTTATCTTTGTGTATGTTATATCATTTCATAATTCAATAAGCATGTAAAAAATTCATAGAAACATTCAGGAAATGTATAGACACATGACACAAGGTTTGGTAACACAAAAAACCCCTCTTAGAAGGTAAAAACCGCAGTGGAGATGAAACCCACAAAGCTTCACTATATATAGAATGGAAGGGGATAGTTAAGGCTTACAATTTTGATCACTTCTGAAGATCTACCATGTTAGGAGTATTATGTAGAGACTGGTTAAGGTCTACTCTATTAAGATCTTTAGAAATACAGTTTGGTGTGCACTTGGTTAAGAGATTTACAAAGGATTGTTAAATCCACCTTTCACAAGGATTTCTTCTATTTTCTACACTTATTAGAATGTAGTCAAAAATATTCAATGACCTAAGTATGTGCAATCTACAATTGATGATTATAGATCCAATAAAGATTACAAGTATATTTATCACCTATTGTGATTGATCAATACCTTTTTTCTTCTCGGTAGCCTTGGTTCTTATTCTTGATAACTGATTTCATCCTTGGTTGTTCTTATCTTATTCTAATCCATAGATGTGCTCCTCAGCTACAATCATCATCACACACATGTGTTTTGATAGATTACATATCTATTTATACAATGATTTTGACCTAAGTGAGTTTCATGTTAACAAGATAACTCTATGATTGAAGGTTTACAAAGTGACCTTGATCTCCTAGTTTTCATGTTTTATCTGACGTGGAAGTCAAATCCACATTTCTCAGGATTCTAACTGTCTCTCAGTATATTGGTGCTCAGGATGCTCTTTGGTCTGTCGGGTTCCTCTATCATCAATTATGTTGTGTTGCACTATACTCTTCTTGTTGGGTTAGTCTGTCAGGTTTTTTCTTGTAGGTTACTTTGTCAGGTTCCCTTGTAACATTTTTGGGTTGCACTGTGTCGTCGAGTTTCCTTGTAAACTTGTCTATCAGGTTTTCTCTATACTCTGACTTTCGGTGTTGGTGTTACCGATGGTTCAAAAATGTTTCTCCTTTCACACTAATGGAAAAAATATGTCTTCAATCTCCCCCTTTGACATTACTATCAAAAATTGATATGTACAAATACTAAAATGTTTAGTAATGTACACCATGTATTTACCTTTCCATTTATGACTCCCCCTATGTATATGTTGGTATAGTATATGTATATACACTTATCATCTCCTTTGTACATATCATTTTACCCTTTGTATCCTATCAATTTCCTCCTATACATATCATTTCCCCCTTTTTTTATAGTAAGGGAAAAGGTGTAATGACTTACAACTTGTCAAAAATGTGGGAATGAGAGTTGTTCATGTCCTCCATAATCTTTTCCCATTTCTCTTGTAGGTGTTCAAGTGCCATTTTCTCTAATGTGATCCTGGTGTGCATATCATAGATGTCGGTGGCAGACATCTCTAGGGTGGATATCAGTTGCCTTTCCATTGTCATATGTTTCTATAGTAGTGTCAGATTCAATAAGAGTAGAGCCTATATCTCAGTTACCTCATCACTAAACCTTGATTCTGCCTCTTGGATTTGAAGTCTCCACTTATTTTCTTCCATTACCTTTGCATAATGAAACTATATTGCATTGTTTGTTGTTGAGATACTTTGATAACTAGATGTAAGATCTATATCTATTTGTGCAATCTTTTCACTATTCTCCTTAGTGAATTTATTTAAAGTGCTTAACTTTTAAACTAAGGCTATTGCTTCTGAAATAATAGGTTCTAACTCACTTAATTTTTTAGACAGCTTCACCTTGTTATCTACCACTTCTTGGTTGATTTTATCTGTTAATTTATACTGGTACTTCTTCTCTTCTCATTCTTCAATTGATTTTTTTGCATCCACATTCTATGATTGGATGGCTGTAAGAATGGTAAGTTAATCAAGGATTGGGGCATTGTGATCAACATCTATGTCAGGAACAATTTGTGTTAATATGTCCCTTGTCATTTTTAGCACTTGTTACTCCTTGTGATCCTTCCTAATATTTTCTTGCATAGATTTTTTCTAACATATTTCTCCATACTCAATTATAGATTCATAATCCAATGTAGTTGGATCACATTTTGGTATCTCTATTATTTCATCCAGTGTAACTTGTAGTTTGTTTTTCTTGTTCTTCTTCTTTTTCTTAGATATTGTATGGGAAGTACCTAAATGTAGCACCATAGAAAGATCCTTTTCTTGGTTAGATGTGCTCGATGAATGCTTTTGTGGTGTCATGTCTTTTTCTTGTTGTTCAGTATCTGCTTGTCAGTTGGGTGTGGACCTCTCCACATCAATCTTTGGTTTATCTACAGCATCTCCTTCAATATCCTTGGGAGTAGAATCTTATTTCTTCTCTTCTTCACCTTTATCTTTGTGCTCTTCATCTATTCCTTTTGTTTCTCCATCTAGTATATTCTATTCATCAGTTGTATCTTTTTGTTCATCATTACCCTTATCCTCGAGTATGCTTGCATCAAGCTTGAGTGAGTTTTCTTTTTGTGAGATTATGTTAATAACTTGTATTAACAATGTCATTTGGCCCAGTATATTCACCTATGTAGCATCTATTGTTGTTTCCTATTCCTTGTTTTTCTCTATGGAAATAGTGACATCTTCATATTTCTTTATCTCATCTACATGATCTTCTCTGGTAATATCAATGATAGTATTATTGGGTCATGTTGCATCTGCAGTGTCCATATCCTTCTTAGCTGCTATGTTCAATGCTTCTTCATTATCCTCACCATAATTTATAAAAATGTGTTCTGTGCTCGGTTCAGCCTGGTCTTCTTCATTGTGAGGCTCCTCAGTAAGAGCTAATTGTGTCTCGGGGCTTGAATCCTCCTTAGGTGGATTGATGATCTTATTCCAGATATCATCATTTTCTTTGTCAAGTTCAATGAATTTTCCCTCCAGTACTTTGTAGGCTCTTATATTTTTTAATAACTTCTATGAATGCTTGTTCATCATTTCATCAATTTCTTCCATCTTGGATTCGGGTGGCATAATTGAAACTAGGGATATTTCCCTTATCTACTTTTCTTCCTTTAGTGCATATGACCACCTTGCTGAAATCCTATCAAGAATTTCTTATGGCATTACTTTGTCAAATTGGATAGGCACATATTTGTATCCGATCATTTCCTTAATGATGGCATATTCAATCTTATTATGATCCTCAGGATTTAGAGTTAACCACTATCGAACCTTAGGATTTGATATGCCACCTGATTTGGCAATTGATGCAGCAATTTCATCAATTTTTTTAGGATTTTTACTCTTTACAGGTTTTTCATCCTATTCAGTATCTTCTATATCTTCCTTAGTTCTAAGGAAATTTCTTCTTTTTGTTTGTGTTTTTTCCTATTTGAGGCTTCCTTTTGTGTGTCCTTACTTGTCCTTTCTTGATCAGTGAAGGAATTGCATCCTTTGTTGTCTGACTTCTGGTCCTAGATGCAGCAGTAGTCCTAGGTTTTTTTGTTGTTGTTACTGGTGGTGCATCAGACTCTGTGGATTCAGAGTCACTCAAATTTTCTTCTTCACCAGTAGGTGATTGTCCTTTGATGTCATTCTTTTGTTTAGACTCCTCATCATTTATTGATAACTTTTTCTTTAGTGTCTTGACCATTTTTTTCTTCTTCCTATCAATATTTGTCACAACTAAGCCTAGTTTTATTCTTTCCTTTGCTTCTTGATAGGTTCCAAACCTAGGTTTTGATTTGTCCAATGGTTCATTAATCAATGCTTCAATAGCATTGGTGGCTTGATCTATGTTGACCTCATAGTCAAGTGGTGCCAACCATGCTATCCTTGGTACAACTGGTTTGATATATGTGTAATCAGTGTCCACCATAAATAAAATATTAGTCTTATACTTGTCTACCATTTGTACTGGTATCCTCATTCTTTTCTGGATTCTTTCTTTAAATCCAGCAAAGTATTCATCCATAATTTAACAAAGTTGTCACCTAGTGACTTGATGAATTCACTAATTTGTATGGTCACTGGTCAGGAAGTATCCCACTTGATATTTCCTATGGATGGAAAGAAGTTCTGAAAGTAGAAAAATGTACACATTAAAAGTGATCCAAACTTACATGAATTAGACTTTGTGGACCTGATTGTCCCCATGTTCTCATATATCTTCTTCAGTAGAAGCTCAGATAGATCCAATTGAAGACCTTTCTCTACAATCCTATAAGTAGTGTCAACTACTCCACATACTATTTTGTTTAGCTTGTTGGATTGATATATCTTGTAGCCTAGCACACATCCACCAAACTTGAGTTCTTGATCAGTGATGGTGTTAACATTCAATCCTCTGTTATCCCACACTGCTACTGTCATCTTCTCAATTTTGGGTCGAGGAGGATGTTTAAGTGCTTTTACCTTTTTGGTTATAGGATAACCGGTAACAACATGTATCACATCTCTAGTGATCAACTTAGGCTCATCTAGCCACATCTTTTGGTCATGCACTCTGCTCACTACTAACTGAATCCATTCAGTCTTAAAATCCCTTGAGAACATTATGGCACAAGTCAACCCTTTGACCTTGATTTTTTGTGTTCCTTTTGTACATAGATTCTTGTAAGCTTGATCAACTTAAAGATCTCCTATCTTGACGATCTTGCAATGAATGTAGGAACATACACCTTCAATAAGTAAATCCCTAGGTGGAATTTTGGAGAAGGCACCAGCGTTGTTGGGTTGCAAAACAACCTCTGGACATACTTTATATTTAGGTTCTTCACAAGTGGAGTTCTTTATCAGATTAACCTTCTTTTTCTTTGCCGTCTTGGTCTTGGTTGCATAGGAAGTGGTTGCCATCATTTACGTGATGAATTTAGGGCTTTTCGTAAAACAAAATAGTGAGCTAGGTGATCTTTGTTACTTACTTAAACCTTCTATAGCTATTGTTTGTTTGGAATCTGTATGTCATGGATCTGCTTGGGGTGCTCTGAAACCTAGTCGCTCTATTTTTCCTCTTCTCTCTGCTTCTTTTCTCTAACTCACTTTGTGAATAATGATCACATCCATTGCCCTATTTATAGATGGTACCCTAAGTGGCACAATTAATTCTCTACCCACTTGTCGAGTGTCAAAGACAGAGTTTTTCAAATTACATGCCAACTTTGTTTTCAATGAAAATGTGATGCACAAGGAAAGTGTCAACTCATTCAAATTTTCAAATGTTTACTGATGGATCTCGATTTCTTGCGAAGACAACAATGCTTTTTTCTTGATTATCGACGAGTCTCAAGTTACATTTATTAACTTGGTTTTCATATGTACACCGTCCATTCTTGGTATGCTTTGACAACTTAGCTTTTGTATGTTAACTGATTCTTTTTGGTATGCATTAACTAATGAGATTGAATTCACATAATCATAACAAGTAATACCATAGTGCATCTTTAATCATGTTGATTTGGCATTTTAACTATGTATAATGGAACTAATGTAAAGTATAACTTAGTATAGTGTAGTTCCATACTTACTTATTCATCTTAGGTGGGGGTGGTGATGTCACCAGATCCATTAGATAAGGTTTCACCATTTACATTTCTTGGTACAACATCATTTGTGTTTGTTACTTTCCTCCATATTTTGTTTCTCATCTTCCTGATGTCTTCAATGGTATTTCCATTGGCAAAGGTGTCGGTCTCTGTCAATCGGTCTCTGGAGTCCTTGCTTAGATGACCAAATTTATGAAAGTGTAAACCTGTCATTCCTAGGTTAGTCGAGCTCCTATACTTTCTCATCCATTTTCTCATACAGTTTGCATCTATGTGTCCAAATATTCCACATGCTATGCAATTTTCCCATGTGTTGTAATCCCAAATGTATGAGTTACCGACTCTCATTGGTTGATAGGAAGTTTCATTTTCTTTAGGCTTCCATGCTTGCCTTTTCTTCTTCCTACATTTAAGAGATGTGTGCCCATGCATTTTGCAAGTAGGACAATATTTGTCCATGTAGGTTTCCTTCTTTGGTTGTTTCACCTTAGATTTACATCTATATGCTTTATGTCCTTTCTTGTTACATTTATAACAAATTCCTATGATTGAAGGTGTGGATTTAGGAATACCTTTTATTTTTCTCTTGCAAACATTTGATGTGTGGCCTGGTTTTCCACAATGATTTCATGATTTCTTTCTTGGTCTTGGATTTGTGTAGACATTCTTTGGATAAGCTTGGATTGGTGATTCTTCATTCTTGGTATACCCTAGTCTAGTATTGTTGTTGAATCTTCTTTGTCCATCGAGAAAATCATCCATCCTTTTGGTGTTTTCTTCATCTCTCTTTATCATGTCATTGTGTTGTTTCTGAATTCTCACTTCATGCTTCATTCTTTCATTTTCTTCTCTTAGCTCACCAATAGCTTTCATCTTTCCATTCAGTTCTATGTTCATTCGGCTTGCCTCTTGAGTCATAAGAATAATCTGATTGGTGATCTCATGATGATGTTTTGTAATTCTTTGTATTTCTAACTCTCTTTCTTCTATCTTTTCATTAATCTTCCTTCTATCAGCAATTTCTAGTGTTCTTTCTTGCTCATCTTGTCTATCATTGTTCATGACCTCAATCATTCTTACCATCTATGTCTCATGACTGATTTGCAGTGATTTCACTTGTCCAACCAGATGTTAATTGATTTAATTTAATCTTGTAATGCTTCCTTTAGATTTATCTGATTTATTTCTTGATGTAGATCCTAAAGACTCAAATAAATCAGGTATCTCTTCTTCATGATAGTCTGTTTCATTATAGTGAGATGCCATAATATTTCTTTCATCCATAAACTATCTCATCTTGATTCTAGCTTCTTTATATTGTTCATAGAAGATCTATATCTCTAACTTTAAATTCTCAATACCCTTGTCTATCTTTTACCTTTCCATTGTATGATCTTTTCTCTTAAGTCTTTAAAGTTTTCAAATAAGAGATCTAGCTCTGATACCAATTGTTGGAAATAATGGAATGGTGTACTGAGAGGGGAGGTGGTACAGGGAACATCCTAAAGTTCCTATATTTATTCTTTAGTGTTTGTAATAAGGTGAATCCTTGGGATTACCCTAGTGTGTGCATGTGTGGGTCTATTATGTAAGGTGAAGGACCCTAAGGCAAGTTATAAACCTATAGGTTCTTGAAACCATGTTAGACCATGTTAGTCCCTTTTAGTGTTTTGTGAGTTTAGTTAGAAGGCTATGTTTTAAGACCTTAGAATAGGCTCTTGTCATGTTTTGGACCTCTCCCACACCCTTGGAGGTTGGTAAGGTTGGCATTTTCTCAAATTAGCATTTTTGTCAAGTTTTGCCAAAAAGTTGTCTTTTTGCAAAATGTTGCATGCGCAACTTTTGCAAAATGTTGCTCGAAGAATGAAAACTCAACTGTAACCAACCAAAACAACTTCTTGGAGCATCTATAATGCCAATAGGATGGTATTAGATGTTCTCATGCCTTCTAGGAAGGTTAGAGTTTAATGTGTACGGAGCTTGATGTTCAAAGAAGGAAATAGAAGAGTTTTTTGAGTCATTTAGACAGTGTACAGCCTAGTATGGATTCATCTTGTGGATCCACTTGAAAAACTTTGTGATTATTTGAGTTAATTTAACATTCCAATTGGTTTGAGTTTTTTTTGTGAAGTTTTATAGAAGTTGAGATTTTACTTGTTCAATGTCTGAGAAACTAAGGTTTACTGGGCCTGCTCCAAAGATGTGATTCTAACTTGGGATTGAACCAATGTATTTGCTTGGCCACTTGGGGAAAAAAAGTTAGGATCACTCTCTTTAATATTCCTAAGGCTCAAAGGATTAGTTTTATTTCTATGTATTTTGAGACAAAGCCCTAGGCTAATTATCTCTATGTAATTAGCCTAGTTCTTTAGTACAGTCACATGCATGTGCAATATATGACTGGGAGGATTGAACAAATGGTGGTTATAGACTTTTTTGGGGTAGAGGAATCCATCTAATCCCTTGTATTCATTCTATGAACCCACCTTAGATCACTTGCTTAGCAATCCAAGCCTATCCTAGCTAATTAGGTATGTGAGCTTTGCAAGAGTTTAGTGGTACAGGAGTGGAGTGAAGTGCTAAAGCTTTGGGGGGTTTCAAATATCCATAAAGGGTGTCTAGAAACCTAATCAGATAAGTTATATCCTTCTACAGTTGAAATTTAATGTTTGAAAAATCCTCTAGATAGGGCTACAAGGAATTCTATTCCATTTAGTGTTTGACCATCCTTGGGTCTACAAGAATGAATCCATTGCTGGATTCTCTACCCTTGTGGTCTAAAAAAATCCTTCCATCACCAATATTTTTTGGTCTAAGCCTCTGGTGAAGTTTTGCACATCTTTAGCTTGGTTTAGGGAAAGTGTCCCTAAATGAGATATTGCAGAGAATTGGATCTTATCTTGGAGGGCTATGTTGTGATAGAAGAAGTAAGTTGGCTACTTAGGTAAGTCATTACACACCCTAGGAAGACAATTGTGGAATTAGGGTGTCTAGATTGGGAGTTTGAAGTGATAACCAGAAGTGGGATCCCATCTTGGTCTTCTTGGAGTTCCCTCTACATCAGGTGGTATCAGAGCCTGCTAAGACCTTGGAAGAATTGAAGAATGGGTGATAGAATAGAAGAAACTCAAGGAGAGGAAGTTCCTACTAGAATCACAAATGTGGAGTTGGCTAAAATTTTCAGAGAACAAATAGCCAAGAACAAGAAGATGGATGATGAGATATAGAAGTTGAAGGACCTCCAAACAAAGAAGGAGGAGGGAGAAGATTCTGAAGAAGAAGAAGAAGAAGAAGATACATAGCAGGATGAAACAAAGAAAATACTAGTAGAGAAAGTCAAATTTATTGAAGCTCTTGAGAGAGTTGGAAGGAGAGATAAGAAATTAGATATTCCCATGTTTTATGGGAAAATGGATCCTGAAGAATGTATGGATTGGATAGAAGATTTGGAGAATTATTTTGAATGTGACAATATCTCTAAAAATCAGAAGGTCAAAGTTGCAAAATCCAAAATGAAAGGCCCTGCCTTAAGTTGGTGGAATTTTGTACAAAATGAAAGGATAGAGAAAGAGAGGAACACTATCTGAACATGGAAAAGGATGTTGGTAGAAGTCAAGAAGCAGTTTGTGCCAGAGGACTACAAGATCACCCTCCATAAAAATTTGCAAAATCTAAGGCAGAAGGACCTTGATATGAGTGGATATAGTGAAGAGTTTCATAGAATGACCTTGAAGGCAAAAGTCCCAGAGAGTGAGAAACAAAACCTTGCAAGGTACCTAAATGGACTAAAATATAGTATTCAAGATAAAATGAGCTTATTCAACCCTGAATCAGTACATAAGTGTTTTCAAATGGCACTAAAAATTGAAGAAAAATAGAAAAGGAGAGGAGAACAAAATAACAGAGGTAGAGGGACTAATTTTAGAGGAAGAGGTAGGTTAAATAACAGAGGTCCATTTCAAATAAGTCAAGGGGAGTTTAGTAACCATGAGTTAGAAGGAGAGCACAATAATAGGGGAAACTTCAGAGGTAGAAGATCAAACAGTAGAGGGAGATTTGGTGGAAGAGGGCCTAGTGTCTTCATAGGGAAATGTTTTACTTGTAATCAAATTGGACACCAGTCCTTTAGATGTCCTGAAAAGAGTGGCACCAGCAGAAAAGGAGGGGATAGAAGAGTACAACTCACCCAAGAAGATGAAAGTCAAAGTGTACCTTCATATCATTCTGAAACTTCAAGGCCTGCAAATCTAGAACAAGGAGAATGCCTCATGATCCAAAGGAAACTCCTAAGAGTACCTACTATTGCAGAACCACCTCAAAGGAAGTCATTGTTCAAACAAGCTGTAAGGTGAAAAATAAGGTATGCAAAGTTATAGTTGATTCTGGATCCACTGATAATATTGCATCTAGGGAGCTAGTCACTAAGTTAAAGCTACATGTAATCCCTCATCCTTTCCCTTATGAGGCTTCTTGGCTAACAAAATAAAAAAAAACTACCATCAATGAACAAGTTTGGGTAGATTTCAAGATAGGGGAGTATGCAGACAGAGTTCTATGTGATATCACAGAGATGGATGCATGTCATTTGTTATTAGGTAGACCTTGGCAATTTTATGTAGATGCTAAGCATTATGGAAAGTCTAATGTCTATACTATAGTTAAGGATGGTATTGAGTATGTGATGAATCCACTCCTTGACTGTGAAAAAGAAAAACATGTTACTAGAAATATCTTACATCTAGGAGAGAAAGAAGTCATGAAGGTACTAAAAGAGAGGGATACACCTTGTTATGCATTAGTAGTGAGGCCCAAAAAGATATTAGTGATAGAACCAAAGGTTAAGGCCCCTACTAGAGATATAGGCCCCAAAGAGGTCAAAGCACTATTGGATCAGTATAAGGGTATCATAGATTAGAGTACACCAAAATATTTTCCACCTGAAAGAGAAGTGTGTCACTATATAGACTTCATACTAGGGGCCACTCTTCCAAAAAAAGCAGCATATGAGATGACACCTGAACAAAACCAAGAGATAGCAAGGAAGATTGAATAATTGTTGTCAAAAGGTCTCATTAGGAAAAGTGTAAGTCCTTTTGTTGTCCCTACAGTCCTAGCACCCAAGAAAGAATGCACATGGAGACTATGTATGGATTCTAGGGCCATCAATAGGATAACCATCAGATATAGGTTTCCTATGCCTAGAATAGAGGATTTAATGGACTATTTAGGGGGTGCAAGTTATTACTCCAAGATAGACATCAAGAGTGGTTACCATTAGATAAGAATCAGAGGTGGAGATGAATGGAAGACACCATTCAAAACCACAAAAGGCCTCTATGAATGGCTTGTAATGCATTTTGGTCTCTCAAATGCTCCAAGAACTTTTATGAGACTAATGAATGAAGTCTTGAAGCTTTTTCTTAAAAAATTTGTTTTTGTATACCTTGATGACATTTTGATCTTTAGCAGGAGCAGAAAAGAGCACCTCAACCATTTGGACATGGTAATGAGAAAACTCTATGATGAACAGTTGAAGATAAATATAGAGAAGTGTGTATTCCTTTAAGAATAACTTGTGTTCTTAGGATTTGTGATCTCCAAGAACAGTCTCAAGAAGGACCTTTCCAAGGTTGAATCCATCCTCAATTGGCTACCTCCTACTACTCCTTCAAAGGTAAAGAGTTTACATGGTTTATGTAGCTTTTATATAAAATACATTAGAAATTTTAGTGGCATATGGGCTCCCATTATGAACACCATTAAAGGTGGAAGAAAATGCATATTTTCATGGAGTAATGAAGCTAATGAATCCTTTGAGTTGTTGAAGAAAAATATTGTAGATCAACCTCTTGGTTCCTTTTTACATTGTGATTACTGAACAACATTTTCACCCTTTAATATATTTTGAAGAGTAGCCAACTCCCGGTATTCAACCAAGACTAAAAAGGACCAATTAAAAAGGATGTGGATCTATCCTTCTATGCTTTAGGTTCTGCAAAACCAAGGAGGGAAACCATTCAACACCCTCAAATATTCAGTAAGGCATAAATCAATAGAGATCTCACAATGGTTAACATGACCGGGAGATACTAGATGACTGGCTAATCACCCATTGAATATCAACCTTCAAGTGAAGCATGAGATTAGTACAACATCAAAAAACACATAAAACCTTTAGATATGTCAGAGTTTATGTTTAGAATGTAGAATGTAACAAAGATTGAACTGAAAATGCATCTGTACATAAGATACTAATCACTAGCCAGTGCTTTATCCATGGGCAATGTCCTTTAACCAAATTCAAAAATGTAGTAATCAACTATTGTCAATTATTCTAAGCCATAAATACAATCAGTCCAAATATTTACTCCTTATAGAAATCCTCTTGTAGACAAATGAATGAAACTATGTCACATCCACAACATTATTTAATCTGATCCTAGATCAGAAATGAAGAATGATAACACATGCATAGGTAAAACCTATGCAAAGAATTAGAAAATTTAGACTTCATAAGACTGACACCAAGGAGAGATATGAATCTTGAACTTCTGTATTAAGTATGAAAATCATATTTCTGCACACTACTTTGGAATCAGACAAATTCTTGTTCAATAAGCTAAAAAAGACCAATGACATTCTATTCTACCTCAAAAAAAAATAGTACAATCAAGAAGCTATATCCGTAATGTGGAACCATAAAATAACTGGAAACTCCTGGAGCCAGTACTCTGCAACTCTCTGTGGAGACCAGGATTTGGAACCCTGTACAATGGGAAGAAAATTGAATATGTAGCCAAAGAAAAAGATCTCTAGATTGATCCTCCAAAAAACATATGTCCTCTTCCTGAAATATCTGAAAACTCCCCTTCCTCAACCTCTTAAAATCTAATTTTATTTGCAGAAATATCTCCTTTGAAATCAAAAATATCTTCTCCCTTTCACTAATGATCTGATTTCATTTTCTATTTTCTGGGAAAATAATTTTATTCTATATCAAAATAGACTCCAAAAACACAATCCTCATTTCGATACCTTTCCAATGGTATATGATACTTGATACATTTGATACAATTTTCCCCCCTAAATCATTCAATAAACGCTTCTTCCCATGCATATTTTCAACAGTTTGAAATATTTGAATTTATATGTTTTTTCAATAGTTGGACTATTGAGATGAGATGAAATTTAATTTTAATATTTGCATATTTTCCCATATTTCATCTCATTCTGCCAAGTGTCAATCAGACTTAATGGCTTATAGGTTAGATGTTGAGCATCTTCCTTTTAAGCCATTAAGTCCACCATTAGATTTCTTTAAACTTTCATGTATTTTAACCCTTTCTTTATTTAGATAAATTGAATTTAATTTGTATATTAATACCTTTTTTGTGCATATTGCACCACGTGGAAATATCCTATTGGCTTTGTGTGTCCACTTGGGCACCTGCATCACCTACCCTAAAACCTATCCTGCCACGTGTCAATCTCTGATTGGCTATCTCAGCACTGCATCAGATCTCGCCAATTGGCACATCCTGACTAGCTCTGTGTGACCACTTGGCACCACATGTCAATCTCTAATTGGCTGCCTCTACATTGCACCAGATTGCACCATGTGTCTACCCTACCACATGTCACTCAGACTTAACGGCTTAATGGGTAGATTTCAAGTATCTTCCCATTAAGCTTTTAAAGTCAACCATTGATCTTGGTTGCCTCAAGATTCATGCCCCTGCAAGCCTCTACACCACATCATCTCCCACCTCATCACTATGGGGTCCATCAAAATTTGTTTTTTCATCCTCATGGAATGCTTCCCAATGCACCGGCCACCTACGCATGGAGAGCCTTCAGGCTACTTCTTCATATCACTTATTGTGGCTTTTACCTTATAAATCCTTATATCTCCCATCTCACCAGCAATGTGGGACTAAACTTCTGAGTTTCTTAAAGCTTTTCTTGCATTTTGCCTCAAAATTATGGGGCCCACCTATGCGTTGAGACCTCCAACGAAGGGGCCCACCATAAGCTTCTCAGCTTCTTTACTTATTTCAATAATGAAGCACTGGAGTATATAAATATTTAAAAGAATCCCAATCCCAGTGAATGTGGGATAATTCCCTATGCATTTTCAAAGCTTTGTCATTGTTATGGATAGTTTAGGTAGTGTTGCATACAGTCGACTCTATCTCACAAACCAAGAATAATTTAAAAGATCACTTTGGTGAGAATCTAGAAAATTAGATGTGCGACAACATATCCAAAAGTGAGAATGATCCAATGGTGGAAATGGAAGTTATGGCCCCCGAAATATGACTATTTTTCTATCTCCTACAAATTCATGTTTGAAAAATCTTTATTTAATCTTTCCTCTACATAATCATCTCATAAACTCCCCATTTGCTCTGTAAGTTTCTGGCAATTTCCATTGGCATTTTTGTTTTATATGTTTCAAATTCCCTCATGCTGGCTTGCGCAGAATCCTCCCAACTCATGCTTCTTGGAATGTTTTAATTTTTTTTCACTTACCTTTTAAAAATCCTCCTCCATTTCCTTCCATTTGCAATTGCCTCCAGTCCAAAATCTATGCAGCCTTCCATGTGGTCGACGTAGGCCTTTGAAAAGTTTAAAAACATTTAAAGAACCCCCCAATGTATTGGGCAGACCTTGGAATGTTTTCATATGCATTACACTGGTTTTTGTTTACACCTCATGCTCTTTTCAATCTCTATTACGCTGGCTTATTCACTTCATGTGTTGGATCCCCTCTGTTGGTTTATGCTTGGTTTTATTTTTCACTTGGCTTTGTGCAATGTATGTTTTAATTTTTTAAAACACTGTTTCCTTTTAAAGCTTGCATGAGCCTTTGATTTCTTGTTGGTCTCCTCTTAGCCATGCACTAGTTCTTACTTCATACTTTGATTCAATTCAACTTCATAGTTTGCTTCAATTAATTTTTTTCAAAAGACCTAAACATAAACCACCATGCATTCAAAAGATGAAGCATCAAACTGATGACATTTAAAAACAACTTATTACAACTTTGCAAATTGGTATCATTAATGGCAACTGGCCTCTGGAACTGGCCTTGAAAAATGACTAATTCAAGTAACCAGAACATGGCATTGGGCACACACACTCCATGGTTAACATTATTCTATATTGCAAAGTGACACTTGATGAAACTAAACAGGTCAAAATATTTTAAAAAGCCAAGTTGCCTCTTCAGAACACTTCTGCAAATTACCCTCTCAAAAACAATGAAATGCATCTGGTTCAAACTTTGAAAACAAGTCAAGCAACCTCCTAAAGACCTGAGCTTCTAAATATTAGAATTATGTGATATATAGAGCTTGAATGCAAAAAGGTGGCTCATGATGATCAATCAGACACATTTGGCAGACACTTGAAAGTAGCCATTTGGAAATACAAAACAAGAAGACATGAGAAATAACAATTTCTACGAATGAAAAGAGTTTGGGAAAGTATGCATACAAACCCCTCAAGACTTGAGACCTTGAAAAATTGAAGTAAATTTGGTCTATAATGTGGGGGTACCAATTTCCTAATATTAAAAATCAAGTTATTCAAAATATATCATCATGAACTGGGCTTCTGACTAAATAGTGCAAATGATATGCATTAAACTGTTAGAAATTGAAAATGGAATCAGATTGGAAAAGTGCCCAAAAAAATTTATCATGGCCTAAAAATATTCATGGTAGCACACTTCCATGATTAAAATACATGGGAACATTCAATTTTCCATTCCATTCAATTGGGTGCAAGTTGTAAAACCTCAACGTCAGCAACTTCATAATTCTGCACTTTCACATTCTGAGAATTGACATTAATTGCAAACAGAATAGTTTGGGAAAAATTATCATATGAACTCATAGGACTCTGAAAATGGAAATGGATCTTCCCTCTTGTAGTGCCTCACTAACCCTATCTTGGAAAATGAATTGACGAAGTGAGCGGGATAAATTAATTCAATGGATGATAAGGTAAGTACATTACTTTAATGCTTCTAAGAACCTAGTTAGCATATGTTTATTTCTTTCTATGCCACTTTAGTTCTTTAAAATATGAATGTTAATTTCAAATTTTATGAT
>MU225447.1:4268032-4280078 GCA_018584345.1 Thuja plicata
GTTTGCATCTCCTTACGAATGAGTTTTAGTATCTCATAGTTTAATTAACCAAGTCATTGATGTAGCTTTTCTTACGACCATGTATGTATTCAGAAATGAACTTAACATCATGCACCTAGTTGTGTAGAAATATTTACAAATGCAGGAAATAGGGTGGCAAGGAGGATACGACACCTAGGCAAGGAAGGGAAAAATCAGGTATGCAACACCTTTGTATGATTGTCATTTGATTACTATGAAACACTATTTCTTAAAGTTGCTCCCTTGCCTTCTTGTAATATAGATTAATATTATATTTAATAGAATCATGATTTGCTGATGTAGTTAGGATGGTATGTTATATTTTGTTTTAAAAAGAAAAAGTTGTTGCATTTTTGTATGTAAATTTTGGGCATTACACCTCTCATGCCTACAACACCTTAGACCCATCCTTATATCATAAAAATTTATTCAGCCAAAGATACAAGCATGCAAAGTAGGTCATTTACTATAATTAGACAATGTGAAAAATGTAGATTTGAGGTAAACACCTTTAAACAATTGTCTCCAAAAATCATGAAAACTGATATCTGAAAGTTGTGACCCATTAAATCTACCCCATGATAGGTTTTTCATATGTTCCCCCACCAGTATCTCATGAAAATCATCAGGTCACATCTTACTGGCATTCCAATCAGGCATCTTTGAAAAGTTTTCAGGGTTACTCACCTTGCCTTACAGAAATTTTGCATTGGTCACTTCAAATTTGTGCCAAATTTGAGAGTACCAACAGTGGCTTTTTTTGGGGACATGTGCCCCTTGCAGGCATGTAGAGAATTTAGAATCTCTTGGTTGAGCAGACCAATAAAACATCAGACTTCTTTTAACTTTCCAAAAATTGGTTCCTTATTGAAAACACCAAACACCTAACACACAACTTAAAGAAAAGTGACTATACAACATGTACAATATTTACAAATGGCCAAAAACCACCAAACTGAAATTACTACTTACCCCTATCAAAAACTTGATTCTCATTTCCATGGATTAGAGGTAAGCGATACTTATTATTTCTTGCAACATGATCCAACATGCTGCCCAATATCCTCAGCATATCAAATAAAAAATAATCAACATCTTCATTGTCATTAGGTTCTTGGAAAACACCACAGCACTAAGAACACTAATCAATATGTAACTCAAAATTGTCACACTCTTTACCATCACTGGCAAACTGAAAAGGAAAAACTTCCAACTCCTTTACATGGCTGGAATCAAACATAGCTCATATGTTAGTTTGCATAAAGGACTCAATCTCAGTCATAATAGTAACTTGCAAACTATCCAAGTCAAAACATGATTGCACAACATTTGAGACTTCTTGCTGATCATAACCATTACCAACACCCTCCAATTCTAATAATGTATCATCAAGTAATAATTCATTTAGCAGTTGCAAATCTAAAAAAATACATTCAGATTTGTCATTTTCTTCAACGTCCTGATCAATACAAGAACCATTTAAACCAAATTCATCAAAATATGAATCCATAGTAGCATATGAGTCATCATATTTGTCATACTCAACATAATCAGATTTTTCACAGTCATATGCATTTCTTTCTTGTACATTGTTTGCCTCGGAAGTAGGAATAAGAAAATCAACATAGGTTTCATACTTTGCATCTATTTGCATGTCTTGATTATGAAATAATATATCAATCAGGTATTGCAAAGTAGGGTCTACATTTGATGCATGCCTCTAGAAATTAGTAGCTAGTAGTTCTGATATTAGTTCACTACTTATTGGGCATTGGACTTTGTTTTCACCGCCTTTAATCTCATTCTTATTGCTGCAAATTCCTTCGCCATTGGAAACAAGGATTGAAGTTTCCTGGTTCATGCCTTTTGGTGCAAATGAATCATCCCATCCACTCTCATTTTCATAATAACCATTCCCTTGATGATCACAAGACTCTTCCCTAAAATGAGAATAGAGTTCTGCCCTGTCATGCTGATAATAAAACAAATCTTCAAATCCAATGGAAACATCCGCAACTAGATTTTCATCATTGACATCTTGACATTCAGTAACTTCACTATCAACATCATTATTAGCATTTTAATCATAACTAGATTTAGCATCATCAATACTTTTAGATTCACATTTTTCAAACTCATTTATCCATTTTTTAACAAGTTGAATGCCTTCCTCTTTACATGATGCATACCAATTTGCAGATTTAGGCATACAAAGCTCTAAAAAAAAATGAAGATATGCAAACTCTTGAAGTCCAATCCCTTCTGGAAGGTTATCATATGCATTGGAAAATTTTTCATAAAATACATCTATGGATTCTTCATTTATCTCTCCTCCATGCCTTTTCAAAAACAAGATGGCTTGGTCTTGTATTCTTTGATTACATAATGCAATATCCTTTTGGATTTCTTCAAGATCTATCAAATAAATTTTAGATATAGGTAGCATATCTTGATCCATTGACAAGAGACAATCCATTACACTACTTATTTACAATACATCTTCTCATCCACAAATATTTCATCCAAGTATGCAATCATAACAGCATAACATACTTCTGAATCTGATAACTGAGATTTGCAAATCAAGAAGTATGGGAAACTTTTAAAATCACTTTCCTTCTCTCTAGTGACTTCTTCACCTACCAAGGAAACAAATCAATCTCATTAAAACTTTTGAGGAATGCCTGGGAAAATTCTTTTGCTACTGTCCTTCTTTATTTCTTTCTGATTTTGTCAATCCACCATTGAATCTTTCAAGCATCTGCTAGATCCTTGTTGCAAGTGTTTCCAACTGATCATCAAATTTCATCATTAAGTGCACACTGGTGCAAAGATCTTTCAGAGTCACCACTCATTACTGTGAGAAACTATAGAAGATAACTAGAACAAGGACAAGTTGGGCTTCAAGAAAAGATAGTAGAATTTTGACAAGTCAATAGGATTTGACACATTCAAAATTATTTTAACAACAACAACCAGACTAAAAATTAGGATATAAAGAACTTTCAGTTTTACATACATTTAGGACTCTTATCCTAAAATGGGTATGGAAAAAATGATTGGATTTATAAACAATCAGGCTAGGAGTCTAGCTCAACTTCATAAAAATGAATAATTTAAGACAACATAAAACACATAGATTCTTTGGAAGTTCAAAAAAATTGCTTACATCTATCCCCAATAGAGTCTCCATTTTGTTGGTTCCTTTTTACATTGTGATTACTAAAAAACAATCTTTACACCCTTGGATATATTTTGAAGAGTAGCCAACTCTCGGTATTCAACCAAGAATAAAAAGGACCAATTCAAAAGGATGTGGATCTATCATTCTATGCTTTAGGTTCTTCAAAACCAAGGGGGGGACACCCTTCAACACCGTCAAATATTTAGTAAGGCATAAATTAGCAGAGATGTCACAATGGCTCAGCACGACCGGTAGATACTAGATGACCAACTAATCACCCATTGAACATTGACCTTGAAGTGGAGCATGAGATTACTATAACATCACAAACCACATAAAACCTTTAGATATGTCAAAGTTTATGTTTATAATGTAGAATATAACCAAGATTGAACTGAAAATGCATTGGCATAGAATATACTAATCACCAACCAGTGCTTTGTCCATGGGAAATGTCCTTTAAACAAATTCAAAAATGCAGTAATCAACTATTGTCAATGATTCTAAGTCATAAATACAATTAGTCCAAATCATTACTACTATAGAAATTCTTTGCTAGACAACTGAATGAAACTATTTCACATCCACAACATTATTTAATCTGATCCTAGATCAGAACTGGAGAATGATAATACATACATAGGTAAAACCTATGCAAGGAATTAGAAAATTTAGACTTCAAAAGACTTACACCAAGGAGAGATATGAATCTTGAACTTCTGTATTAAGTATGAAAAATCACATTTATGCACACTACTTTGCAATCAAACAAATGCCTGTTCAATAAGCTGCAAAAGACCAATGACATTCTATTCTACCTCAAACAAAACTAGTACAATCAAGAAGCTATATCCCTAATGTGGAACCATGAAATAACTAGAAAATCCTAGAGCCAGTACTCTGCAACTCTCTATGGAGACCAGGATTTGGAACCCTGTACAATGGCAAGAAAAATGAATATGTAGCCAAAGCAAAAGATCTCCAGATTGTTCCTCCAACAACACACCTGTCCTCTTCCCAAAATATCCAAAAACTGCTCTACCTCAACTACTTAAAATCTGATTTTATTTATAGAAATATCTCCTTTGAAATCAAAAATATCTTCTCCCTTTTACTAATGATCTTATTTTATTTTCTATTTTCTAGGAAATTACTTTGATTCTGCATCAAAATAGACTACAAAAACACAATCCTCATTTTGATACCTTTTTGATAGTATATGATACTTGATACTTCTGATAAAATTTGCACCCCTAAATCATTCAATAAACTCTTCTTCCCATGCATATTTTCAACAGTTTGAAATATTTGAATTTATATGCTTTTTCAATAGTTGGACTATTGAGATGAGATGAAATAATTTTAATATTTACATATTTGCTCAGATTTCATCTCATTCTGCCAAGTGTCAATAAGACTTAATGGCTTATAGGTTAGATTTTGAGCATCTTCCTTTTAAGCCATTAAGTCCACCATTGGATTTCTTTAAACTTGCACGTCTTTTAACCCTTTCTTTTTTGAGATAAATTCAACTTAATTTGCATATTAATACCTTTTCTGTGCAGATTGCGCTAGGTGGAAATCTCCTATTAGCTCTATTTGTCCACCTGGGTGCCTGCATCACCTACCCTGCAACCTATCCTGCCACATGTCAATCTTTGATTGGATATCTCAACACTACACCAGATCCTACCACTTAGCATCTCCTGATTGGCTCTGTGTGACCACTTGGCGCCATGTGTCAATCTCTAATTGGCTGCCTCTACATTGTACTAAATTATGCCATGTGTCTACCCTCTCACATGTCACTCATACTTAATGGATTAATGGGTAGATTTTGAGCATATTCTCATTAAGCCTTTAAAGTCAACCATTGATCATGGTTGCCTCGAGATTCATGCCCCATCCTACAAGCCTCTATGCCATGTCATCCTCCATGCCATTGCTGGGGGGTCCATCAAAATTTGATTTTCATCCTCCTAGGATGCTTCCCAATATAGCTGGCACCTGCGCGTGGAGAGCCTTTGGGCTACTTCTTCATATTACTTATTGGGGATTTTACCTTATAAATCCTTATATCTCCCCTTTCACCAGCAATGTGCGACTAAACTTCTAAGTTTCTTAAAGCTCTTCTTGCATTTTGCCTCAAAATTATGGGGCCCACCTCTATGTTGAAACCTCCAGCCAAGGGGCCTGCCATAAGCCTCTCGACTTCTTTACTTATTTCAATAATGAAGTGTTGAAGTATATAAATATTTAAAAAATTCTAATCCCAATGAATGTGGGATAATGCCCTATGCATTTTTAAAGCTTTGTGACTGTTATGGACAGTTTAGATAGTGCTTCACAGAATCAACTCTATCTCGCAAAGAAAGAAGAATTTGGAAGATCGCTCTGGTGAGAATATGGAGAATTAAATTTGCAACAACATATCCAAAATTGAGGATGATCCAATGGTAGAATTGGAAGTTATGCCCCCCGCAATATGACTATTTTTCTGTCTCCTGCAAATTTGTGTTTGCAAAATTTTTATTTAATCTTCCCTCTGCATAATCATGTCATAAACTCCACATTTTCTATGTAAATTTCTAGAAATTTCCCTTGTCATTTTGGTTTTATATGTTTCAAATGCCCTCATGCTAGCTTGCACAGAATCCTCCCAGCTCATGCTTCTTGGAATGTTTTAATTTGGTTGCACTTACCTTTTAAAATTCCTCCTCCATTTCCTTCCATTTGTAATTGCCTCCAGTCCAAAATTTACTTAGATTTCCATGTGGTCTACGTAGGCCTTTGGAAATTTTAAAAACATTTAAAGAACCCCACAATGTACTGGGCAGACTTTGGAATGTTTTCATATGCATTGCACTGGTTTTTGTTTACACCTCATGCTCTTTTCAATCTCTATTATGCTGGCTTATTCACTTCATGTGTTGGATCCCCTCCATTGTTGTATGTTTGGTTTTATTTTTCACTTGGCTTTTTGCAATGTATTTTTTAATGTTTTAAAACACTGTCTCCTTTTAAAGCTTGCATGACCCTTTGATTTCTTGTTGGTCTCCTCTTAGCCATGCACTGGTTCTTACTTCATAATTTGATTCGATTCAAATTCATAGTTCACTTCAATTAATTCCCTTCAAAATACCTAAAAATAAACCACCATGCATTCGAAAGATGAAGCATCGAACTGATGACATTTAAAAACAACTTATTACAATTCTGCAAACTGGTATCATTAATGGCAGCTGGCCTCTGGAACTGGCCTTGAAAACTGACTAATTCAAGTAACTGGAATGTAGAACTGGGAACACACATTCCATGGCTAACATTATTCTATATTTCATAGTGACACATGATGAAAATAAACAGGTCAAAATATTTTAAAAGTCCAAGTTGTCTCTTCAGAACAATTATGCAAATTACCCTGTCAAAAACAATGAAATGCATCTGGTTCCAACTTTGAAAACAAGTCAAGAAACCTCCTAAAGAACCAATCTTCTAGATATTAGAAGTATGTGATATGGAGATAATGACTCCAGAAAGGTGGCTCATGATGATTTACCAAACACATTTGGTAGAGCCTTGAAAGTATCCATTTGGAAATACATAACAAGAAGACATGAGAAATAATAATTTCTGCAAATGAAAAGAGTTTGGGAAAGTATGCATACAAAACCCTCAAGACTGGAGACCTTGTAAAATTGAAGTAAATTTGGTCTATAATGAAGGGGTACCACTTTCTTGATATGACCAATCAAGGTATTCAAAATATAACATCACGAACCAGGCTTTTGACTAAACTGTTCAAATGATATGCATTAAACTGTTAGAAATTGCAAATGGAATCAGATTGGCAAAATGCCCAAAAAAATTCATCATGGCCTAAAAATATTCATGGTAGCACACTTCCATGATTAAAATATAGGTGAACATTCAATTTTATATTCTATTCAACTGGGTGCAAGTTGCAAAACCTCAAAGTCAGCAACTTCATAATTCTGCACTTTCACATTCTGAGAATCAACATTAATTGGAAACAAAATAGTTTGGGAAAGCTTATCATATGAACTCATAGGAATCTGAAAATGGAAAAGGAGCTTCCTTCTCATGCCTAAAACACCTCAAACCCATCCTTATATCATACAACTTTCTTCAGCCAAAGATGCAATCATGCAAAGTAGGTCATTTACTATAATCAGACAATGTGCAGAATGCAAATTTGAGGTAAACACCTTTTAAGAACTATCTCCAAAACTCATAAAAAATCATATCTGAAAGTTGTGATGCATTACATCTACCCCATGATAGGTTTTTCACATGTTCCCCCATGAGTATCTCATAAAAATCATCAAGTCACATTTTACTTGCATTCCAATTAGGCATCTTCGAAAAGTTTTCATGGGTACTCACCTTGCCTTAGAGAAATTTTGAATTGGTCACTCCAAATTTGTGCCAAATTTTAGAGTACCAATAGTGGTTCTTTCTGGGGACACATTCCCCTTGTGGGCATGTAGAGAATTTAGAATCTCTTGGTTGAGTAGACCACTCAAATATCAGGCTTCTTTTTAACTTTCCAAAAACCGGTTCCTTATTGAAAACACCAAACACCTAACAAACAACTAAAAGAAAAGAGGATATACAACATGTACAATATTTACAAATGGACAAAAACCACCAAGTTAAAATTACTACTTACCCCTATAAAAAACTTAATTCTCATTTCCATGGATTTGCGGTAAGTGATACTTACTATTTCTTGCAACATGATCCAACATGTTGCCCAATATCCTCAACATATCAAATAACAAATAATCAACATCTTCATTGCCGTTATGTGCTTGGAAATCACCACAGTACTAAGAACACTGATCAATATGTAACACAAAATTTTCACACTCTTTACCATCACTGACAAACTGAAACGGGAAAAATTCCAACTCCTTTACATGGCTGGAATCAAACATAACTCGGATGTTAGTTTGCATAAAGGACTCAATCTCAGTCATAACAATAACTTGCAAACTATCCAAGTCAAAAAATGATTGCACAACATTTGAGACTTCTTTCTGATCAGAACCTTTACCATCACCCTCCAATTCTAAAAATGTATCATCAAGTAACAATTCATTTAACATTTGCAAATCTTAAAAAACACATTTAGATTTATCATTTTCTTCAACATCTTGATCAATACAAGAACCATTTAAACCAAATTCATCAAAATATGAATCCATAGTAGCATATGAGTCATCATATTCATCATACTCAACATAATCAGATTTTTCACAGTCATATGCATTTCCATCTTGCACATTGCTTTCCTCAGAAGTAGGAATAAGAAAATCAGCATAGGTTTCATACTTTGCATCCATTTGCATGTCTTGTTTATCAAAGAATATATCAATTAGGTATTGCAAAGTAGGGTCTAAATTTGATGCATACCTTTGAAAATTAGTAGCTATTAGTTTTGATATTCTTTCACTACTTAGTGGGCATTGAAATTTGTTTTCACCGACTTTAATCTCATTCTTATTGGTGCAAATTACTTCGCCATTGGGAACAAGGACTGAAGTTTCTTGGTTCATGCCTTTTGTTGCAAAGGAATCATCCTAGCCACTCTCATTTGAATAATAACCATTCTCTTGATGATCACAAGACTCTTCCCTAAACTGAGAACAGAGGACTGCCCTATCATGCCGATAATAAAACAAATCTTCAAATCCAACGAAAACATTCACAACTGTTAGTAATAACTGAGAGGGGGGTTGAATCAGTGGTCTCAAAAATTTATCCAATTTAATCCACCAATCAATACTTCTCCAATTATTAAGTCCCTACAAGATGCATTCCTTTGAAATACTTGAAACAAATAACTGTCTGTCGGTTTACCTTGTTTGTCTTTATTCTCCTTGATAACCGATAAGCAGTAAACTGTATTTACCGATACCCAGTAAATATGCAGAGTATACCAATCAATCCATAAATGCATATGTAGAATGTAAAACAATAAAGTAATGAACCATACACATATAACACAAGGATTTTAATGTGGAAACCCTGTTAAGGGAAAAACCACTGGGACCAGTACCCCAAATTTTCACTCTTCTAAAGTGAGCCCTGTTAGGAGCCAACCCTGTTAAAGGTTAAAAACACATGATTAAGTGTGACCTTGTTAGAGGATTTTTATACATAGGTTGTCACTTATTATCTAGCATCTATGCTACCATCCTTGAATTAGTCTCATGACTGTCAATAGGCTTTATGCAAATCTTACTACCATCCTTGAATCAACCTTCTTCTTAGACTGTCAATAGGCTTTAGGTAAGACCAGTGCTACTATCATGAGTCAACCTTCTGGTAATCTGTTAGGATATACCTCAATTACAAAAGACTATTAAGTCTCACCCTGTTAAGAGACTTAATGCTTCAATGGTTAAACTGAAACAAAATGACCTATTTCTAATGCAACTGAATTGCAGATTTTTAGATCTATTTACTTACAATATCTTTCTGATCAATGTATCAATACAATTCCTTTGTACTTAACTCTTTCTGCTCTATGATACTATGCTTTTATGTTCGTCGATGTCTGTAGAATTCTTTAGCTCTCCCTCAGCTTGATTGATCAGGACTGCATGAATTTAATCCTTCATCAATTTCTCTTCAACATCTTCTATCAGTTCACTCCCCTGTGTATCTAATTGTAAGCTCACATCCTGTTGAAGTGAATTATGCTTGTCTCTTATATAGACATGATGTTCCTTAATTCTAGGTTCTTGATTCTTGATTCTTGGCATGAAAAATAATCCAACCAAATTGATTTACGGCTTTAACTCCTGATTTATCTTGTAGTTATCTTCTTGCCAACTGTACAAATCATTTACTTAATTGTGGTTGAATAAAACAAATCAAACAACTAGTTAAGTCTATCCTTTAGCTCTGCTAGCTAGATATTTTATCATTTTTTGATCTCTTTGTTCTATTGGTCAACTCTGTAGTTCGTCGCCAGTGACAACTGCCAGTTCCATCGGTGTCGCTTTAGTTAGCTTCAGGATCTCCGTTCGTTAGGCATCATTGGATCTTTCTCATCGGGAAACACTGTCTTCTACTCATCGGGCATCCTTTGATTCTACTTCATCAGGCAACACTGTCTTCTGCTTGTTGGGCATCACTGTGACTTTGTCTCTGTCTTTACTGATGGTGTGCACTTCGCTGGTGTAATCTATCACTTAGTGAATACTTGAATTTTATGCATTGCTAAAGGCATAACCTTTATTCCATTGATTCTCTAAATTCTTTGGTATTATGTATATGACCATACATATGATATCAAGTTGACATCAATGACAATACAAACTATTAACTAATTTAATGTCTTGCATCATCTTCAACTTAATATAGTGAATCATTTAATCAGTTACATGTCATCAATCTCTCCCTTTAGCATTAATGGAAACATACTATATTAGCATAGTATACTATTGCTAATACAATATGAAATACAATTGTTGAGATTCATCGAATTACCAAATAGTTTGTTTTGATAACCGATAAAATGTCTGACTACTGGTGAGCTCTGTATTAGCTCAGATTTGATTCTTGCAACTTTCTGTCTCTTCTTCTGATGTGTTGTGTCCTTTTTGACTGTTCTACTTCTTTGATTTCTCTATCTTTTGTTTGCAACTTTTATATCAATTCTATCAATTCTCTCCCTTTGGATATGATCTCTCCCTATTTGGAGTAATATGATAATAAATAGTTTTCTAATGATAATATGGATACATACATTCTCTACCTTTGACAACAATGCCAAACACATATTTTAAAAATATCTGACACTCTGTCAACCAATTTCTTCTTTCCATAATATATTTCTTGAATTTCCCTTATCCATTATCAATATAACAATCTGCTCTAGTGCTTGGTTCTGATATATACCTTTCTGTATATAGATGTAGCATTGAAGTTCAGCTGTTGCTTGCATCAATCATGATTGATATGCTGATAATATATGGTTGATGCCACGTTCAATCCTTTTACTGACTGTTAGACATGGGTTTTACCCCTAGTCTTTTTCTCAGGTACTCAAATGTATCCTTGGGCAGTGGCTTGGTGAAGATATCAACCAATTGTTCTTTTGATTGCACATATTCATGTATTACCTCTTTTTCTTGAACTTGTTCTCTTAAGTAATGATACTTGATGGCAATGTGTTTAGTCTTCTCATGCATGACTGGATTCTTGGAAATATTTATTGCATTGGTGTTGTCACAATAAATAACTATTGGTTCTTTGATCTTCATATGCATACCTTCCAGCAACTGTTTGATCCATGCAATATTTGAGCAGTTTGCAGCAGAAGCAACATATTCTACTTCTACAGTAGACTGAGAGATGCATCCTTGCTTCTTGCTAATCCATGTGACAAGTCTATCACCCATAAAGAATGCTCCTCTAGTTGTGCTCTTCCGGTCATCAAGATTTCTAGCCCAATCAACATCGGTAAACACTTTTAATTCAAATTTTCCTTCTCTTCTATACCATAAGCCAAAATCCTCAGTGTTCTTCAGATATCTTAGAATTCTTTTCATAGCAGTTATATGTGATTCCCTGGGGTTAGCAAAAAATCTAGCAATAATTCCTACTGCATGTGCAATATTTGGTCCAGTGTGTACAACATACATGAGTTTCCCTATCATGGATCTGTATAAAGTCTGATTTACCTCTATTTTCTTGTCTTCCTTTGTTAATTTGCATCTAGTAGCCATCAGTGTTCCAACAGGTTTGGAATCTTCCATCTTGAATATTTTTAGAACTTCTTTGATGTATTTGGACTGTGTAATG
>MU225447.1:4291292-4338473 GCA_018584345.1 Thuja plicata
GATACATTCACTAGCCATGCCCAACACATAGAGTGCACATGTGTCAAGTGACACAACAATTTCACATGAGCATGACTTATTACACATTTACTTAATTAAATAAATTACAATCATACAACACACTTTTATGAATAAAAGGATAATACAATGAGGTCCATGTCTCTTTATATAGACAGGGCCTTAGCATCACAGTTTTCACATAGGTCCATTCCTGAATCCCCGATTAGTACCATGGTCAACTTTCCTACACACTCATTGCATACATCAGTAGGTCCAATAAATCAATACATAAATATAATAGAATACATAATGTAAGTTTAACACACATTCACTCATACTTGCATCAAAGATTATTGAACTTAACAATATCTACATCTATTCCACATGCATAAACATAACTTTTAATAAATTTGCATTTTGATTATATCTAACATCCACATACTAATCCAATATACAAAACCATCAAAACTAAGTTTTGTGGGGAAATCTACATCACTAACATAGAGTATTATATAGATTTCCCGATTACATAATCAGGTGTTTGTATACAAGCAAAGGTTTCCACGGATCCATAAAGTAATACATGTGTCCCAAAGTCTGACTATAGCAAAATTAGTATTGACTGGAGAGCATATAAATGAGAAATAGTGTTAAGATTATGTCTGACTGGGGTAGGCCTCACAAATAGCATATATGTGCAATAAGGTTCTTAGGATTTTACTTACCACTGTCTCCTCTTCAAGTGTACCTCCAACACCTCGTATAGCATTGACTAATTCTTTTTTTCTTGTGTTTTACTATGTGATATTTTCACCTTCTTTCATTCTAAGATCATGAAACTTTCCTCTAAGGCTTTCTGCCTTGGCTCTCAGAACATTTGCATCACCACCATGTACAAGTTTCAACTTTTCCCACATTGTCTTTGCATTTTTCCAATCTTTGACATCCTCAAATTTAGCATCGGAGAGTGAGGCTGGAAGCTCTATAACCATGCAATTATGTTAATGCTTTACTCTCAATTGATCCACTATCAATGGTCCTATAGGCAACACATATTTAGTATCTAAGCATTGAGTTATATCATTGCCAATACCTGATAAGTGAAGCTTTATCCTGCTTTGCCATGAAGCAAAGTTGTCCTTGTTCAACTTGGGCACATCTCATCTGTTCATCTTGTGATCTTTTACTTAGGTCTTGAAACCTTCCTTCTAAGCACACAAGCTCTGATACCAATTGTTAGTAATAACTGAGAGGGGGGTTGAATTAGTGGTCTTAAAAATTTATCCAATTTAATCCACCAATCAATACTTCTCCAATTTTTAAGTCCCTACAAGATGCATGCCTTTGAAATACTTGAAACAAATAACTGTCTGTCAATTTACCTTGTCTGTCCTTACTCTCCTTAATAACTGATAAGAAGTAAACTATATTTACTGATACTCAGTAAATATGTAGAGTATACTAATCAATCCATAAATGCATATGTAGAATGTAAAACAATAAAGTACTGAACCATACACATATAACACAAGGAATTTAACGTGGAAACCCTGTTAAGGGAAAAAACAATGGGACTGGTACCCCAAATTTTCACTCTTCTGAAGTGAGCCCTGTTAGGAGCCAAACCTGTTAAAGGTTAGAAACACATGGCTAAGTGTGATCTTGTTAGAGGATTTCTATACATAGGTTGTCACTTAGTATCTGGCATCTACGCTACCATACTTGAATCAGTCTCATGACTGTGAATAGGCTTTATGCAAATCTTTCTACCATCCTTGAATCAGCCTTCTTCTTAGACTGTCAATAGGCTTTAGGTAAGACCGGTGCTACTATCATGAGTCAACCTTCTGGTAATCTGTTAGGATATACCTCAATTACAAAATACTATTAAGTCCTGCTCTTTTAAGTGACTTAATGCTTCAATGGTTAAACTGAAACAAAATGACCTATTTCTAATGCAACTGAATTACAAATTTTTAGATCTATTTACTTAAAATATCTTTCTGATCAATGTATCAATACAATTCCTTTATACTTAACTCTTTCTACTCTGTGATGTTGTGCTTTTTTGTTCGTCGGTGTCTTCATAATTCTTTAGCTCTTCCTCAGCTTGATTGATCAAGACTGCATGAAGTTAATCCTTCATTAGTTTCTCTTCAACATCTTCTACCAGTTCACTCTCCTGTGTATCTGATTGTATGCTTGCATCCAGTTGAAGTGAATTATTCTTGTCTCTTATATAGACATGATGTTCCTTAATTCTAGGCTCTTGATTCTTGATTTTTGGCATGAAAAACAATCCAGCCAAATTGATTTACGGCTTTAACTCCTAATTTATCTCGTAGTTATCGTCTTTCCAACTGTAAAAATCATTTACTTAACTGTGGTTAAATAAAACAAATCAAAAAACTAGTTAAGTCTATCCTTTAGCTCTACTAGCTAGATATTTTGTCATTTTTTGATCTCTCTAGTCTGTCGATCAACTCTGCAGTTCATCGCCGATGACAACTGCCATTTCCGTTGGTGTCACTTTAGTTAGCTTTGGGATCTTTCTCATTGGGAAACACTATCTTCTACTCGTCGGGCATCCTTTGGTTCTGCTTTGTCAAGAAACACTGTCTTCTACTCATCAGGCATCATTATGACTTTATCTCTGTCTTTACCAATGGTGTGCACTCCATTGGTGTAATCTGTCACTTAGTGAATACTTGAATTTTATGCATTGCTGAAGGAATAACCTTTATTCCATTGATTCTTTGAAGTCTTTGGCATTATGTATATGACCATACATACGATATCAAGTTGACATCAATGACAATACAAACCATTAACTGATTTAATGTCTTGCATTATCTTCAACTTAATATAGTGAACCAGTTAATCAGTTACATGTCATCAGCAACTAGATTTTCATCATTGACATCTTGACATTTAGTAACTTCACTATCAACATCATAATTATCATTTTCATCATAACTAGAGTCAGCATCATCAGTACTTTTAGATTCACATTTTTCAAACTCATCTATCCATTTTTTAACAAGTTGAATGCCTTCCTCTTTACATGATGCATACCAATTTGTAGATTTAGGCGTACAAAGCTCTAAAAAAAAATGAAGATATGTAGAATCTTGAAGTCCAATCCCTTTTGAAAGATTATCATATGCATTGGAATAAATTTCATAAAATACATGTATGGATTATTCATTTATCTCTCCTACATGTCTTTTCAAAAACAAGATGGCTTGGTCTTGTATTCTTTGATTACATAATGCAATATCCTTTTGGATTTCTTCAAGATCTATTGGATAAATTTTAGATATAGGCAACATATCTTGATCCATTGACAAGAGACAATCCATTTCACTACTTATTTACAATACATCTTCTCATTCACAAATATTTCATCCAACTATGCAATCATAACAACATAACATACTTTTGAATCTGATAACTGAGATTTGTAAATCAAGAAGTATGAGAAAATTTTAAAATCACTTTCCTTCTCTCTAGTGACTTCTTCACCTAGCAAGGAAACAAATCTATCTCATTAAAAATTTTGAGGAATACCTGGACAAATTATTTTGTTGCTGTCCTTCTTTATTTTTTTCTGATTTTATCAATCCACCATTGAATCTTTCAAGCATCTGCTAGATCCTTGTTGCAAGTGTTTCCAACTAATCATCAAATTTCATCATTAAGTGCACACTGGTGTAGATGTCTTTCAGAGTTGCCACTCATTTCTATGGGAAAGTATAGAAGATAACTAGAACAAGGACAAGTTGGGCTTCAAGAAAAGATAAAAGACTCTCAACAAGTCAATAGGATTTGAGATATTCATAATTATTTAAACAACAACAACCAGGATGACAATTAGGATCTGAATAACTTTTAGATTTACAAACATTTAGGACTCTTATCCTGAAATGGATATGGCAAAAAATAACTAGATTTATAAACAATCAGGCCAGGAGTCTAGCTCAACTTGATAAAACTGAATCATTTAAGACAATATAAGACACGAAGATTCTTTGGAAGTTCAGCAAAATTTCTTACATATATCCCTAGTAGATTCACCATTTTGTTGGTTCCTTTTTACGCTGTGATTATTGAACACCAACCTTTTCACCCTTTGATATATTTGGAAGAGTATTCAACTCCTGGTATTCAACCAAGACTGAGAATGACCAATTAACAAGGATGTAGATCCATCCTTCTACACTTTAGGTTCTACAAAACCAAGGGGGGACACCCTTCAACACCCTCAAATATTCAGTAAGGCATAAATTAGCAGAGATCTCACAATGGCTCAACATGACCAGGAGATACTAGATGACCGCCTAATCACCCATTGAACATCGACCTTGAAGTGGAGCATGAGATTAGTACAACATCACAAACCACATAAAACCTTCAGATATTTCAGATTTTATGTTTAGAATGTAGAATATAACCAAGATTGAATTGGAAATTCATCGGCATAGAAGATACTAATCACCATCCTATGCTTTATGCATGAGCAATGTCCTTTAACCAAATTCAGAAATGCAGTAATCAACTATTGTCCATGATTCTAAGCCATAAATACAATCAGTCCAAATCATTACTACTTATAGAAATCCTCTTCTAGACAATCGAATGAAACTATGTCACATACACAACATTTTTTAATCTGATCCTAGATCATAACTGGAGAATGATAACACATACATAGGTAAACCCTATGCAAAGAATTAGAAAATTTAGACTTCATAAGAGTGACACCAAGGAGAGATATGAATCTTGAACTTCTATATTAAGCATGAAAAATCACATTTCTGCACACTTCTTTGCAATAAGACAAATGCATGTTCAATAAGCTGCAAAAGACCAATGACATTCTATTCTACCTCCAACAAAACTAGTACAATCAAGAAGCTATATCCCTAATGTGGAACCATGAAATAACTTGAAACTCCTAGAGCCAGTACTCTACAATTCTCTATGGAGACCGAGATTTAGAACCCTATACAATGGAAAGAAAACTGAATATGTAGCCAAAGAAAAAGATCTCCAGATTGCTCCTCCAACAAATATCTTAAAAATAGTCCTACCTCAATAGCTTAAAATCTAATTTTATTT
The DNA here is from genome assembly GCA_018584345.1 of Thuja plicata. Classification (NCBI taxonomy): domain Eukaryota; kingdom Viridiplantae; phylum Streptophyta; class Pinopsida; order Cupressales; family Cupressaceae; genus Thuja; species Thuja plicata. Next base: position 4,296,414 of record MU225447.1, read on the forward strand.
GCAGAAATATCTCCTTTGAAATCAAAAATATCTTCTCCCTTTCACTAATGATCTAATTTTATTTTTTGTTTTCTGGGAAAATACTTTGATTATGCATCAAAATAGACTACAAAAAAGCAATTCTCATTTCGATACCTTTCCGACGGTATATAATACTTGATACTTTTGATAAAAATTTCCCCCCTAAATCATTCAATAAACTCTTCTTCCTATGCATATTTTCAATAGTTTGAAATATTTGAATTTATATGCTTTTTCAATAGTTGGACTATTGAGATGAGATAAAATTTAATTTTAATATTTTAATATTTGCCTAGATTTCATCTCATTCTACCAAGTGTCAATTAGACTTAATGGCTTATAGGTTAGATGTTGAGCATCTTCCTTTTAAGCCATTAAGTCCATCATTGGATTTCTTTAAACTTGCATATCTTTTAACCCTTTCTTTTTTAGATAAATTCAATTTAATTTGCATATTAATACCTTTTCTGTGCAGATTGTGCCACGTGGCAATTTCCTATTGGCTCTGTGTCCACCTGGGTGCCTACATCACCTGCCCTACAACCCATCCTACCACGTGTCAATCTCTGATTAGTTATCTCAGCACTGCACTAGATCCCACCACTTGGCACCTCCTGACTAGATCTATGTGACCAGTTGGTGCCATGTGTCAATCTCTAATTGGCTACCTCTGCACTGCACCAGATTGCACCATGTGTCTACCTTGCCACATGTCACTCAGACTTAATGGCTTAATGGGTGGATTTTGAGCATCTTCCCATTAAGCATTTAAGTCAACCATTGATCCTGGTTACCTCAAGATTTGTTCCCTATCCTGTAAGCCTATGCACCACATCATCTGCCACCTCATCACTGTGGGGTCCATCAAATTTTTTTTTCATCCTCCTGGCACTCTTTCCAATGCACCTACCAATTGTGCATGTAGAGCCTCTAAGATACTTCTTCATATTACTTATTGTGGCTTTTACCTTATAAATACTTATATCACCCCTCCCAACAACAATGTGGGACTAAAATTCTGAGTTTCTTAAAGCTCTTCTTGCATTTTACTTCAAAATTATGGGGCTCACCTGTGCATTGAGACCTCCATCCAAGGGGCTCACCATAAGCCTCTCATCTTCTTTACTTATTTCAATAATGAAGCACTGGAGTATATAAATATTTAAAAAATCCCAATCCCAATGAATGTGGGATAATGCCCTATGCATTTTCAAAGCTTTGTGACTGTTATGGGTAGTTTAGATAGTGCTACACACAGTCAAGTCTATCTCATGAACCAAGAAGAATTTGGAAGATCGCTCTGGTGTGAATCTAGAGAATTAGATTTACGACAAAATATCAAATATTAAGCATGATCCAATAGTTGAATTGGAATTTAAGCCCCCCTCAATATGACTGTGTTTCTATATCTTGCAAATTCATGTTTGCAAAATCTTTATTTAATCTTTCCTCTGCATAATCATCTCATAAAATCCCCATTTTCTTCGTAAGTTTCTAGCAATTTCCCTTGGTATTTTGGTTTTATATGTTTCAAATTCCCTCATGCTAGCTTTCACAAAATCCTCCTAGCTCATGCTTCTTGGAATGTTTTAATTTGTTTTCACTTACCTTTTAAAACTCCTCCTCCATTTCCTTCCATTTGAAATTTCCTCCAGTCCAAAATCTACGCAGCCTTCCATGTGGTCTACACAGGCCTTTGGAAAGTTTAAAAAAATTTAAAGAACCCCCCAATGTACTATGTAGACTTTGGAATGTTTGGATATGTATTACGCTGGTTTTTTGTTTACACCTCATGCTCTTTTCAATCACTATTACGCTGGCTTATTAACTTCATGTGTTGGATCCCCTCTATTGGTGTATGCTTGGTTTTATTTTTCACTTGGATTTATGCAATGTATGTTTTAATGTTTTAAAACACTATTTCCTTTTAAATATTGTGTGGCACTTTGATTTATTTCTGGTCTCCTCTTAGCCATGCACTGGTTCTTACTTCATATTTTGATTCAATTCAACTTCATAGTTTTCTTCAATTAATTCCCTTCAAAATACCTAAACATAAACCACCATGCATTAGAAAGATGAAGCATCAAACTAGCGACATTGAAAAAAAACTTATTACAACTCTGCAAATTGGTATCATTAATGGAAACTGGCCTCTGGAACAAGCCTTTAAAACTGACTAATTCAAGTAACCAAAATGGGGGATTGGGCACACACGTTCCATGGTTAACATTCTTCTATATTGCAAAGTGACACTTGACGAAACTAAATAGGTCTCAAGATTTTAAAAAGCCAAGTTTCCTCTTTAGAACAATTCTACAAATTACCCTATCAAAAACAATGAAATGCATCTGGTTCCAACTTTGAAAACAAGTCAAGCAACCTCCTAAAGACCAGAGCTTCTGGATATTAGAAGTATGTGATATGGAGCCAACTTTGAAAACAAGTCAAGAAACCTCCTAAAGACCAGAGCTTCTGGATATTATAAGTATGTGATATGGAAAGCATGAATCTAGAAAGGTGGCTCATTATGATCAATTGGACACATTTGGTAGACCCTTGAAAGTAGCCATTTGAAATACAGAACAAGAAGATGAGAAATAACAATTTCTGCAAATGAAAAGAGTTTGGGAAAGTATGCATATGAAACCTTCCAGACCTGAGACCTTGCAAAATTGAAGTAAATTTGGTCTATAATGTAGGGGTACCACTTTCTTGATATGACCAATAAAGGTATTCCAAATATAACATCACGAACCGGGCTTCTAACTAAACTGTGCAAATGATTTGCATTAAACTGTTAGAATTTGCAAATGGAACCAGATTGGTAAACTACCCAAACAGATTCATCATGACCTAAAAATATTCATGGTAGCACACTTCCATTATTAAAATATAGGGGAACATTCAATTTTCCATTCCATTCAACCAGGTGAAAGTTGTAAAACCTCAAAGTCAACAACTTCATAATTCTGCACTTTCACATTTTGAGAATCAACATTAATTGCAAACAAAATAGTTTGGGAAAATTTATCATATGAACTCTTAGGAATCTGAAAATGGAAACGGAGCTTCCCTCTCATGCCTAAAACACCTTAGACCCATCCTTATATCATAAAAATTTATTTGGCCAAAGATGGAAGCATGCAAACTAGGTCATTTACTATAATCAGACAATGTGTAGAATGCAGATTTGAGGTAAACACCTTTAAACAACTGTCTCCAAAACTCATCAAAATTGATATTTGAATGTTGTGACCCATTACATCTACCTCATGATAGGTTTTTCACATTTTCCCCCACCAGTATCTCGTAAAAATCATCAGGTCACATTTTACTTGCATTCGAATTAGGCATCTTTGAAACATTTTTAGGGGTACTCACCTTGGCTTGGAGAAATTTTGAATTGGTCACTCCAAATTTGTGCCAAATTTGAGAGTACCAATACAACCTATCTTATTCCTACCAGATTTCCACAAATTATTTACAGTGGAATGTGATGCAAGCAATAAAGCCATTGCGGGAGTCTTGAGCCAAGAAGGGAGGCTTGTTGCCTTTTTCAGTGAGAAGCTCAATGAAGCTAAGAAAAAGTACTCTACTTATGATCTTAAAATGTATGCAATGGTTCAATAACTTAGGAAATGGAGGAATTATTTTTTTCTCAAGAGATTTCTAGTCTTTATTGATAAGCATGCACTTAGCTTTCTGAATAGGCAGGAGAAACTTAATCACAGACATGTGAAATGGATGGAGTTCTTATAGTCATATACATTTTCTATCAAGCATAAGAAAGGGATTGTAAACAAAATTGTTGATGCTCTTAGTAGGAGACACCTAACTACCCAAACCATTCAGTTGGAGAGTTCTAGAGTTCATGCCATGAATGATATGTATGTTAAGGATGAAGATTTTGAAGAGGCTTATTAGATTTACACTGAGATGACAGACAGATACCACACTGATTTATCAGAATTTATAGTTCAAGATGGTCTTCTTTTCAAGGGTATCTCATTGTATGTCCCAAAAGGATCCATGAGGGAGAACATTATCAAGGAAAAGAATTGTGGAAGCCTAGTTGGCCACTTTGGGGTGGATAAAACATTGGAGCTGGTTAGAAGGTTCTACCACTAGCCCAAATTGCAGACAGATGTTAGGAGCTTTGTGAAGAGTTGTTCAGTTTGCCAACAAGCCAAAGGAAACACCTCCAATGTAGGGTTATACACTCCTTTACCCTCAAAAATTTTATCACTTAACCTTAATCCTTTTAGTAATAAATTATATTACCAACCATTTATGCTATCTTATCTTTGTGTATGTTATATCAATTCATAACTAAATAAGCATGTAAAACATTCATGAAATGTATAGACACATGAAACAAGATTTAGTAATGCATAAAACCCCTGTTAGAAAGTAAAAATTGTGGTGGAGATGAAACCCACAAAGCTTCACTATCTGCAGAATGGAAGGGGCCAGTTAAGGCTTACAATTTTGATCACTTCTGATGATCTACCCTGTTAGGAGTATTATGTAGAGATTGGTTTAGGTCTAATTTGTTAAGATCTTTAGGAACATTGTTTAGTGTGCACTTGGTTAAGATATTTACAAAGGATTGTTAAATCTACCTTTCACAAGGATTTATTCTATTTTCTACACTTGTTAGAATGTAGTCAAAAATATTTAATGACCTGAGTATGTGCAATCCAAAATTTTTGATTAAAGATCCAATAAATATTACAAGTATATTTATCACCTATTGTGATTGATCAATACCTTTGTTATGCTCGGTAGCCTTGGTTCTTGTTCTTGATAACTGATTTCATCCTTGGTTGTTCTTCTATGTAAAAGCCTTAGTCTGATCCATATATATGCTCCTCGGCTACAATCATCATCACACACATGTGTTATGATAGATCAAATGTCTATTTCTACAATTATTTTGACCTAAGTGAGTTTCACGTATTACAAAGATAACTCTATGATCGAAGATTTACAACTTGACCTTGATCTCCTAGTTTGCATGTTTTCAATCAGTTAGACTGATTAAAACAATTAAAATTACATTTCTTGTCCCTAAAGAAATGGATTTAAAGCTTATAGAAAAGCTAAAAATGAAACACAAGTGGGAAGTCAGATCCATATTTCTTAGGACTCTAACTGTCTCTCGGTAGAATGGTGCTCGGGATGCTCTTTGGTCTATCGGGTTCCTCAGTCATCTATTCTATCAGGTTACTCTGTTGGGTTCCCTTGTAACATTTTCGGGTTGCACTATGTCATCGGGTTTCCTTGTAAACTTGTCTTTTGGGTTTTCTCTAAACTCTAACTTTGGGTGTTGGTGTTACCGACAGTTCAAAAATGTTTTTCCTTTCATACTAATGACAAAAATATGTCTTCAGGGAGAAGTGAGAGGGAGATAATTAGAGATAGAAATATATAGTAAGATATATGGAGGGAGATATGGAGGGGAAGGAAGAGATATTGAGATATAGATAGAGCAAGGGAGACAAATAAATATTTTTATATAGAATTAGAGATATATAGAAAGAGAAATCAATAGGGAGAGAGGGAGACAAATGGGAGAAATAATGGTCTAAAATAGGAGAGATAAATGTAGCGAGAATGATAGAGGGTGAAGAGAGAGATGTAAGGAGAGAAAATGAGATGGAATCAAATAAAATTCTAACCCTTTTAAAATATAACCTTAAACATAATTAAACCCTAACCTCAATCCATTAGCTTAAATAAATACCAACCTTAAATTTAAACCTAATGTAATTCTTACCTTTAAATAAATTATTAATCTTCAAACTAAAAATAAACAAAATTGAATCTTTTTTTATAGGTAATGGGTCGAAGCCTAGATTAATTATTATTATTTGTTGATGATAATTATTATTGTGTGTTAAGCTTGGGTAGAGGCGAACCCAAGACCTCCTAGATGAAAGGCTCACAACTTACCATTATGTTGTAGGCTCTTGCCTAAACCAAATTTAATCTTAAACTTCATAGTAAATAAAAATAAATCCAACTACCCAACCAAATTAAACCCCACCCATAACACTAAAAAACTAAAAACTTAGTTCCCTAACAATAAACAAAATTAAAAAAACTCTAAAACTAAACCAAATTGAACTATGAACGTAACCCTAAGGAAAGTTGAACCATAATCATAAACCTAATTGACCATCAAACCAAATTAAACACTAACCCTAACCTAAATTTTACCCCAACCTTACACTAAAAAACATTAAACCCTAACATTAAGCATATTTGAACACTAAAGTAAATTGAACCCTAACCCTAAGACTAATCAAACAATATAAGAAATTAAACCTAACAATTATCAAATTTGTATTTTTCTTTTAATAAGATCAAATTAGTATGACATACAATCAAATCAAATCCCAACCCTTTTTAAAGATAACCTTAAACATAATTAAACCCAAACCTCCCTCCATAATATTAAATAAATACTAACCTTAAATATGAACCTAATATAATTATAATCTTAAACAAAAATATTAATCCTAAAACTAAAATAAACCAAATTGAATATTAAAACTAATAGTATACAAAGCTAAATCCAAACCCTAAACCAATTAAACCCTACCCATAACACTTAAAAAATTGAAACGTAGTTCCCTACAATAAACAAAAATAAACCCTAAACCTAAACCAAATTGAATTGTAATCAAAACCCTAAAGCAAGTTAAACCCTAATCATAAAACTAATTGAAAATCAAAACAAATTAAACACTATCTCTAAACCAAATTTTACCCTAACCTTAACACTAAAGAAAATTGAACCTTAGCACTAAGAGTATTTGAACACTAAAGAGAATTGAACCCTAACCCTAAACCTAATCAAACACTATAAGAAAATAAACCTATAAATCATTAAATTTGTGTTATTCTTTTAATCCGAAACCTATTTATATTTCCATATCTAACCATGAAACTAAAATAATTTGAAAGAGAGAATCCAAGTGAAACATAGCGATAAAACCAAGAGTGTATATGAAGTGATATATAGAGAGATAGAAAGAAGGATATATGTATGGAGAGAGACTGTGTAGGATAGTAGGTTAAATACAAGATATATATATAGAGGTAGAAGTGGATATGGGAATATAGAAATAGAGGGATGTGTGTATATGTGTATGAGTGAGAGAAATAAATAGAGAGATGGAGAAGAGACAAAAATAGAGAGAGCCATGTAGAGAGATATATAATGGAAAGAGAAGAGGGAGAGACATATAGAGATATGGATAATGAGATAGAGTGATAGAGATATAGAAGTATAAGAAGGTACATATATGGAGGGGGAGAGGGATGAAGAGATATTGAAACAAACAAAGAGAAAGAGAGATAAAAATATATTTGAAGAGAATGATAAAATGAGGTAAAAATAGAGATATATGTAGGGGATAGGGAGGAAGTGTGGAAGGGAGAGAGAGAGAGAGAGAGAGAGAGAGAGAGAGAGAGAGAGAGAGAGAGAGAGAGAGAGAGAGAGAGAGAACTCCAAATTATAATACNAGAGAGAGAGAGAGAGAGAGAGAGAGAGAGAGAGAGAGAGAGAGAGAGAGAGAGAGAGTTAACTCCAAATTATAATACTAAACATAGTTCAATCCTAACCCTAACCCTAATTATAAATATACCCTAAACTCAGGAATAAAGAAAACACAATTCAAAACCCAAATTGAACTATCAGCCTAACCCTATAAATATAATTAAACCCTATACCTAAGACTAAACCAAAACCCAAATTGCATCCTAAGCTTAAATAAATCATTAATATAAAGACAAACACTAAACCAACTTGAACCTAATTGTAACACTAAATCAAATTGAACATTAAACCTAAACCTAAACTAAAATTTACCCTAATCTTAACACAAACAATATTGAACCCTAACCCTAAACCATATTCATCCTTAATCCTAATCCCAAATTCAACCTTAACGCTTAGTCTAACTAAATATTTAAACCTACTTTGAATTCTAGCACTAACTCTCATTGTATAAATATTCCTAAACCTAACACTAAGCAAAATTAAACATTAACCCTAAATTTAATTGTATTGCAACCCTAACTCTAAACAAGAACCCAAATTTTAGGCCTAATCATTAAACTAATTCAAGAGTTCACCAACTTAAACCATTACCCCAATCGTAGACAAAATTGAACCCTAACTCCAATGTAAAAATATATTGAACCCTAGCCCTTACACTAAACATAATTAAACCCAAACCCTAAAGTTAATTTAACATTAAACAAAATTGAATCCTTATCATAAACCAAAATAGGTACACTAACAATAAACAAAAATAAAAACATAATTAAATATAATTAAGTACTAAACTAATTTTTTTTTTTTTTTGAAAAAAGTGGACAACGCCACTATATATATTATTAATATTAAACCAGGTTCAAGAGTTCATTCGGGAAAGAACCTGGAAGAAAACCCGAAATCATCACCTGATACATTCATTTTCAATGATATCCAATAAACTTGGATACAACTCCACCAACGTAGTTGGATCCCGACTATCAAGCATCTTTCCATCACATCCTAAGTTTGAAAGGTAATCAGCCAATTGGTTACCTTCACGATAAGTATGAGTGATGATGCAGTTTTCAAAAGTATCAATTAGACGCCATTCCTGCTTTAATTTGTATGCTAGACTTCTGCAATGAATTTTTCTATTTATTTTAGTACTAAACTAAAATTAACCCTAAACCTAAACCAAATTAAACTATTAATCTAAACTAAATTAAACCCAAATCTTAAACAAAATTGAACCCTAACTATAACACAACCAAATAGAATGATAACTGAAAAACTTAATTGAATATTAAACAAAATTGAATCATAATCCTAAACCAAATTATACCTTAAATCTAGCACTAAACCAAATTGAACCTGTATTGTTAACCAAATTGTACAGTAAAACAATTTGGATGCTAAGTTGCTAAATTAAATCGTAACCCTAAACCTAACTAAAACCAAAGACAAACTTAATAGTAACCCTAAACCAAATAGAATCATAATCCCAAGACTAAACTAAAGTGAATCCTAAGCCTAAACCAAATTGAACTCTAATCCTAACATTAAATGAAATCAATCCCTAATTCTAAACCTAATAAAAATAATGAACCAAGTCGAATCCTAATGCTAAAAGTAATCAAACACTTAGAAACTAAAGGCCCAATGAGGGTTTAAAGGATGTGGTCACAACAACACAACCACCACGTAACCAACACACCAAATTATTAAACCAAATAGAATCATAACCCCAAAAATAAATCAAATTGAACGATGACCCTAATGCAAACCAAATTAAACTCATAACCTTAACTAAAATAAATGAAAATCCTAAACAAGACTAAAACCTAACTATAAAACTAAAGTAAATTGATCCCAACTTTGAACCTAAACCTAATTCAAAATTGAAACAAATTAAATATTTAACATAAGCTATATCATACCAAAATAAACAAAAATTATTTTTTATTGCCATATATGTGAAACCCTCCTCCAGAACGTGTTAATTAATAATAAATAAATTATTAGACATAAATTACTACAATTCCTTTGAGTTGCAAATATGAACTGTGTATGCTACTGGCATATATATTAAAATAATAGATATAAAAGAAACCAAGAGATATTGAAGCTTCAATGTTTTCAAATGAATAAATTTATATTAATAAAATAATGAAAAATTGAAGCCTCGATATATCTTGTCTTCCTTATTATTATTATTATTATTATTATTATTATTATATGCTAGTAACATAACACTTGTGCACCAAGATAATATTGTTGAGATTATCTTCTTACTACACTCACTTTTCATTGAGATGCACTATGAAAAACAAAATAGGCCATTACAACATTTTTCTCTTCACAAAAAGTTTACACCCAAAATCTTGACAACTAGAGCTCAAATTTTATGATTACAAGATGACCACAAATTCTAATTCTAATTTGGCATACTTTATGTCACCTTTTACACCCCAAACAAACACATTTAAGGCTAAAAAATGACACTAAAATAGGTACACTTATTGCCAACTTTATCATCCCAAACATATTACATTTATTGTCGAAGTCGATGCTAAAGTCAATGTTTACTACTATAGTGTTAAATACAAAAAATGACTATGATGTTAAACATGAGGACATCAAACATTTCATATTTTTCAAATTCCATGTAATTGCATTAGATTCGCGGGAAACATTCACTATAGCGCCGACTAATGAATAAAAAGAAAATTAAAAATTCCCATGTGCGTTAAAATTATTGTCATATGTTACTCTAATTTTCTATTTTAGTTGTTTTTTGTTTGTTAGGTTGGTCTTGTTGATATTTTAGTTTTCATTTTGGTAGCCCGCTTTTATTTTTTTGCCAGATACAAAGCATAGGATAGATGTTGTTTACAGTGTTTGATCACTTGATTTAATTTTTTTGCAAGATAGAGAGCAGAGGATAGATGGATAGAAATCAAACCCCTGATTTCTCTTTAAATGTGAAGACTAGGTATGTTTTGACTTTTGGTTCAATTTGAACCCATATAAAGATATTTAGATATTATTTTTACTAATAGATTTGTACAAAAGGGATGCCACCTGGTAGATAATGGTTGGGCTACAATTAATTTAGGTTATTTGGTGGTCTTTATTATTCATTCCGTCATAGGTTTTGAACTCTCAAGAGATATCTCATGGGAAATTAAATCTCCTTTTTCTTTTAAATTGCCAATTTCTATTATTATTTTTTATTTGTGGCTTTCTTTCATACCAAAAACTGGACGAAAAATTTCACACTTGGCATTGTGTACTTCATTTTCCTCCATAGACTAGACAAAATAAATTTCCACTAGCTTGCCTCAAAATGTTGAGAAATAGAGGGAAGGGAGCACACTCTAGTCACATGAGGAAATTCATTGTCAATTTAGAGATTTGTAAATGTTTCCATTGTTTCTTTGATTTTTAGTTATTAGTTTTTATTTCTAAATTTGAAAGAAGAAATTTATTTATTGTGTATATATATAGGGACATGAGACTAACAAAGAAAAAGAGGCATTGGCTTCCATATTGGGGGAAGAGGCACTGAACAAATTGGATGGTGTGGAATTGGCAATGCTTGCCAAATACATAGAAAAAAAATCTAGTAAAGACCCTAAAACATTGTAAGCAAATCAACTATATCAAAGGGAATCAATCGATTCCCCAACTACTCCTAGATCGAGTATAAGATCTAGGAGGAATTAAATAACAGTGAAATCTAAGAATGTGGAAGAGGGAGTAGAGACTTCAAGTGTCTCAGCCACTCCTGGGATGCATACTTCTTCTAGCACGCCATGCATTTCATCTTGCATCGATAGCTACAATACCAAGATAGAATACAATTTGTTTAAAGGGGAAGTTAGAATGACAGATATTCGAAAAAAAATTTGAATAGGTTGAAGGAAGAATTCCTTCAATGGTTCAAAGGCCACCTACATTTTCCATTCTCAAAGATACCCAAGCACCTACAAAAATATTTTATCTAGGACATGGCGACTGAATTTGGCACAAATTGGTCTACAAAGAAGGTAAATCTATAAATGTCTCAAAATTGCAAGTGATTTTGATGCGACAAAACAAGGAAGATAAAAAAACAACATCCCCAGTATAGGGTCAAAAAATGGCCACTTGATGTAAGTTTGGAAGTATGGAAAGAGCTTGTAAAATCATATGAGAAGCCTGAGGCACAAAGGAAGTCAGGTGAGGAGAGTATGCATGTATTTGAATTTTCACATAAGATTATACCAAATTTGTTAAATTATTCTTCAATTTTATTTATGCATAGTCAAATTTAATTAGTATATGTTTCAGGACAAGGCCTCCAAGAATAGGCTTGTCAAACCTTGTGCCACACATCACAACGGCCAAAAAGGAATGCAAACCTTCTGTAATTTGTAATTATATTTAATATGTTACATGATATTTTTTATTTCCTAGGAAAAAGTAAATGATTTCATATTAATTACTGTGTACAATTTTGTGAACTACAAACCTCAATGAGACATTAGTATACGCATTTAAATCAAAACATAATAGAAACACAATAAAGCATGAAATAAATGACTCAAGAGAATCCAATTTCTCTCTATTCCTAAGGACCTATTATATTTAGCTCTCACCTGTAATTAATCTCATAGTTGACAACTTAGAAAATGAGAAATGGAGCTATGATGAATATCTATGCTAAAATGGATGCAAAATTATGCTAAATGATGAAAGAACCATGCAAATTAAGCTATGAATTGAACTAAGCTAAGCATGATGCAATATAAAATTGACATCATAATAAATAGTCCATGTACCATGTTTTGACAGATGGAGAAATATGGCCAACGTCTAAGGAAATTTGAAAAGGAAATGTTACAAAGCAAAAAATGGATCAAATTTGTAATTTGGATGGAGAACAAGGTATCAATAATTGAATTTAAATAATTTAGTTAGATATTGTTGTGTTAATATGTCAATTTTAATTTCTTCTATTGAGTTTTTTATTGATGTGTAGGATGATTTCTAAAGTGCTTCTTTGTTAGCCCTAGATCCCACTCAATTATCTCATTATTTCATGTTGAGGAAAAAAATATTGTTTTACTTAGAGGGTAGTGGCTGACATTCATGCCTTATTTTTATCGCTTCTTTTAATCAATGACCATGGTCTTTAAATATATCTTAAGTGTCCTCATTTAAGTTATGAGTTGTATCATTTGAGTAATTAGTCCCATGTTGATTTGATTTATCTTTTTTTTTTCTCAAACATGGTATCTTAAGGAGTGCTTCCTTGGTATCTCAAGTAAATTTTCCTTGAATTAATGTTGTCATTATACTAAGTGATCCACATGAATTTTTTCCATCCTTCCTTATGATGCTTCCATTCTTTTAACATGTAAGATTATTTTGATGGAACTTTTAATAGTGTTATAAAGCAGGGAAATAGAGAAAATGTGTATTCAACTTCTTCAAATCTTAACAAAAACCTATGCCTTGAACATAACATTTCTTATAAAAATAAATTATCCCATCCCCAATGGTCCCCAGCTAATTTTTGAATGGGTGACTGTTGGGATTTTTAAACTGCACTTTTGCACTAGAAAGTTTCAAAAGTTGTCAATGCAACTTGTACGTAATGGATTGAAATATGTAACACTCTCAAATCAACGAGGGGGTTAGTAGCACCGATTTGCAATGGGGGAAATCGATAAGAAACAAACTACTAATAACGAAACTATGAATAAATAAAATGTACAAGAAAATAAGAGAAAAAAAAAGAATGCAAACCCAATTGCTTGAAGCTTCTATTGTCTCTCTCTACTCCTTCCAAAATGATGTTTGTGATGCTGAGTATTGGTGTGGGTAGCGTTATGACTTGGGAGCATCGAGAATCTAATATTGAATTGCTTTGTGATCGCAAGATGACTTGATGCTTGAACCAATTAGACAAAGTAATGGCGCATGTGAGCTTGAAATCCTGGATCCTTCAAATGGTTATAAAGGGTTTGTTATATAGGAATTGAGAATGAGATGAATAGTTGAGATCAATCCCAGAGGTAGGAAGATGAACGATTGAGATCAAAGCGAACTGGAGAAGCCATCAGTAAACTCTACCTCTTCAAATGAGAGAGAGGAGATAGAGTTTGGTTAATTGAAGAGCTAATTTTAAGTTACCTTTTAGAACTAAAGAGGTGGGTGAAGAAACCCATGTGAACTGAAGAGGTGGGTGGAGTAACCCATGTGATCTAATTAAAGTTATCTCTTTGAAGATAAATGAATATTTAATTCATTTTTGAACTTAATGTTTTCAACATGTGAGATAATTGAATTATTTTTTATTTAGAATTGCTTTATTGAATGAAATTAAATTAATTTAATTAGTAAGTTTAAATATTTCAATTTAAACTTTAGGAAATTGAATTAAATTAATTAATTAATGGAAATTAATCAATTAAGGTTAATTAATTAAATAAAATTAATTTTGGGAATGTGATTAGATGATTTAGGAAATAAATTTAGAAGAAAATAGATGATTAATTAATGATTAAAAACCCATTAATTAATAGATGAAAATTAGTATTTTTAATGTCAAGTCGCAAGTCTATCCATTTTAGGGTGTCTACATTTGCCCCTCTTTGATGCAATGTGGCTTGTCACAGTGTGTCAAAGATTCTCTATTTTGATCCTACCCTAGCTTGCCTCGGTGATAGCAGGTGTATTTATGCCCCCTCAACAAATTTGAGAAAAAAGTCACAACATGAGCGTTAATTTTTTGAAACTATAAATTGGTAATGACGTATCTGACTGATCTTGAAAATGCTTCATTATGCCCCTGATATTGAGTGTTTAAGTTTTTAGGGTCCGGGAAGATGTATTTGAGGTCCTGGAAGAATTAGGGTTTTTTTGAAATTTTTATAAATAGCTAGGTGAGCCACTCATTTGATACTTTGCACTCTTCAAGCTCTGGATCTTTGGTAAGTTTGTCCTTTGTTTTGTCTTCTTTTTTTCTGTGTTCATTGAGCTATGGTAGGCATTCCTGGGGTCGTGCACATGTCAGGTCGAGTCCAGAATTTTCATCATCTAGTTGGTGTAGGATGTCTGGTGAGTGGCCTTGTCCCTTTGTCATTAATGCTTCATTTATTGCAATAGATCAAAATCTGTAACACTCTAGAATCAACGAGGGGTTAGTAGTACCGATTTGCGATGGGCGAAATTGCTAAGAAACAAGATACTAATAATGAAACTACGAATCAATAAAATGTACAACCAAATAAGAGGAAAACAAATGAATGCAAACCCAATTGCTTGAAGATTCTATTGTCTCTCTACTCCTTTCGAAACATTGTTTTTGATTCTCATAATTGGTGTGGGCAGCGTCTATGACTTGGGAGCATCGAGAATATGATATTGAATTGCCTTGTGGTCGCAAGATGGCTTGGTGCTTGAACCAATCTGACAGAGTAATGGCACACGTGAGCTTGGAATCATGGATCCTTCAAATGGTTATGAAGGGTTTGTTATATAGGAATCGAGAATGAGATGAATGGTTGAGATCAATCCTAGAGATAGGAAGATGAACAGTTGAGATAAAAGGGAACTGGAGAAGCCATCACTAAACTCCACCTCTTCAACTGAGAGAGAGGAGATAGAGTTTGGTTAACTGAAGAGCTAATTTTGATTTACCTTTTAGAACTGAAGAGGTGGGTGGAGTAACCCATGTGAACTAAAGAGGTGGGTCGAGTAACCCATGTGATCTAATTAAAGTTATCTCTTTGAAGATAAATGATTATTTAATTCATTTTTGAATTTAAAGTTTTCAACATGTGAGATAATTGAATTCTTTTTTATTTAGAATTGCATTATTTAAATGAAATGAAATTAATTTAATTGAAATAATTTAATTATTAAGTTTAAATATTTCAATGTAAACTTTATAAAATTGAATTAAATTAATTAATTAATGGAAATTAATCAATTAAGGTTAATTAATTAAATAAAATTAATTATTTAATTAATTTTGGTAATTTGATTAGATAATTTGGGAAATGAATTTGGAAGAAAAAAATGACTAATTAACGATTAAAAAACCATTAATTAATAGATGAAATGAATTTAGAAGAAAATAGATGATTAATTAACAATTAAAAAACCATTAATTAATAGATGAAAACTAGTGTTTTTTTTGTCAAGTCGCAAGTCTGTCCATTTTAGGGTGTCTACATTTGCCCCTCTTTGATACAATGTGATTCATCACATTTGTTGAAGATAGTTATTCAATTGTGTATTGTCATTGATGTTACACATGTATATACACTTATGTAGTGGTTTTACACTAATGTCTACATTCAGACTGAGCACAATTGGTAAATAGAATGAGTTTGGTTCGGGCATTGAAGAAGTTCAGTATTGACCGAGTTCACTCGGGCATTTTATTCTTGGTCAGGAATTCAGTTGCAGCTGACTAACAGTGATTTATATTATGTAATTAAATGGTTATATGAGGCCAACTGTATTAGGATTTATCATTTAGAGTTTATTCAAGCCGACTTGACAGGGCTTACCATGTATTTATGAAAGTTCAAGATTGAATTGAATGTGTTGGAGTTGAATTCTAAGTGTGTAAGAAAGAGAAAATGCAGAAGTGTGGAATTCAGTGAAGGAAAAATTAGATGAGATTTTGATTGAATACAGAACACTCAGAGCTACACTAGAATATATGATCAGCAAGGATCCAGTTACAATCAAGCAGAGATCTAAATCAGCAAAGATAGTTGCTTACACATACAGGTCAATCCATTGTTACTTTTTAACAATTGTAGCAATGATCAAAATCTCTTAACAAAGTAGACTTAATAGTCTTTTGTAAATCCTCTCACAAGGTAGCATTTCTAGATTGAAGTGTTGAAGACCTCTAAAAAGGCCACTCCTCACAGGGTGATTAAATCCTTTAAATAGGTCACACCTAATAGTGTGCTATTGTAACCTTTAACAGGGTTGGATCCTAACAGGGCTCACTTCAGAAGAGTGAAAAAGAGTAACTAGTTACTTTGTGGTTTTTACCATATTCGATTTCCACGTTAAATCTTGGTGTCATATGTGTACTTATTACTTGTTTTATTCTTTATGTTTCTACACTTAATCTCTAAGTATAATTGCATTAAAGATTGCTTTGACACCTGAGTTACAAAAGGAACACCTAAGCTATAGAAGAATGTCTTAACTAACCCGAGTAACAATATTAAAGTATTTACACATCTAAGGGACAAGGATTTGTTTTGGAGTAACTAATTCACCCCTCCCCTCTTAGTTACTTATCTTATTTCCAAAAATTGGTGTTAGATCTTCAAGTGCTTTTAGGAAAGGTTTCAAGGCCTAAGATAAAGATCAGAGATGTCTTACAGGAGGGAGATCCCAAAGCTAAACAAAGACAATTTCCTAGCATGGAAGGACCTGATGAAGCTACATCTATCTACTATTGGAGATGTTGGTTTACAATTCTTAGAGACCCAATATGTTGCACTAACAGGGACTATGACTGTGGAACAAATGATGGAATAGAAACTTCATAACATAATGATGATTGACATAGCTTCTTCACTCATCTTTTCAGAATTTGATGAAGCTAAGGACTGTCCTATGGCCCATGATATGTGGAAGAAACTATAGGATATTCATGCAGGTGATGCAAATGTAAAGAGAGCTAAAGCAAAAAGTATAAGAGGACAATTTGACTAGATGAAAATGAAAGAAGGAGAAGATATCACAAAGTACAGTGAAAGAATCAAGAAGATTGTAAGTTCCATCAGAGCAGTAGGTGGACTAATTGAAGATACTACAATACTCAACAAGGTACTCAGAACTTTACTTCCTATCTATGCTATTAGAGTTTCATCCATTCAAGAAATAAGGTGCAACAAAGACATTACTCTGGATACATTAGTGGGAAGACTTACAACTTTTGAGCTAGACAATTTTGACAACTTCTCTCCTAGCTCTAGCAATCTTGAGTCTACATTCAAATCCAAATTGAACCTTGGTAAGAAGGATAGGTACTCTAAAGGAAAGCAGATTGAAAGTGACAGTGATGATGAATCTGATGATGAAGATCTTGGCATCATTGAAGCATTACTTTCAAGAAGATCTACAAAAGGAAAATACAAAGGAAAGATACCATTGATTTGTTTCTCATGCAATGAGGTTGGTCACATTGCTGCAAAGTGTCCAAAAAAGGAAGACAAGGATGAGAGAAGGTTTAACAAATTCAAAGGCAAGAAAGATTTCAATAACCACAAAAGCTATAAGGATAAAGGCAAGAAGTCTTGTTATATTGCAAAAGATTCTGACAGTGATGAAGAAGAAGAAATGGTTTATATTGCCATTAAGGATGAGTCTGATGAGGAAGATGAAAAGACTGCACTTTTCTCACACATCAATAAAAATGATACTTGGATAATTGACAGTGGTTTTTCTCATCATATGACTGGTGATAAGACAAAGTTTGAACATCTTGAACACTATGATGGTGGAAGTGTCAGTTTTGGGAATGCTGAACCTTGCTGAGTAAAAGGAAAAGGTTGCATTGTTCTGACAGAAGGAATCAAATGTGATAATGCTTATTGTGTTGAAGGATTAAGGAGAAATCTACTCAGTGTAGCACAACTGAACAACATTGGCTTCAAGGTAGAATTTATGAATGGTAAGGCCAATCTCCTAGATGGTAAAGGGAACCTAGTTGGAATTGGAAGGCAAACAAAAGGTAATTTATTCTATCTTGATCTCACTAAAGGTTCATGCTTTATTGCACAAGTAGAAGAAAGATGGTTATGGCATAAAAGGTTGTGTCATGTGAATTTTTACAATCTGGTAAACATAAGCAAGAACAAAAGAGTCAGAGGTATTCCTATCTTGAAGAAACCTAAGTTAGCAATATGCAAACAATGTCAAATTAGAAAGATGAGCAAGACTAGCTTCAAGAGAAAGTGTAATGCCCACCCTAGTATCTTGATATTTTGCATAGACATGATTTCTATATTGAGAATTATGGACTCTATATTTTGTTTATTTTTAGTTGATGACACATTATGAGTATATGTTTAGATAATTAAAATATTTTATGGAAGATAGAAAATGATTTAAAAGTTTTTATCAGGACATGTTATTTCATATATTTGAGTTTATTTCTTATAAAGATGATTCAATTCTTGATTTACATTATGGAGTAATGATTATTTTTGGAGCTAACCATACTAATCCAATTATGCCTTGATATTGATGCTATCTGATGTGTTTGTTGGATGAGGAGAGGTAGTCATAGTCAGTTATATAGGATATCCACATGATGTCACACTCTCCCTCATTGTTTGACATTGGTTGTATATTTATATATATGTATAAATGTTTCTCTTGACTTGGTGATGTAGGATGCAGGTACCAGGCATCAAATTCACCTGGCTACACAGGTCTAAGTGTGCCTTCAAAAATCATTGAATGTTGTTGTGTGGAGATATTTCGAAAAGCACTCTCATGGGAACCTTGTTGACTTAGGTTCCTCAGTTGGGGGGGTTAAGTAGTTTTATGATTTTGTGATTTTGTGATTTATGCTTTAGTGTATGTTTTCTTTGTCTCATTATTTTTATTTATATATTAAGGAATGATGCTTCTCTATCTTTTGAAATATGAATTTGATGCTTTATTTGTGAAATATATATGTGTATGTATATATGGGTGCGCGCGCACACACACACACACACACACATATAAAGGTGTTTTTAATATATTTATGCTTGTAAAATTAATGTTGTAATTGCAAAATAAAATATGTTAGAGTAATAATAATTCAATAAGTAAAACTAAGCCTACCTAGGAGTTTTGAGCCTGAGACCTCCTAGTAGTTGGGCTGTTTGTTTCCATTAGGCTATGTGAATTCCTTGAGGATTATTTTCACCTTTGTTCTTTTATGATCTTGGTGAGTTAAATAAGTAAATAAATATAAATAAAACCTTTAGTTATGCTTTCAGGAATTGTTTTAATGTTTTTAAAACCAACTATTTTATTTGGAGCCATTGCTTCCCGTAAAGAAACTCCTCCAACTATATGGCTAGATTTTAATATTTGGAGTAGGTGAGGAGTTGGGGTTTTATGGGGGAGAAAATTGGATAATCATTTTGGAGAAGAAAATTTTAGAAGTATGAAATAGTTGGAGTTAGGGTTTATCTAGGAGGAAGGAGGAGTTTTATCTTAGGAGAAACTTAGAAATACAACCTGGAAGGAGAGAAGACATCAGGAATTTGGAAGGAGAGGCTGGTTCATAAGGGAAGCAGAGGTTGCTCAAATTTGGAAAGGTTTCTCCGCAGGACCCTAGGTAGGATCTGTAACCATAGAAAAATACTCCTCTCATGTTTTGGTGTGTGTGTGTGTGTGTGTGTGTGTGTGTGTGTGTGTGTTTAATAATGTTTGATATTCATTTATTGAAAGTTTATGTGGTGAGAATTTTTTTGAAAGATGGGGAATAATGTATTGATTTATTCAAGAAGAATGATGTTATATAATGATATAATTTCCTTTTAATCTCTCTGGGAAGGTTATGTTTTCTTTGCAGATGTATAGGATGCTTTATTTTGTGTATTTAGGTTTCAGGGAAGAATAGGGAGTTTAGGTATGTGTTTTTTTCAGATCTTTCAGGAAAAAATGCAAATGGTTATTTTTCCCCTATGTTATGCAGATTTTGGAAATGTTTTGTCAATTGTTTTTGTTTTGTTGTTTTGGTCTGCATCTTCCAGTTTGATCTTGTTGTCTGTCTACTTCATTTTTCCCATTTGAATGTTTAATATATTACATATGGTAGAACAATAATTTGTTCTTAGTATGTATTTTATATGACATCCTTTCTATCTTCCTCATATTTCTCACGGTTAAGGATTAAGACTCATCCTGAGGGTCTGAGTAAACATGAGGGTTTCTTTAGCATATGAATCAGAGCATTTGAGATGTTTTCTTTGTTTTGGTATGTTTTTGGGGTAGGGAACTAGATACCCTAGGTGAGTCACTCACCATAGGTGTCATAACCCAAAGTGGTTGCCAGGGAATCCTAAGGGTGAGTTTGTAAACAAGTGATAACATAAAAATTAAATTGGGAGGGGGGTTTCAAAAAATAATGAAAGATATATGTTTAATGGCTAAATCCACATAGACCTGTTGGAGTACCGATACTATGGGTAACTACTAGGGTGGATCCTAAAACTTTGAGAGGGGACTAGTATTACATGGCTTCCAGGGAGGATCCCAATGCACAGGCTATGTGATGACACTCACCTAGGCAGTATTCTAGAACCTAAACCTTTGGTTCATAGTCTGGTGGTGCTTTGTTGTTTATGCCTTTTATCTTTTGGTATTTGATTACATGGTTCTTTTGCTTTAGATTGTCTTAGGCCTTGAGAGTACTTTGGTTCTATCTCCTAGCATGGGGGTGGAACTTCACAAGTTTCACATGGTTGGGTGGAAAATCTCTTCGAGGTACTGTTCATGGTTTGTGTCTTGGCTTGGATTCAGATTTATTCAGTGTTGAAGAGTTCCTTTAAAAGTTTCTTGTACTAATATCCATTGTAAACAAAGATGTAGAGAACTATTGTAAGCCCTATATTTGTATTGAATATTAAAGGAAAAGAAATGTAATTTGGGAAGGGTAGATTTAGGAACATCAAAGGGAATGTTTATTTGGAAATCAAAAAGTTGTAATAAAGAAATGTGATTATGTATTTTATATCCTATCTCTCTTGAAATGAAACCTGGAAGTAAGAGTTATTTATGTTTCAGTAATACAAATGAATTATGTATAGGCAAGGTTAATTGGAAATGAAATTAAAGAAAAGGGTAAATTATGTTTAGAAGTACAATGCATTTATTTTTGTCTCCTTTCAAAAAAAAAAATCAAAATACAATGCAAATTAGGAAAGGAAATGAATTCATTAAGGTAATTTATAGAATCAGTATTTTTTTTATATTCATGGAAATCATTTAAGGGGAACCTTTAAGGACATGTTCATTTTCATAATTTCTAAAATAATCTTAGTAACATTTTGAAAAATATTCTAGTTGTTATCTTTGTACTTTAGACCTGATCCTTATGGGTTCCATGGCGGGGACATTATAGAAAGAATTAAAATACTGATGAAGTCTTGCAATTGGTACATATTGATCTATGTGGACCAATTGAAACAATAAGCTATACTGGAGAAAGATATTTTATTCCGTTTGTTGATGATCATCCCAGAATGATGATTGTCATGTTTCTCAGAGAGAAATCAGAAGCTTTTCAGAAATTCAAGTGGTATCTTGCAAGAGTTGAAAAAGAAATAGGAAAGAAATTAAAATTCCTAAGATCTGACAAAGGAGGAGAATTCATTTCTAACGAGTTCAATGAATTCTGCAATGAAAGAGGAATCAAAAGATAGGTATCTACCCCTGGTACACCACAACAAAATGGAATAGAAAAAAGGAGAAACAGATCCATTATGGATTGTGCCAAAACCTTAATGATTGAAAAGAATGTTGCTGCCAAATAATTGAAGGAGGCCATCAGCACTACAGTGTTCACCTTGAATAGAGTTCAACTGAAGAAAGGTAGTGATCAGACACCTTTTAAATTATGGTATGGCTATAAACCTAATGCTCATTATTTCAAAGTATTTGGAAGTAGATGCTACATCTTGAAGGAAGCAAGAAATGGGAAACTAGATGCAAAAAGTGATGAAGTAATATTCCTAGGTTACTCATGTAAAAGCAAAGCCTACAAATTTTTGAATCTTACTACTCATAAATTCATAGAGAGTGTACATGTCAAGATTGATGAGTTTGTAGAAAATTGTGAAGAGAAGAGCAGTAAAGAACCTGAAGACTACATAAAATTTGTATATCATGAACTTGATACTATACCTATGACTCAAGCAATGGTGATGGGACAATAGATGTGCAAAATGTACTACCTGAGTTGCAAAATGTACAACATGAAGTGCTAGTAGAAGGACCTAAGTCATAGACAGAGGGACCCGAGTCACAGACTAAAGGACCTGAATCATAGACTGAAGGACCTGAGTCACAGACAGAAGGACTTGAGTCACAGTCAGAGGGAACCGAGTATCAGAAAGAGGAACAAGAAAGAATGTTTGATAATGATAGACCTAGTGGATCAAGTCCAAAATCTAGATTGAAGGATCCAGTACAATCTAGATACGTGAAAATGCATCATGCACTTGAAAAAATAATTGGAGATCAGACAGAAGGTGTAATGACAAGAAAGAAACTAAAAGGTATTGTTAGAATAGTCCCAAAGGATAAATTAGAGGGGGGTGAATTATTTATCAGTTACTTTAATCTCTTTTTACTTCATTAAAATTAGTGTACAACAAATTAAATGCATAATCAGATAACATAGTACTCAACACACAATTTGATTATGGGGAAACCAAATGGTAAAAACCCCGATGGGAATTAACACCCACAATAAACTATACTTATCTGTAGTAATCCATGTTAGAAGATATTTCAACCCTGTTAGGAGTTTTAAAATACAATGCAATAAGTATAGTGACCTGGTTAAGGGTCAGACCCTATTAGGAGTCTTTTACAAGTAACCCTGTTAGGGGTGGTGGACGTCCAAAAGCTCATTGCTTGATGGTGAAGGCTACAACCTTCTGAATAGTAGATATGCACTATATCTAATGATGAACTATAGAGTAGACCTACTATCTTTATCAGTTCCAGTGTATTAAAATCTTTCACTTCTTCTTCACATAGATCCTTGATGAATGAACCAACTCTGATAATCTGCTATGTACATCTTTCTTCACATTTTGTATCTATCACACTTGGTGTATCACAATTGAAATACTATAAGTATCCTCTCCAACTTAGAAGGTCATGTCAACTCTTAGAAACACTTCATCAATATCTTAGTTAGCTTAACTAAGCATGTAAACAATATTAAGTCCGCACAAGTCAATGTTGAACAGACGCGACACTTCACTGAGTCGGCCTCACCAAATTAACCATAACTTTGTAATCATCTTGAAACACATTTGGCACCTTTGGATTTGTATCATCAACTCATAAATAAACATGAATATACACATGCATATCCTGAAGATAGGTGCAACTCATGTAATACATTATATATGTCGGCCCTAAATAGTTATGCTTCCAGAACTGTAACTGCTAATAACAGAATTGCATAACTTTACTGAAACATCATATCTGGGTCTATGTGTATGATCATAACATAATAAACATGTCAAAAACATGTATCTATCCATGCAAGTCTTCATTTCATCATTTAGATAAGTTCATATAGAATTACTACTGTGTATTTTATGTTGTCATCAATGACAAACATACAAACAATCAACCGCTTAGAATCAAATCTCCAACAATCTCCCCCTTTGACATTGATGGAAACATATGATATCAAAAACATCCTCTATTCATGGTGTCCTTTTAATTTTACAATCTTCTCAATATCCTCATCAAAGATTCCTCTGTACTGCTGTAGTTCCTCTGTCTGAGTTCTTGTTCCATCTATATACTCCCCCAAAGTATATGCTCCCCCTTAGTACATTCTCCTCCTTACTATATACTCCCTGTTTGACATCAATGGAAAAGTGCACCATAGTTCTTTAGGCATAGGTACTACTCCAGTATTAGAGCAGTCAACCATTCATTAGTCACATAATGACTGATGTCTTTGCTACTTCTTCTAAACAGACTTAGGAGAGGGAATTACTCCCAACTTCTCCCTGAGATACTCAAAAGTATCCTTTGATAAGGGCTTTGTGAAAATATCTGCCAACTATTCTTTGGTGTTCATATAGTCCAATTTGACTTCTTTGTCTGCAAATTTTTCTCTTAAGAAATGGTACTTGATCTCTATGTGTTTTGTCTTTGCGTGCATCATAGGGCTCTTAGACATGTTGATAATTCTAGTATTATCACAATGAATGAAAATAGGATAATCAACCTAAATGCCAAAGTCTTTAACCATCTGCTTGATCCAAACTATAGTTGAACAATTCAGTGTTGCTGCAACATATTCAACTTTTGTTGTTGACTGAGAAATATAGTTTTGCTTCTTGCTTATCCAAGAAACCAACCTATCTCCAAGGAATACTGCTCCTCTTGAAGTGTTCTTTCTGTCATCAATACAACCTGCCCAATCTACATCTGTATAAACATGAAGTTTTACATTCTCTGATTTAGGATACCATAAACCATACTCTATAGTTCCCTTTAGATATCTAAATATCCTTTTTACTACTATTAAGTGATTTTTCTTGGGTTCAGCTGCAAATCTTCCAACAATTCCAACTACATTAGATATGTCAGGTCTGGATTGAGTTAGATAAATGAGTTTACCAATCATATATTTGTACAATGTCTTATCAACTACTGCGGAGTCATCATATTTTGAAAGCTTGCTTCCTATTTTCATGGGAGTGCATATTGGTTTACAATCATCCATCTGAAAGGTCTTCAGTAATTCTTTCACATACTTAGACTGATTAATGAATATGCCTTTATCTGTTTGCTTTACATTTAATCCCAAAAAGTATTTTATGGGACCAATCATACTCATTTCAAATTCATTCTACATTTCTTTTGCAAATGCTTCACTGATCTTATCATTACCCCCAAAGATAATGTCATCAACAAATATAGAAACTAACAATAATCCATCAGGTGTTTCTCTTGTAAATAGTTTATAATCTACTGCTCCTTTCTTGAATCCAATCTTGGTAAGATAACCATCAAGTCTCTCATACCAAGCTCTTGGGGCCTGTTTAAGACCATAGAGTGCTTTCTTCAATTTGCATACCATGTCTGGTTCATCTGAAAGACTAAATCCTTCAGGCTGTTCAATGTAGACTTCTTCATTCAAATCACCATATAAAAAAGCTGATTTTACATCTATTTGATATACTTTAAAGTCTTTGACTATTGCATATGCTAGGAACAACTTTATGGCTTCCAGTCTGCTCATAGGGACAAATGTATCAGTGTATTCTATTCCTTCTCTCTGCGAATATCCTTTGCATACCAATCTTTCTTTGTTTCTAACTACTGTACCATCTTCATTAATTTTGTTTCTGAATACCCACTTTGTTCCAATCACATTTTTGTCACTAGGTCTCGGGACCAAATCCCATGTGTCATTTCTGATTATCTAATCTAATTCTTCTTTCATTGCATTCTTCCAATCAGAATCATTACAAGCATCTTCAACACTTAAGGGTTCAATCTGTGAAAGTAAACATACTTCGTCATCCACTGCTAGACTTTTTTCTTTTGATCTAGTTAAAACACTGCTGTTCTGATCTCCAATGATGTCACTTTTAGAGTGGTATCTAGATGTGAATTTAGGAACCTTAGGTGCGTCTTCTTCTTCTATAGTCTGTGATTCTTCACTGCTTGATTCAAGGTCATTGCATGAGACATCAATGCAATCAAACAATTCTTCAATAATAGTATCTTTTTTGCTAGGTCTGGATACATCCTCAATCATAGGTGCATATTCATAGTATCTTTCTTGAACCATAAACTTTTCATCAATCTTAACATGCGTGCTTTCAATTATCTTCTTTAATATGAAATTGAAACATCTATATGCTTTTCTTTTAGTAGAATAACCAAGGAAAATGCCTACATCTCTTCTAGCATCAAAATTACCAACACCATCATCTCTTTTGATATAGCACTTGCTAACAAAGATTTTGAAGTACTTTACTATAGGTATATTGCCAAACCAAAGTTCATAGGAAGTCTTGTCCATGCCTAGCCTTAATTGGGTTCTGTTTATAGTATATACTGATGTGTTCACTGCATCTCTCCAATAGGTGTGCACAACTTTTCCTTCAATCATGATAGTGCGCGTTGTATCAAGTATGATCCTGTTCCTCCTTTCTGCAATCCCATTCTGCTAAGGGGTTCTAGGTGCACTCAACTATCTTTTAATACCATGCTCTTCACAATAGTCATAAAACTGATTAGAGGTGAACTCTCCTCCTCTATCTGATCTCAGACATTTCAGTTTCAATCTAGATTAATTCTCAACCTTAGCTTTGAATATTTTGAACTTACCAAAGGCTTCAGACTTCTCTTTTAAGAATTCAACCCACATCATCCTATAAAAGTCATCAAAAAATAAAATTAAATACCTTTCTCCGTAGTATGATCTTGTTTGAGTAGGACCACATAAATATGTATCCACTAGGTCCAATTTGTTCTCAACTGAGTTCTGCTTGCTTCTGAAGGAACTTCTTACATGCTTTCCCATAACACATTCCCTGCATATTGTGTCTATTGGTCTCGCAATACTTGGTAGGCCTCTAACTCCCTTAACATTGCTGATCTTTACTATATTATCAAAGTTGATATGACAAAGTCTCTTGTGCCATAACCAACTGTCATCTACATTTGCAACAAAACAACTTACATCAAAATTAAGTGAAAAAACATTACCTTTTGTTTTGGAGCCTGATGTAATCATGTCTCCATCCTTGTTGTTAATGATGCACTTGTTGTATTTGAACTCTGGGACAAATGATAGCCTTTGTCAAGTAGTTGTCCAACACTCAGCAAGTTATGATGTAATCCATCAACATATAGAACATCATCTATCTTATTCTTTCCATCCAAAATGATAGAACCTCTGCCTATGATAGGTTTGGGAGTGTTTTCTCCAAATCTAACCATACCACCTTTGTACTTGTCTAACTGAAAAAATCTATCTTTTTCACCTATCATATAATGAGAGCAACTGTCAATGATCCAATCAGTTCTGATGTCTACTTTGGAGATTAGGGCTAGTTCTTGTTCTTCCTTTTCATCTGCAATGTCCATTTCCTCAAGCAACCTTTGCATATCTCTAAGGGAAACGAATCCAATTTCATCTTCTCCTGAATCTTCATCAGTTACACCTTCTTCAGCATGATAACATTCCTTCTTATATTTGGGTTTGTAATCAGATCTGAACTTCTTTACTCTTGTGGGACATTTAGATGCAAAGTGACCTATCTTATTACATGAAAAACATTTGAATGGAAGCTTTCATTCATATTTACCTTTTCCTTTCTTTTATCTTCTAGCAATCATAGCTATGATTTCTTCAAGTTCTTCATCAACTTCTTCTTTCTCATTGTGACTGGAGATGTGTAAGGATTTCTTACCATGGATTGTGGCTTTGAAGGCTATTTCACTTTTACATTCATTCTTCAATCTTGAAATCTCAAATGCAGAGATTTTGTTGATTAGAGTCTCTCTCTTGAAGTTTTGTGAGAATTGCATAGTTTCCTCTAGAATACTGATCTTGTTTTTATAGTCTGATGTCAAAGTAGTTAACAATTTATCCATTATATATTCTTCTGATATTTCACCACCATTGTTCCTAATTCCAGATACTGCTTCAATTATCCTTTGATTGTAAGCTCTAATGTTTTCTTCCGATAACATCTCAAGACTGTTGTATTTCTTCTTCCATGTCTTCCTGCGTGCATTCTTTTCTTGAACATCTCCTTCAAAAATGTCTTCTAAATACTTCTAGATGGTATATTCTTTGTCAATATTCTTGATTTTGGAAAATTCACTATCAGATAAGGCGCTGATTAGGGCTTCTTTGGAAATTGCATTATTCATAAATGTTTCCTTTTGTCTACTAGTAACATCATCCTTTGCAAGGTCTTTCAGAGATGAAATTACAACCTCTTGTGTGGAAATTTCAAAGATCTCAAATCCAATGCACTATAGATGTGTTCTAATTTTGTTTTTCCAATCCAAATAATTTTCTCCATCGAACTTAGGGCTTTCTTTTCTGAAATAAGACATCTTGATCTACCTTAAGCTATTAGTCTTCTTCTCCAAGGCACTTGGCTCTGATACCAATTGTTAGAATAGTCCCAAAGGATAACTGAGAGGGGGGGTGAATTAGTTATCAGTTACTTCAATCTATTTTTACTTCCTTAACATTAGTGTACAATAAATTAAATGCATAATCAAATAACACATTACTCAACACACAATTTGATTATGGGGAAACCAAATGGTAAAAACCTCAATGGGAATTAGCACCCACAATAAACTATACTTGTTTGTAGTAATCCATGTTAGAAGATATTTCAACCCTGTTAGGAGTTGTACAATACAATGCAATAAGTATAGTGACTTGGTTAAGGGTCAGACCCTGTTAGGAGTCTTTTACAAGTAACCCTGTTAGGGGTGGTGGACTCACTGTCCAAAAGCTCACTGCTTGATGGTGAAGGCTACAACCTTTTGAATAACAGATATGCACTATATCTAATGATGAACTATAGAGTAGACCTACTATCTTGATCAGTTCCAATGTATTAAAATCTTTCACTTCTTCTTCACATAGATCCTTGATGAATGAACCAACTCTGATAATCTGCTCTGTACATCTTTCTTCACATTTCGTATCATTCACACTTGGCATATAAAAATTGAACTACTATAAGTATCCTCTCCAAATTAGAAGGTCATGTTGGCTCTTAGAAACACTTCATCAATATCTTAGTTAGCTTAAATAAGCACGCAAACAATATTAAGTCTGCGCAAGTCAATGCTAAATAGACGCAACACTTCACTGAGTCGGCCTCACCAAATTAACCATAACTTTGCAATCATCTTGAAACACATTTGGCACCTTTGGATTTGTATCATTAACTCATAAATAAACATGAATATACACACACATATCCTGAAGATAGGCACAACTCATGTAATACATTATATACATCAGCCCTAAATAGTTATGCTTTCAAAACTGTAACTGCTAATAACAGAATTGCATAGCTTTACTGAAACATCATATTTGGCTCTGCGTGTATGATCATAACATAATAAACATGTAAAAAACATGTATCTATCCATGCAAGTCTTCATGTCACCATTCAGGTAAGTTCATACAGAATTACTACTATGTATTATATGTTGTCATCAATGAAAAACATACAAACAATCAACTGCTCAGAAACAAATCTCCAATAGGTACATGCTTACTTAGTGAATTTGAACCTAGAACTATTAAAGATGCATTGAATTATTAAAGTTGGATAGAGGCAATGAATGAAGAGATTGAGCAAATTGAGAAGAACAAAACTTGGAATATTGTACCTAAGCCAAAGGACAAGAATGTTGTTGGAACCAAGTGGGTTTTCAAAAACAAGATGGATGAAAATGGGAAAGTCTCTAGAAACAAGGACAGACTAGTTTGTAAAGGATATGCTCAAGAAGAGGGTATTGACTATGGAGAAAATTTTTCTCCTGTTGCAAGAATTGAAGGATTCAGAACTTTTTTGGCATATGCCACACATTTTTTAATGGAATCCTAGAAGAGGAAGTCTACATTGAACAACCAGAAGGCTTTATTGATCCCAGGAGAATAAATATGGTTTGCAAGCTACACAAAGCATTGTATGGACTAAAGAAAGTGCCCAGAGCCTAGTATTAAAGACTACATTTTTATCTAATAAGCATTGGATTTTAGAGAACCAATGATAACATTATCCTATACATGAAAGAAGGAACACAGAACAAAATATTGTTAGTAGAGATATTTGTTGATGACATATTATTCACTGGTTATGATGAGTTATGCAAAGCATTTTCTGTAGCTATGAGCAAAGAATTTGAAATGTCTATGTTTGGTGAGATCAAATTTTTTGTTGGTTTATAAGTAAATCAAATGAAGGATGGTATCTACATTACTCAATCAAAATATATCAAGGAGATACTCAAGAAATTTGGTATGGAAGATTCCAAACCTATTGGAACACCCATGTGTACTGGATAGAAACTATCTAAGGATGATGATTCAAAAGAGGTAGATCAGACCACTTACAGATCCATGATTGGAAAATTGCAATATGTTGTGCACACTAGACCTGATATTGCATTGGCATTAGGTATTGTTGTAATATTTTCAGCTAATCCCAGAGATAATCACCTAATGGAAATCAAAATAATTACGATATATCTAAAAGGTACTAAAGACTATGGTTTATGGTATAAGAAAGGTGGAAAATTTGATTTAAAAGAATTCACTAATGTTGATTGGGCTGGAAGTGTTGATGATAGGAAGAGCACCAGTGGTGGATATTTATTTCTTGGAAAAGGTTAGTGTCTTGGACTAGCAAGAAAAAAAATTGTATCTCTCAGTCTACAGCAAAGGCAAAATATGTTGCTATAGCAGTGAACTGCTCTAACATCATATGGATCAAGAAGTTGTTGTCAGGAATGAAGGAAGAGATAAAAGAACCAATTATTATCTACTATGACAACACCAGTGCCATTAACATCTCAAAGAATCCTGTGATGCACACCAAAACCAAGAACATAGCATTAAAATATCATTTCTTGA
The DNA here is from genome assembly GCA_018584345.1 of Thuja plicata. Classification (NCBI taxonomy): domain Eukaryota; kingdom Viridiplantae; phylum Streptophyta; class Pinopsida; order Cupressales; family Cupressaceae; genus Thuja; species Thuja plicata. The sequence continues at coordinate 4,327,412 of MU225447.1, forward strand.
GGGAATTAGTACACAATACAACAAAGTAAATTCTTAATCAGATAACACAGTACTCAACACACAATTTGATTACGGGGAAACCAAATGGTAAAAACCCCGCTGGGAATTAACACCCACAATAAACTATACTTGTTTGTAGCAATCCCTGTTAGAAGATATTTCAACCCTGTTAGGAGTTGTACATTACAATGCAATAAGTATAGTGACCTGGTTAAGGTTTAGACCTTGTTAGGAGTCTTTTACAAATGACCCTGTTAGGGGTGGTGGACTCACTGTCCAAAATCTCACTGCTTGATGGTGAAGGCTACAACCTTCTGTATAATAGATATGCACTATATCTGATGATGAACTATAGAGTAGACTTGCTATATTGATCAGTTCCAGTGTATTACAATCTTTCACTTCTTCTTCACATAGACTCTTGATGAATGAACCAACTCTGATAATCTACTCTGTACATCTTTCTTATCTTTCCGTATCATTCGCACTTAGTGTGTCACCTTTGACCTGTTATAAGTATCTTCCTCAAATTATGAGATCATGGGAACTATAAGACAACTCTTCATAACATCCTTGTTGGCTCTACTAAGAATGCAAGCATTATTACAACCGCGCAAGTATAAACCGAATAGACGTGATGCTTCACTAAGTCAGCCTCACCAATTTAACTATAACTTTGTAATATTCTTGAAACATGTTTGGTGCCTTTGGATTAATATCATCAACTCATAACTAATCATCAATATACACACGCATATATAGAAGATAGGCGCAACTCAAGAAACACATGATATACATCGCACTTCTAGAACTGTAACTGCCAATAACAAAATTACATAACTTTAACCAAAACATCATATCTGGGTCTGCGTGTATGAACATAACATATTAAACATGTCAACAACATATATCTATCCACGCAAGTCTTCATATGATCATTCTAATAAGTACATATAGAATTACTATTGTGTATTATATGTTGTCATCAATGAAAAACATACAAACAATCAACTGCTCATAATCAAATCTCCAACAATCTCCCCCTTTGACATTGATGGAAACATATGATATCAAAAACATCCTCTGTTCATGGTGTCCTCTTCCTTTTACAATCTTCTCAATATCCTCATCAAAGATTTCTCTAAACTACTACAGTTCCTTTGTCTATGTTTTTTCCATATATATACTCCCCTAGAGTATATGCTCCCCCTTAGTACATACTCCTCCTTACTATATACTCCCTTTTTGACATCAATGGAAAAGGGCACCATAGTCTTTTAGGTATAGGTACTACTCCAAAAGCAGAGTAGTCAACCATTCATCAGTCACTTAATGACTGATGTCTTTGCTGCTTCTTCTAAACAAACTTAGGAGAGGGAATTACTCCCAACTTCTCCCTTAGATACTCAAAATTATCCTTTGATAAGGGCTTTGTGAAAATATCTGCCAACTGTTCTTTGGTGTTCACATAGTCCAATTTTACTTCTTTGTCTGCAACCTTTTCTCTTAAGAAATGGTACTTGATCTCTATGTGTTTTGTCTTTGCACGCATCACAAGGTTCTTAGAAATGTTTATAGTGCTAGTATTATCACAATGAATAACAATAGGATAATCAACTTGAATGCCAAAGTCTTTAACCATCTGCTTGATCCAAACCATGGTTGAACAAGTTAGTGTTGCTGCAACATATTCAGCTTCTGCTGTTGACTGAGAAATACAGTTATTCTTCTTGCTTATCCAAGAAACCAACCTATCTCTAAGGAATACTGCTCCTCCTAAAGTGCTCTTCCTATCATCAATACATCCTTCCCAATCTACATTTGTATACACATGAAGCTTTATATTTTCTTATTTAGGATACCATAAGCCATAGTCTATAGTTCCCTTTAGATATTTGAATATCCTCTTGACTACCATTAGTTGACTCTGCTTGGGTTCAGCTACAAATCTTCCAACAATGCCAACTGCATTAGATATGTTAGGTCTAGATTGAGTTAGATAAATGAGTTTACCAATCATAGATTTGTACAATGTTTTATCGACTATTTTGGAATTGTCATCCTTTGAAAGCTTTCTTCCTATTATCATGGGAGTTCATACTGGCTTACAGTCCTCCATCTGGAAGGTCTTCAATATTTCCTTCACATATTTTGACTGATTAATGAATATACCTTTATCTATTTGTTTTACCTTTAGTCCCAAAAAGTATTTTATAGGACCAATCATACTTAGTTTAAATTCATTCTGCATTTCTTTTGCAAATGTTGTACTAAGCTTGTCATTACCTCCAAAGATAATGTCATCAACAAATATGGCAACTAATAGTAATCCATCAGGTGTCTACCTTGTGAGTAGGTTATAATCTGTTGCTCCTTTCTTGAATCCAATCTTGGTGAGATAACCATCAAGTCTCTCATACCAAGCTCTTGGGGCCTATTTAAGACCATAGAGTGCTTTCTTCAATTTTCATACCATTTCTGGTTCATCTGAAAGACTAAATCCTTTAGGCTGTTCAATGTAGACTTCTTCATTCAAATCACCATTCAGAAAAGCTGATTTTACATCCATTTGATAAAATTTAAAGTCTTTGAATGTTGTGTATGCCAAAAACAACTTAATGGATTCTAGTCTGCTCACAGGGGCAAATGTATCAATGTAGTCTATTCCTTCTCTCTACACATATCCCTTGCATACAAATCTCACTTTGTTTCTTTCTACTGTACCATCTTCATTCATCTTGTTTCTGAATACCCACTTTGTTCCAATCACATTGTTGTCACTGGGTCTAGGGACCAATTCCCATGTATCAGTTTTGATTAGTATAATTCTTCTTTCATTGCATTCTTCCAATCAAAAAAATTACAAGCATCTTCAACACTTAAGGGTTCAAACTTTGAAAGTAAACATACCTCTTCATCCATTGTTAGACCTTTTGCTTTATATCTGGTCAAAAAACTGCTGCTCTGATCTCCAATGATGTCATCTTTAGAGTGGTATCTGGATGTGAATTTTGGAACCTTAGATGTGTCTTCTTCTTCTATAATCTGTGATTCTTCTCTCCTTGATTCAGTGTCATTGCATGAGACATCAATGCAATCAAACATTTCTTGAATAACAATATCTTTGCTGCTAGATCTGGGTTCATCATTAATCATAGGTGCATATTCATATTACCTCTCTTGAACCATAAAATTTTCATCAATCTTAACATGCGTTCTTTCAACTATCTTCTTTAATCTCAAATTAAAACATCTATATACTTTGCTTTTAGTGGAATAACCAAGGAAAATACCTTCATCACTTCTGGCATCAAACTTACCAACACCATCATCTCTCTTGATGTAGCACTTCCTGCCAAAGACTTTGAAATACTTTACTATAGGTACATTTCCAAACCAAAGTTCATAGGATGTCTTATCCACGCCTAGCCTCAATTGAGTTCTGTTGATAGTATATACTATTGTGTTGACTGCATCTCTCCAATAGGTGTGTGTAACTTTTCCTTCAATCATGATAGTGCATGCTATATCAAGTATGATCCTGTTCCTCCTTTCTACAATCCCATTCTGCTAATGGGTTCTAGGTGCACTTAACTATCTTTTAATACCATGTTCTTCACAATAATCATAAAACTTATCAGAGGTGAACTCTCCTCCTCTATCTGATCTCAGACATTTCAGTTTCAATCTGGATTCATTCTCAACTTTAGCTTTGAATATTTTGAACTTCTCAAATGCTTCAAACTTCTTCTTTAATAATGTAACCCACATCATCCTAGAAAAATCATCAAAAAACAAAATGAAATACCTTTCTCCGTAGTATGATCTTGTTTGAGTAGGACCACACAAATCTATATGCACTAAGTCCAGTTTGTTCTCAGCTAAGTTTTTCTTGCTTCTGAAGGAACTCCTTACATGCTTACCCATAACACCTTCCCTGCATATCGTTTCAACTAGTCTTGCAATACTTGGTAGGTCTCTAACTGCCTTGACATTACTAATCTTTACTATGTTATCAAAATTGATATGACATAGTCTCTTGTGCCATAACCAACTGCCATCTACCTTTGTAACAAAACAACTTATATCAAAATTGAGCTGAAAAACATTACCTTTTGTTTTAGAGCCTAATGCAATCATGTCTCCATCCTTTTTGTTAATGATGCACTTGTTTTCTTTGAACTCCAAATGATAACCCTTATCAAGTAGCTATCCAACAGTCAACAAGTTATGATGTAATTCATCAACATATAGAACATCATCTATCTTGTTCTTTCCATCCAAAGTGATAGAACCTCTGCCTATGATAGGTTTGGGAGTGTTATCTCCAAATCTAACTATACCACCTTTGTATTTGTCCAACTAAACAAATCTATATTTGTCACCTGTCATATGATGAGAGCATCCACTGTCAATGATCCAATTAGTTCTGATGTCTGCTTTGGAAATTAGGGCTAGCTCTTGTTCTTCCTTTTCATCTTCAATGTCCATTTCCTCAAGAAACCTTTCCATGTCTCTAAGGGCAAAAAATCCAATTTCATCTTCTCCTAAATCTTCATTAGTCATTCCTTCTTTAGCATGATAGCATTCCTTCTTATATTTGGGTTTGTAATTAGATCTGAACTTCTTGACTCTTGTGGGACATTTAGATGCAAAGTGACCAATCTTGTTACATGAAAAACATTTGAATGGAAACTGTCCTTCATATTTTCCTTTACCTTTCTTTTCTCTTCTAGCAATCATAGAAATGATTTCTTCTAGTTCTTCATCAACTTCTTCTTTCTCATTATGACTGGAAATTTGTAAGGATTTCTTACCATGGACTAAGGCTTTGAAAGCAGTTTCAATTTTAGGTTCAGTCTTCAATATTGATATCTCAAATGCAAAGATTTTGGTGATCAAGGTCTCTCTCTTGAAGTCTTGTGAGAATTGCATGGTTTCCTCTAGAATACTGATCTTGTTTTCATAGTCTGATGTTAAATTAGTTAGCAACTTGTCTATTATATCTTCTTCTGATATTTATCCACTATTGTTTCTGATTCCAGAGACTACTTCATTTATCCTCTGATTGTAGGCTCTAATGTTCTCTTCAGGTAACATCTCAAGATTTTTATATTTATTTTTCCATGTCTTCCTACGTGCATTCTTTTCTTGAATATCTCCTTCAAACATATCTTCTAAATACTTCCATATGGTATATGCTCTGTCAATCTTCTTGATTTCATAAAATTCATTGTCAGATAAGGCGCTGATTAGGGCTTCTTTAGCAATAGCATTATGTGTAAATATATCCTTTTGTCTGTTAGTAGCATCTTCCTTTGCAAGGTCTTTCAAAGATGGAATTGCAACCTCTTGTGTAGAAATTTCAAAGATCTCAAATCCAACATAGTGTAGATGTGTTATCATTTTGTTTTTCCAATCCAGATAATTTTCTCCATCAAACTTAGGGCTTTCTTTTATGAAGTAAGACATTTGATCTGCCTTAAGTTGTTAGGCTTCTTCTCCAAGGCACTTGGCTCTGATACCAATTGTTAGAATAGTCTCAAAGGATAACTGAGAGGGGGGGGGGTGAATTAGTTATCAGTAACTTTAGTTCTTTTTACTTCTTTAACTTTAGAATACAACAAAGTAAATGCTTATTCAGATAACACAGTACTCAACACACAATTTGATTACAGGGAAACCAAATGGTAAAAACCCCAGTGGGAATTAGCACCCACAATAAACTATAATTTTTTGTAGTAATCCCTATTAGAAAATATTTCAACCTTGTTAGGAGTTGTACATTACAATGAAATAAGTATAGTGACCTAGTTAAGGGTCGGACCCTGTTAGGGGTGGTGGACTCACTGTCCAAAAGCTCACTGCTTGATGGTGAAGGCTAAAACCTTCTATATAACATATATGCACTATATCTGATGATGAACTATAGAGTAGACCTACTATCTTGATCAGTTCCAGTGTATTGCAATCTTTCACTTCTTCTTCACATAGACTCTTGATGAATGAACCAACTCTGATAATCTGCTCTGTACATCTTTCTTATCTTTTTGTATCATTCACACTTAGTGTGTCACCTTTGACTTGCTATAAGTATCTTCCTCAAAGTATGAGATCATGGGACCTATAAGAAAACTCTTCATAACATTCTTGTCGGCTCTACTAAGCATGCAAGTATTATTACAACCGTGCAAGTATAAACCGAATAGCCGCGACGCTTCACTAAGTCAGCCTCACCAATTTAACTATAACTTTGTAATCTTCTTGAAACACATTTGGTGCATTTGGATTAATATCATCAACTCATAACTAATCATGAATATACACACACATATATAGAAGATAGGTGCAACTCAAGAAACACATGATATACATCAGCCCTAAACTGTTACACTTCCAGAACTGTAATTGCCAATAACAAAATTACATAACTTTACCAAAATATCATATCTGGGTCTGTGTGTATGAACATAACATAATAAACATGTCAAAAACATTTATCTATCCATGCAAGTCTTCATATGATCATTCTGATAAGTACATACAAAATTACTACTGTGTATTATATGTTGTCATCAATGACAAACATACAATCAATCAACTGCTCTAAATCAAATCTCTAATAATGAATTGATAGAAAGGATGGTTGATGATTGATAGATATGAATTGATATAATAGATGGGTGTCCCAAGTCACTGCCATATTTCCAATTTTTCTCATCATTGCATCTTTTTATGAAATCTCAAAGAGTGTCCAATGCATCTAGATCTCAGAACATCTGGATACCGCTATGACCTCTTGATAACCAGATGGGGTAGAGAGATTGAATAGAAAGAGAACTTAGTGCACCTAGATATTGACCATCTAGGTTCAGGTATGTTCCTTGTTTTGAAAAGAAAGAGATACAAATGCACCCAGATATGGACTATCTAGAAACCACTATGATCTCTAATTTGAAAAGAAAGAGAGCCAAAAGCACCTATATATTGACCATCTAGATACCGCTTTTCTTGCTGACCATCTGAAAATGATAAAACCAAGATAGAATCCCAATGAACACAGATCTCAAAACATCTTGATACAGCTATGAACTCTTGATTTTGAAAATCAAGACAAAAAATAAATAGAAATCCAATGTACCCAAATCATAGACCATCTGGATACCACTATGATTCTATTGCTTTTGAAAATAAATCCCAAAAAATCAAGATAGAAATCCAATGCACCTATATCTTAGACCATCTGGATACCACTATGATTCTATTGGTAATAAACAAGAAGATAACATAAAAGGTTTGTCCACTTCTTTCCCAGGGTTAATCTTGGATTGTGGAACTATGTGGCTGCCAGATAAGTGACAATGCCTACCTCATTTATCCTAAATCATCATGGCCCCAGAATAAAAGTGAACATTCTATAGACAAAAATCAAAGAAAATAAGTCATGATCCATCATATCTACTCTCCTCACTTGGTGGATCCTGGAGTAGCATAACCACAAAAAATAGACTGACATCTGACTAATGACTGACCTAGTCAACATTTTGATTGTTCCTTGATTCAATTTGATTCTCTTTATTGGCTTGACTCTCTTGATAGACTTGACTCTCTTGATACACTTGATTGGTTTGATTTCCTTGATTGTGTCTGGTTTCAGTAATATATGACTTATATAAGACTAGTTTTTCTAGTTTTGAGAGTATCCATCATTGTGTAAGATGATTGATTTAATTTATTGATTGATTTTGATCATTTTGGATAGATGATCAAGCTGTGTCAGATGGGCCCAATGTTGCTTCACAAAGCTCATAATTTTGACATTGATTGATTTGGCTTGGTTTCCAATTTGTTTTGCTGATAACTGAGTTGGTTTTATAGCTTTGAGATTTTGAAAATTTTTATTTGTTTTTGTGAAGATTGATTTTTTTCAGGACATTTTGATCTTTTTAGGATTTTGATGAGTTTTTTTTTTTTTAGGGATTTTTTAGGACATTTAGAATTTCCCCCTTGTCTGGTGGACTAGTACTAACCATGGATACATGTTGGTGCTTAGAGGTGATTGTGCTTCTAGATATAGCTTTGGTAGTCAATCTTGCATGCGAAGTTTTCTCAAGATTTTGATCTTCGATTTCATTGATGGTGAAGCTTGATTTGAACACTTGGCGTCTATTTGACAGGTTTTGACCAAGGTAATTGATAAGGCTAAATTATTGCCTTTGTTTTGTATAATTTTAATACTCTGTTCTAGTTTTTGTTAAAACATTCGAGAGCCTAGATAGTTAAAACTTGTGATAAAAGTCCAGATAAAGCTGTTAAACCATGGGTAGATGTTTTTGACATACTTTGCTAATATTATACATATAATGCAGTATTTCATAAAACCATTAGAATATATGTTATAACATCTAGATATTTAATTTGATTAATCTTGTTGCATGAATATTTCCACGTCATAACTAACTTGGCAAGAGAGAAGCGGCTAGAGAGTGGTCGACAATATTCAAAGAAGACCGTTGAAGACCAGCTATGGTGGAGTGATCATTACAACACAAGAAAAACATGGATGCTAAAATGGAGCCATTATTCTAGGATGTGGGGATGTAGCATTCCTATATTCCCTCTACACTTAGTACGTTGAATTGGTCATCCGAGTTTCATTACCCACACCACGAGCTGTTGTATTTCCATATTCTTCTCCAGCATGTTTTCAGCAAGATGGTTTTCCTTTCTATTTTGTAAAAATGTTCGATCCTCTATATATAGGGATTTGACCGATAGTTTGAAGAGAGATAAAAATCAGAGAAAAGGTTTTGGAAGAACACTGTTGTATTTTCACAGCAATCTATTTCAAGTTCCATGTCTTATTTTTATGTAATGAGTTTTTGAAACGCAATGAAATAGTTCTTGGTTTACATTCTTTGTTCATAGTTTAGTAGAAACTGACCAAGGGGGCCCACTTGGGAGGTGGAATAGGTTAGAATAGAATAGATTTCATTTCTAGAATTTCCAAGCATTTCCAGTATTTCAGATAGAAGTTACAATTTCCTCCTGCAGCATCGCAACTTGTGAGTGTTCCTGCAGCATCTGGAAGAATAGTTATAATGGATGTTTTATGTTGAAATCTTAGGTTTTAGTAGAGTTGAAATTTCTAGCATTCATTCTAGTAAGAAGATAAATGTATTCCTATCTTGCAGTGCTAGTGTAGGTTTCTTTTATGCATTTTTACCTTCCTGCAGCATAAGCAGAATGACTCCTTAAGGAACCTAGTGCACATACTGTGCCGACCATTTCAAGTATATGTCCCTGGGTTGACAAGTTAAATGCACCTAATAACATGAAAAATAGTCCTTAGATTGAATGAACCATTCCTAAGAAAGGCCTTGAGCATGATTATTATACACCTATTGTGAGGCGGTTCATTTTTGGCACCGCTGTTAGGGATGGTGTCAAGCTAGGAACATTTTTGAGTCATTTTTCATTCCTAGATTAGTTTTTAGATTTATATCTCTAAAAATTGCTTCACAAGCATGAAGAATTCAATTGCATGCATCAAAGAGAAAGGCAACGAGATGAACATGGTAGATTTCTCCCAGTAGAGTCTGCTAATTTGAACGAGGAAGTTGAAGAAGTTGAGTTACCCTTTGAAGACGCAAGCCTTGACTTTCCTGTAGCATCTTCCTCCAGAGAAGAACCATTTTACGTAAGTGGCTTCCGATCTTTTGCAGAAATCTTGGCCAGATTTCTAGATAATTCTTGCCCAAATCCACCTAACGTTAACAATCCAGTAGCTAATTCTCCTTTCCAGTAGCAACCCCACAATCAAATACCTCCAGTAATGGCACATCCTACTTTCCCATTTCCTCTCCTGAGCCTTATAAACAATGCTAATCTCAAGAATATACCCATAGCTGCTCTTCCAAACTTTTATGGTCTTATAACTGAGGATCCTGACACTTTCTTGTTTGAGTTTGACATACTGTGTCAAAGTTTTGACTATAATACTAATGCCCATAAGCTCAAGTTGTTTCCTGCAACACTGAAAGAGTCAGCATTACGATGGTTCATGGGCTTAGGAGCCAATGCAGTAGGTATCTGGGATGAGATGCAGATGTTGTTTCTATAGAAATATAAAGATTATTGCAAAGGCAGTGACCCAAAAGGAGATGATATCTTTAGGATGTCTCAAAATGAAGATGAAACATTAGAGGATTATGTTTCACAATTTTTGTACACAATGCAGAAGAATCCTCAGCATGTACTAGCAGAGGACTCACAAAAGCTAGTCTTTTTGAGAGGGGTAAATGAAAACTGTCTGGAAGTATTAGATTTGATGGCTGGTGGAGACATATCCCAATCTTCTTGGGATGACCTTGAGAAAATCTATCAAAAATACTCAAGGTCAACTATGAAGGAAGGTAGAGGATACCAAACCACAGTCACAAAAGAGATTGGTTCAGGCATCTCAAAGCTGGAGATATCTAATTTTCTCACAGATTTCAAGCAAGATATTATAAATGATGTAGCTACACATCTTGACACAATGACTGCCAAGAAGAAGCATGCAGAAGCTGAAACACAATTGGCTAAGTACTATCCACACTTCCACAAATAGAAGTAAGATTGTGGATGTAAGCTGGTAGCCAATCTAGAAAACCAACATTTTCCAACTGACTACATGAAGATAGAAGGAGACAATGATCAAGTGTTCTTCATTGCTTAACAATGACCATGGGCTTCACGACAAGGTATGCCACAAGATCCTCTACATTTTCAAATTTTAATAATAATCAGTGGCAAAACCAAAATTATTACAACACTTCTCAGTACTCTCAACCCCAATGGACAAACCAGTAGAATAACCCATGGCCAAACCAACAGAATAAACCATGGCCAAACCAAAAAAATAACCCATGGCCAAATCAGCAAAATAATCAATGGCCAAATCAGCAAAATAATCAGTGGCCTAGTCAGCAGAATCAATGGCAACCACCGCAAGGAAATTGGCAGCAAACTAACCAATGGAGGGGGCCTCCACAGTGGCCTAACCAAAATTTTGGCAGTC